>VWZD01008203.1:378995-439420 GCA_013396695.1 Sakesphorus luctuosus
GGGCCCGGCTGTTGGGCGTCCCCGCGGGCGAGGGCGGTGCCGCCTCTGAGCGGTGACAGCGCCGGGGGTGGCCCCGGAGGGGGCCCCACGAGGAGCCGTCGCGTCGCGTCGCGGGGCCCTGTCTGGAGGCGGCCACACCGAGAGGAGCAGGGCTCCCCCCGGGCGGCCCCTGGGACAGCGGCGCCGGCTCAGGAGGTAGCGCTCGACTCTCCGTCTGCGGGCGCAGTGCCCGACCGAGCAGCCCGGAGCCGGCCCCCGGGGGGCCCCTCGAGAGCGCCCGCCCCCTGCCTGCCTCGGTCCCCGCACCCCTAGTCTCCGCCTACCGCCCCAGCCCCGCGCAGCCCCCGCTTTCCCCGTGCACCTGCTCCGCGCAACCTGTGACGCCGAGCGGATTGGAGAAGGTAGAGAAGGCCCGGGCGCGCCGTGCCAGCCCCCTCTGGGCACCCCGCGGGGCGGCATCGGGGTGCCAAGAGGTTCGGGTCGCTCTGCCTGGCCCTGCCCCGCCCCGCCCGGGAGGACCACAGCCGCCCTGGTTCCCCCCGCTCTTCGCCGCCCCTGTATTCCAAATTGCTACGGCGCGGCCTGGGCCTCCGGCTCCGCTGTGCAGAGTCTGCCCGCTCCCCAAGGACAGGCAGCGCGGCGGGGTCGCACGGGCGGGACAGTGCCGCCGCCATCGCCCGGCGCCCCGACGTGGCCCCGAGCCCTCTGCCGCGGCGGAAAGCGATGAGAGGGTCGGGCGGAGGGGATTCCTTGGCGGAGGAGTTTCGCATCCCTCAGGGGCTTCCCGTTCTGGGAAATGTATCCGCGGAGAGCCCCGACGGCTGCCCTGTCCTCCAAGTTCACGGGGGGCCGGGGCTGATTCAGGGCGGCCGTTCATCGGCCCAATAGCCTGTGTTCCTGCCCGGCGGAAAACGATGGACCGGGCGAGACCCACGGCTCAGACCGGGAGGGACGGATCCCCAGCGGATGGCGGGCAAGGACGTCCCCGGGTCGGGATGGGTACCTACGACGGCGCCGACCCCTACTCGAGAGAGACCACGGGGAACTGTCCCTCCCCGCTGAACTGAGAAGTGGCCCTAGGCGCGCTGGGGCGAGTGGGGAACGTCCCTGGGGTCTCAGCGTGACTCCCAGAGCTTCTCTGGTGCCTGATCGCTGCCAGTGGTCTTGATGGCAGTTTTGGGGAAGGGGGTAAAACAGGGAGCCTTTGGGAGGTGCCTGGACCGATTGTGGGGAGCGCGGTCGGCGGGGCCGGCGATGCGCGGAGCACTGCGGACCCCCTTGGCGGAGCGCAGCCCGCGACACTGACCTTCCCGCGGGGGGACCGGGACGCCTCTTTCACCGAATTAGCCGCACAGGCGTCTCGCTATAACTTTTGTTCCTTGCCACCACCCGGACACACCGCACCCGCTCTGCCGCCAGCCCGTCCCGTCCCGTCCCCGACGGCTTTCCCGTGGTCTGCCCTGACAATGCGCGAAATGCATCACTGTCACCAGGCGCGGGTGACAGATGAGGCTAAGGCGCGGAGCTCTCGCCAAGGTCAAGTTGAAGATGCCAGTGGCGGTGCGGTCGCCGCCAGTTGAGGCTGAACATGGCACTTGCGGGGGCCCTCTCCGACGTTATATTTCTTCCTACCCCGCTTCCCTTCTCCCCTTGGGCTTTGACGGTCCTTTCTGCGGAGGCCTGCGGGGCCAGGGCGCAGTCCGAGGGACCGGGGCGCTACGCGGTGCTGCGCGGGGTGGGGCACGGAATGCTGGAGCTCCGGGCCCTGCGGGTCCGGTTCTAGCTGAGCCGCGCCGTGCTGGGCTGAGCCGGGGCGCAGAGCTCCGGCCGCGGACACGAGCGCGGCTGCCGATTTGAAATAAACTAAACGCTCTGGGATGGGTTTTAGCCCATGTTCAGCAAAAGTTTTCCAAACGGAGTCTGATTAAACAAACACGTAGCCCTGCTCCCGCTCCCGCTCTCCCTCGCTCTGTGATGATTGATATTTTTTATTCAGCCAACTTTTATTTACCTTGCAAAAATGTTGAGGACAAATGTGATAAATTACAGATATGCAAATTTCTTTGAATGGCGTTGTAAGTGTGTCTCGCTGGAGCTGAATAAGTCCTTGCAAGTCGGTCTGCGCGCACTCAGGACCCCAGGGAGCTGATCAAAGCACCCTTTCTCTTTCATCCCCAGTATTCTCCTCCAAACTATTTCGATACAATATGTTTCCATGATGCACTTAATGTGCTAGGGACACAGAACTCATTACAACCTAGCTAGTTCTGCCGACCCCTTTGTTCAGAGGCATAAAGTTAAAAAAAAGGAGGGGTGGAGAGGGGGAGCGCTGCTAGTTGCCAGCTTTCTGAAATGTTAAAGCATGCGTCATTTTTCACCAGGTCTCGTCTTGATATCCTCAAAAGACAAACTATGAAACCGGCCTCAGCCCTTTCTGGCATTAATTACGCTGCTGTCCAGCCGATCTGTTTTTCCTATTATATGCATTTCTCAGCAGGGATTTTTTTTTGCAAGACTAATGCAGCTGCAAGTCGAAGTATGAATGCGTTGTATCGGTATAGAAAAAAGATAAGTGGAAAGGCTGAAAAAGATGTCAAAGTCTATGCTGATGTTTTTTCTTGCTTGCCTCACGTTTGGGGCAGTGGCTTTGGAAAAGTGTTTTCGATCGCCCGGTTACGTTAATTGGTTTTGCTTCGAATTGTAAGCTTCTTAGAAGGGAAAAATCTCAGCCCGCGGCTACTGAAAGCAGGTTACATGTTTATTGAATGCCGATGCGCCCAACAAATTTTTTCTCACCAGGGAAACGTTTCAAAGTATTTGGGAAAATAGCTGGAAATTAGTAGACGAGAGTTCAGGGCGATCCATTTCAAATCCACGGCGAGGTGGCGACTGTTTGGGGAAATGACTCCAGAGGGATGACAGTAAGAAATAAACTCTATTTCAGCGGATGGCGCGTTTGTTTACAGGGTTGATTGGTTGACGGAAATGGCTGGCAGCCAGTTCTGGGAAAGATTCCAGACCTGACTCCGATTAACCCTCTCTGGTGAAACTCTGCTGGAAACCAACTCACCAGCAATTGCCATTAATCTACTTACTAATTAAGCCAATTCATTTCTAAAGGAGAAAAATTCCTTTCTTTGGCCAAAGTGATGGGAGGAAATTTGAAAGAAGCGCCAAACTGTGTAACTGTAATTCAGCCAAGGACTGCTAAAACAAGGTGTTGATATATAGCTGGAGATTTAAAACAAGTTTCTAGGGCAACAATCCTTTGGAGACGGTGGTATATAGTGCATAGTAGATGAAGCTCGAATAATGGTGGACTGCAGTGTGCAATTGTACGGACATTGGTTAGAACCAGGACTGCTTTTCCCAATTAAGCCGTTCAAGGCTTTTACTCCTAATAATTTATCTGCCTCGTTTTAACGTTTCAGCCTCGGGCAACAGCTACAAAGGGCACCTCTGCCGAAGCCAGTGAACGCGGTCATAGAATCGTAGAAAATTCTGAGTTGGAAGGGACCCACATGGATCATTAAAGTCCAACTCCTGTCTCTGGACAGGGCAACCCCAAAAATCATGCCATGTGCCTTGAAAGCATAGTCCAAACGCTTCTTTGACTTTGGTAAGCTTGGTGCCATGACCGCTTCCCTGGCTATGAAACCTGACGTCAAACTTTTGCCCAGTGCTGGCGACGACACCTCAGCTCCCGTCGTCCCGGGGCCCAAGAAGACACAGGGACACACTCTGCCCTCTCACTATTCCGTGCCTGCGAGGGCCCGCCCGGGCTCCTCACGGCAACATGGGGTCCCGGCGGTGCCGCTCCAGAGGCTCTCAATGAGACGGGGGCATATTTTACTGAGGTTTCATCTTTGGGTAAGCAACATTTAGCTCCTAAACACACGGTTCAGGAGAGGGAGGCGAGTCCTGGGGGGACCCGTCCGCTGGCCCAGACCGCGGTGAGCTGGCCCGGAGAGCAAGGTGTCTTTTTCAGAGCAAGCCACCAGACTGCTGGCAGCTGGGTACCTGTTAGGTGAGGGAGAGAGGTGATGAGGTAGAGCTTCACTCTTCGACCCAGCATCCGCAGAAGGCGGAACAGACCCCCGGCTGCCTGCCCTGTCTGCCTGCCCCGCCGCCAGCATCCCTGCCTGCCCCTGTCCTTGGGGCCTGACTCGAACCCAATCAAGGGCGCCCTCCATCCCGGGTAGACGCAGGGAACCTTCACACTTTGCTTTTGCTTCTCACACATGTCCCGCCGCTATTCCCTCCCCGTTGCCTCTCTCTGTCCCGCACCGCTCGCAGAGCAGCCCCGTGGCGGCCGGAGGCGGAGGACCGCTGCCCTCCGTCTTGTCCTGTCTGTGCCACCCGTGACTGGCAGCTCTGACATTCCCAAAGCAGTGCTGAGGGTGTGAGACCTATGGCAGGCACGGAGCGGGAAACGGGAAGGCCCGGTGCCCAGCCTTGGGCCACGGTGGTCGCCCGGACTTGCGTCCCTCGTCACCCTCAACAACCGGGCAGGGCGGATGAAGGGCTCAGCCCCCCGGGGTACATGGCGTACATGAGAGACCCCAGGGTAAATAAGAGACCGCGCTTTCCAGGGCGGATGGTCGTGTTTCGTTGTTGTTTGTTTTGGTTTTGTTTTATTCAGGTGCGCAGCGACGAAGCGCAATCGCAAGAGAAACAAAGCGCTCGGCGGAGCCGTCTCCGGACAAGGCGGCGGTGGTCAAAGCGCTCGGCAGGAGGTAGGAAGATGCTGAGCCCTGGACATGAACAAACCACCCTCCCAGAAAGCAGCAGCTTCGTGTCATTGCACTAAAGTGACAAGATTATCATGAAACACACGGTACCACGAAGTGATTACTGCAGAACTATGGACACAACCTGGAGAGGAACGCGGAAACATTTCCTCCAGCAGCTGATGGCAAAACTTTGCAGGTGTTGTAGGTAGTGTGCTATGCCTTCGTATCTCAAGCAAACACTCGACTTCTTCATTTAAGTCTCTCTCTGAGATCATAAAAAATAGGATGCAATATCCTAAAAAGACTAATGACATTTCACAGGTAATGCAATTTAGAAAGAAACACTTCCATGTTTTCTTTTCCAACAATGTGCATTTTTGTAAACTGCTATAAATTGCAATTCAAAAGCCCTGATCTCGCCATCCCCAATCATTTTTTATACTGATCAAATGAATGCAGATACTCCCATTTGGGAGGGGCGACATGACATTTCACTTGGCAGTTCTAAACAGGTCACGGACCTTTCACAGACCCTAAGGCAGTGGGAGGGAGCTCTTTACGAAACCGTGTAACCAAATCAAACCAATGGTTACCCCTTTTCAATACCATTGGAATGGTTTGCACAATGCTATTCACATAGCAGCAGAGAAACTGAAAGGATGGTCATCCAATGGAAATTTCTTTTCTTTTGTTTAAACTTGTGGAGCTCCAGAAAAAAATACTGGAAAACAATTACTTTTTGTATGACAAAAAGCTAAACACTTCTACGTACAGTCTTACGTGTACACCAGGGCCTTCGGCGCGCCTGGATGTTTATACAGATATAGTCACACATCTGTGTTTGGGGATGTACATTTGCTCGAGATGTTGCTTTGTTTGAAGCCATAGGCACAAAGACACAACATGGCTGCCCTGGAGATGACCTATTGCTTTCAAGTTGCTTGAACACATCAGAATTTCTATTGTTGAGGTTGATTAATTGAAACTGATAAGTTACCATGAATAAAGATTGTTTTTCTGTTTAATGTGGTGGGCCTGATTTGGTAAATGCTTCATTCATGTAGCCTTGCAGTGAAGCATATGGGCAAGATTCATTCAGTATCGCAAACATATACAATTTATTATGCCTGTATGGTCACAGCCAAAAGGCCTTTCTATTTTAATGACAAAGTTTGAATGAAAAATTCCATTTAAAGAGTCACTAACATTAAGTGCTGCTTTGTAATTTATTCCTGTTGCCGGCTGCCGGTGAATCGAGGTCTTGGAAAAGCGGAGGCGCGGCGGGCAGGGCCGGCAGCACCGTGCGCCGGGGCCAGGCAGCCGCTCCTCGCAGGCCTCGGCTGTCCCACGCGTGGCGAGGATGCTCCACCACCCCGCGTGTCACACGCTGCTGGTAAAACACATCGCCGTCGAGGCGTGGCGCGATGCCACCAGAGCCGCCCCCACCTCCCGGCGCTGCACTCGACGGGGTGGACGAGGGACCCGCCATGGCCTCCAGCCCCTCCGCTCTGGGCAAAACCTCCCACGGGCCCACGAATGCCTCTGCCTGAAGCAGGAGGTGTGAGGAATGGCGTGTCGACCCGGCACTTCCGTCGCCACAAGTATCCTCGCTGCGCCCCGCCTGGGCTCAAGCTCTCAGAACCGTGGTATGGCTCGTGTGGGCGGCCGGAGACTCACCGGCAGCTTTCCACATCCCCACAGGACGCAGCTCAGCCCCGGTGGCGGCAGGGAGAGCGGCGGGATGCCCGCGGGTGCGGAGTGCCTCCCGCCGGCTCCGTGGGGGAGCTTACACGGAAAGGGCAGGGCAGAGACAAAAGGCTTCGTCTTCGCTCAGGGGATTGTGTTGATACTCAAGAGCGAAGTTAAGCACTGCTGTGGCCAAGGGGATTTTTGTCTCAACATTTTGCACCCTAAGCTTTCTCCTTCCCCGTCTCTGACTGGGTAGCCACCGTTTTTAAAAGTTTTCAGTAGGCGACTCTCAGCCTGGACCTCACCTCTGCTTAAACAGCCCATGTCGTTTTCTCCATCCTCTATTCTCAAGTAAAACAGCTCAAAACAACAACAAAACCTCACCCAACAGGGGAAAAAAAATCAAACTTGAAATGAAGATGTGACGAAGACCTGTCAGCAACTACTGTGTGAGGCAAATCACTAGACTTCAGTTCACGTGTAGGGGAGTTGATCCTGTTTCTGTCTATTTGAGGGATTTGTAAAGCAACATTTCACAAAATCAGCATATTTGACAGACAAAGTGGAGCTTATGTAACATCACAAATAAGAATTATATATGGGGATAAATTTATGAAAAATCCCTTGGAAGAGCCCTTTCAAGCAGTTTTTTCTTCAAATATGACCTCTTAACCTCTTCCTCCTCGATTGACAGAGTAATTTGAAACAGAAACAATGTAATCTATCAAAATAAGTTGTGTTACTTCTGTAAATCAGATATTTATGTTTGAGCTTTCTCTTACTGACAAGCTGTAAAGGCTCACTGTTATTTCCAAGGCTTTATCTCTGAGATTCTTGTCTTTTCTGCTCATTAAGAGTCTGTCTACAGATTACAGAGTCAATAGATGCAAACACCAGACTGTGAGAAAACTCTCCCTGAGTACATAAAAATCAACAGGAGTGGATATGATACAATGGAAAGCATAGATGTTTGTAGGTGTTCAGTTTTATCATCTTTAAACAAGGGAAAGAGTAAATATTGTGGCAAAACTTCACCTTCCAGCGCTGCACATTTCCTTTTGCCATCCCTAAAGGCAGATTTCTATGAAGAATCATTTTGTAATGGCAGACTTAAGTTTAAGTGAAATATAGTTTGCAACTGTTTTGAATTTTCTATTCACGATTACAGTGCTAATTATAAGCCTGACTACCAAGCAATGGACCTGGAGAGGGTGACTTTACAGCTGCTCTGATGGATTATCCTGTAAAGGCATGACTGACCCAGTAGACCTCTTTCCCATTTTTAGAAGACTGAAAGATCCTCGGCCCTGGGCAGGTTCCTTCAGTTGTTGAAAGGTGCCTCGAGGTGCAGACTTTTATTATTTCCTACAATATTGAGTCCAAGTTACTATATGCATATTTTTTAATGCTGCAATGTGTGCATTCCCAATATTCATCTGTTTGAATGTTAAAATAAGACTGAAGTAAAAAAAAACCCCGAATGCAAAAAACCCAGACAAAACTCTCATCTTCAACCCAATACACATGAGAGGGTACTAGGTATGAGGAAGCTGAAGTGCATGGCTGGATGGATGTGGCCAAGCATTTAAAAATCAAATATTATTTTTAATAACACTCTATTAAATATCAGCAAGTGGTGTTTAGGGCCATATTTAGAAGCTGGCAAAAAGAAAAGTGATTTTCCAAGCGCCCTGAGAGTCAACAGGTCTGTGCTGGGGCACTGCTCAAGAGGAACTGTTGCCCCTCCTGGCACTGTCGCTGCGGTGTCACCACGGGCGGGGGGCGAGAGGGCACAGAGTGGGTCCGAGGTGCTGAGCGGCGGCGAGGGGGGCACGGGGGCTGTGGCCTGGAATTTGGAGGCGGGGGCTGGATGAGGGATCGAAGGCAGGTCGCAGGCATGGATGTCTCCTTCCTGCTGTCCATGGCTTCCATGATACCTTCACACCAACTCATCGTTTTATGTTAAAAAAGCAATTCGGTTTCAGTGGAAATTAAGTTTAAGTGGAATCAACACACTCGGTTATTCCCAGGAGCAGGGTAGCCCTTATGCCTCCCCCAAATCAAAGTTCACCTTGGGAGGGCAGGGAGGCAGAAAACTTCAGGACAGTCTGTGCAACTGCCTGTGTCTGATGCTTTGCAGTTGAAACTTCATTTAATTCTCCTGAATTAACTTTCCCTGCCTATATTGTGTATTACTGGCATTCCCTACCCATGCAGGCATACAGCGCTTTTTCTCCTCATGCACAACACCAAGCAGTCACCCCATGGAGTCCCGAAAGAGCCTCCTCTGCAGCACAGCTTTCCATGTGGGTATGGGTGGCCAGCAAGGCTGTGCTTACAGCTTATACTTGAAAATACTTAAAAAAAAATAGCAAAGAGTTTTAAAAGTTCTATTCAAAAAAAAAAAAAAGGATATAGGTAAGGTGAGGGCAGGTGCTTGAGCTGGAGTTGATCTAGGTTAAAGAGGTTTAATATGTTTCCTAAGCATTTACAAAATACTTTGTTTTGCAGGATGTTGAACTGGAATATGATTTTCTCTATTGCCTTCAAAAAGGTTTAACATCCAGCACTTTAAACAAGAATATATTTGTATGGAAATAAAGAATCTATATTGAAGCTGATAAAGTGGCAATTATCTTTACTATAAATTCTATTACATTAATAAACTTGTATGCAGATGTAGACAACTGGGGAAGTGATGATTTGAACTGTAAATTCAGAAACTTCAAGAACAGATAAAAGAAAGAGTTCAGTTTCTAAAATGTGCTTGATTTAGATTATCATACATTCCTAAGCTGAAGATGATTTGAATCAAATTATTGGAATTCCTATATCTTCTATTATTGGAAGAGTAAATCTTTGCCAGGTTTTGGACTACCTACTGTGCTTAGTAGTTTAAAAATCTTATTTCAATAACCTCTCTTTTCCATCTGGTACTTATTTATTGCTGCTGTTTGTTACAGTAGGTTATACGAAACCATAAATTTTAGACTGGGAATGTAGGGAAGCCTTTTCCTCATCCTTGGTTCACACTTACTGTAAGCCCTGGAAAAGAACGTTCTGCTTGGACTTTTATAGTTGAAAAGTCTTCAGAGGATGGAGGAGATGAGGTAGGAGGGCAGATGGAACCATAGGGACCTGCACACATAAATGAAAGAAATGAATCTGAAGACAAACAGCTCCTGGTATCTTCCTTCTTTTGGTCTGTGCTTATGTATACATTTGTCTGGTTTGTGACTCCCAGCAGTGCACCACCTAAAGTTCTGTATACTCAGAGAAAGCTCGTGCAATCAATATTGAGAAAGGAGTCTGGCAGCTTCATGTATGAAGATACTAGCATAGATAGAAAGGAGGCACATTGCAAAGAAACGACTTGGAGCACTTGAATTCTGCCCATACATACCATGATAGCCAAATGTTCAGTCTTCACAAAAAACCTGTGGCAATAATCCCATGAGAGAGGAAAGGCAAAGCATTTTGCAAATTCATCTTGTGATAAGTGCTAGAAAAGCCAATACTCAAACCTGGGAACAGAGGAGAGATTGGTGAAAGATAGAGTTTTTTTAAAAAATGGTTCGTTTTCTTAGTATCTTTTGTGTCTTGTTCATTCCACCATCCATGATGAGAAGGTGTAGGGGTACAAATGAGAAAATCCACATGTTCAAATAGATTGGATGCCTTCCAATAATCTGCTTGGATATGAGCTTGGTTACTACAGAATGTTCAACACAGTTTGTCAGCAGCTAAGAAGAGACTTTGTGGGCCAGAAGAGTCACTGAAAATATCAAGGATTTCTTCAGAATATCCCATATCCTCTTTGAGGGGAAACTGTAGGGCAGACATGAGCCAGTGGTACAGGTCTATAACTGGAATGATATTATACAGCACTGGCAATTAGATCAGTTATTTCTGAATAGTTTCAATCATGCATACAGACATTGCACTCCACAACCTAATCAACTATTCATGAGAATGATATCAAACCTGTGCAGAAGCCAGAACATTACTCTGTGTTGGAGGAGTCTTTGGTTGAGTCCCAGTTACATAGCCCTTCACATACATGAACTGGTGAATTTACTGTAACTATTTTTCAATCATTTTTAAGTATCAGGGTTAGGATTGCTTTAAATGAAGGTAATAATTAATTTGTTTCTAATAATTTTCTGTAGTTCAGGGAATATTTTCCTTTCAGTTAAACTGATGATGCAGTGAATATTCTTGTTTGGCTAATTAATACCTCTTCTTTTTCCTTGCAAAAGTGCTGTAAACAAAACATAATACAACTATGTACCAGGCAAGCTTGTTAAGGAAACAACTGATGAAGCATTTCAGAAATAAAGAGTATTCTCAATCATCTTATATTCCTTTGTGGCCCATGTTGCCCCAATGAAGGTAGCAACAATTCTTTCAAACCACCAGCAAAACCTGACAACCTTGTTGTTAAAAGTGTAGTTTCCTTCTACTTTAACAGTCACAATTTAGCTGATCACCTTCCAGTATCGAAAAACGATCAAAACCAAAACAAAAACAAACAAAAACCCCCCACCAAATCCAAACATTTTTCTTAGTTCATCCAATATTCAGTCAGAGTGATAGGTTTGAAGAATTGAAACAAGATCATATTACCATTCTGTAATCTGAAATATGCTTCTGGCTAGCTAAGATAGAATGGAGAATATTTTCCATGCATTTTTGATCATATTGAAATGCATTTGCATTTTATGTTTCTCTGTTCTTTGTTTGAAGCCCCATAGCTTCCCTGTTCCCCTCATATTTTGGTAAGTAAAATACTGTGAAGACTGCTAAATGACAGCTGGCACCTGGATATGGGATGGAATCACAGATTGCACTTGGGAAACCAAAGAATCACAGGCTGTGTTATGCCTGGTTTTCTTCTGTTCATCATCTGTGAAAAACTCAGGTGGAAATGACTGTGGTTATGGTGGTAGAAAGAAGGTAATGGCCAGTCAAGAACCTCTCCAGATCAGTCACAAAAGACTAGCAGATTGCTGAATGTATTAGAGCTTGAAGAAAGGAGAAAAGGAAGGAAGACAGTTAAGAAGCTCTTTCACATAGTTGAGAGAAAAAAATGGTGCAACCTTTGGCTCAAATTCCTAGAAACATTAGCAATGACCAGGACGTGTTAGTAATAGTGTCTAACTGGACAATTTCCTGCTTAGTAGACATTTGCAAGGCTTATGCATTTGTTAGAAAGTCTTTGCATAGTAAAGGAAACTAGTGTGAAACCTCCAG
Source organism: Sakesphorus luctuosus (assembly GCA_013396695.1). Classification (NCBI taxonomy): domain Eukaryota; kingdom Metazoa; phylum Chordata; class Aves; order Passeriformes; family Thamnophilidae; genus Sakesphorus; species Sakesphorus luctuosus. The sequence goes on from VWZD01008203.1 coordinate 390,671, forward strand.
TCTCCAAAGCAATCAGACTTTGATTTGTGCATCATGGACAGAAACCACCTCATTCACAATGAGTCATAAACACTCAAACATCCACTATTAGCTAGTCAAAATAAAATATTCTCTCAGAGCCTGCCTGCAAGACTTCTGATCCCATGTCCTGAATAACAAATTCGTGTCTCTGGGACAACCATTCTTCAATTTAAAATGTATAATCAAAGTACTCTTCCCTGCTTCCCAAGGTCTCCCCTTTGCTTAGATTCTGTGTAAAGATTCTGGATAAAGTAGTCACCAACAGCATGAATGCCACCAAATGCAATATATTCGAGTCCTTTGGAATGTAACTCTCTCTGTTCTCTTTAAAAACCACCACAACCGTGCCATGGCTAATGCACTCCAAATTTACATTTGGAGCATTTACATATAGAATCAGAAACAAGGACTGAAGAAGAGTTATAGAACACAAGACCAATGCCCAAAGAAAAGCCTTAGACTGGTTAAAGTGTATAACAAAACAAAAGAGAAAGGTTTAAATTCTATTTATGCACTTAAAGATACAAATGTAGAATAGGTAGAAGTTCTCTACATTTATAATGTCAGTGAGAAATGCACATGCAAAGAATTACAACAAAACACTTAAAAGTGCATACTTGGTTTTAGCTATAAGAACAGACACTGGATTAAAGGTGTGTTACCCACATGCTTGATATTAAGCAGATGTTTTTAAACATCCTGTTGGAGAAGGAATCCTAAAGCTTGACTAGAGAAACTGTGACACTGTATCTCAAAACAAAAATCCTAACTAGCATTCTGAGAGACGTAGTAAGTGTTGTGCTTAAGGGTTATTGTGCCTTACATTTTCAAATGGGAGAGATACTGAAGAGATGTTACATGGAGGTTAAAATATTTTCATAATGTTCTTCAAATGCATGTTTTCATTGTGGTATTAGAATTAGAAATGGAATTAGAAATGGAATTAAGTTAATCTCTGATTTCTCATGAAAAGAGTTGGTAATAGAGTAAGTATTTATAAAATCTTGTAAGGGAGATCTGGAGAAATACAGTCATGTACAACTACATGGTAAGCAGTCAGAAATATTTCAACTTTAGAGTAGGTTACATTGCATCAAAAACTTCAGATTCACCATCTTCAAATGCTGTCTATTTTTGTTGCATTTTGAAGTCTAAAAAAATTAATCTTTGTCTTTTTTTTTTTCTGCTCTTCTGTAATCTGGAAATTCTGTGGTTCTGTCGAGAGAAATATTTTATTATTAAGGCTGATTAGAAACTGTTGGTTGATTAAACAACAAAAAAGTCAAGTTAGAGTTAAGTTTATCCGAAAATTAGGAAAAAGATAGAAAATCAAAATTCTTCTTTAGAAAAACTAAACCACTATAAAGTACAGAAATGAGACATATATAATAAATTCTCAGCTTAGTAATGTAACTTAGTAACTTAGCTGAATGCTTGAAGTAAACTGAGAGATATTCAAACTACAAGTATTTAATCAAACAATACGGCCTTAATCCTTGAGGGACTGTTCTAGGCCCTGACTCATTAAAAGAAGCATAAATACTTCCACTGAGTTATGAGAACTTGAATTGTTTCATATATGCCTTTTTGCTGGATAGAACATGAAGAATTTAGTATTTGCCTGCATGTATACATTTTTTTCAGAAAAAATTATACAGGAAGTATATTTCTGTATATATCTGTATCTCTATATGTGTCTATGTGCTTTCTATCTTTATCTATATCTATATAATCCATATCTATACCTACACGTACCTATATTTCTGACTGGTAATTTTTATTACATGAATAAGGCACATTTCTATCATCTTGCTTAAGAACCTAGTTGTATTCAATGCAATAATTTAAAGCAGGTCATGCAATCATGGATGCAGTGAATCAGACACACTAGTGTACCATGTAGACTATGAATAGCCACAATTTTAAGCACTTAAGCATCTAATATTCTGTTTAAATGATTTAGCTTTTCTTAAAGAATTGCTGAGATATTTTCATGTTCTCTTCCGAGAGAATCACCTGAAAGTCAATTAATACACTGCTACTTTCAGAGACTTGTTTAAGGAATTGAAAAGAGATGCTTTTCACTGAAAATTGTCCTTTTTCACTTTATGTGAATTGGTGGTTAAAATGGAAAGCTCATTATTTTTGTAACGTTGGTAGCTTTTCTGTAATTACCTATAGCATCTTGAACAATATCTTATTCTTCCCTAGCCTTTACTTTAATGTAAATTTTTTTCCACTTGAATATCTTCTGGCTCTATGTTGGCCCCTGCACCCCTGTCATTTTCTGTCATAAATAATCATATCATAAAGGCCTTTATGTTCACATTAGATACCAGAATTTCAAACAATAATCTCAGTTGAGTGACATACATTTCTCCTAAAGATTTGCACACTGGGTAGAGAATTCTCCATCCCCTGAAGTAATCTCATAATCTACTCACTGAGACTGAGGTTTACAAGGTGGCAGGACAGATTATATTCCTGCTGCTTTGACAACTGGTGGTGCTCATAACGTTAGAAACCCACTCAGTTGTCACTAAATAATTTTGGTCTTCCCATTTGTTTTAGAGCTGGATGGATCAGACTTGCACTGGCCTTGCTACCCACTGAGACGATGCTACTTCAGTTCATATGCAGATGGTTATACAATCACAGCTACCTTTTTCTAAAACAGAAGCTGGCATGTTTTTCACAAATACTTGTTACTGCATACCTTTGAAAAAAAAACCTCAAAAAGTTTGACTATGTTACATATTTAAGAAATAAACAATAACATAGAATGCATGCAGGTAATGATTCATATTGTGGAGAAATGGGAAATTCCATTTACGTCTGCAGTGAGTCATTAGGAAACACTCCTTTTAAAATAGTCTTCCACTGTGCAAATCTCTAACTCTACTGTGTTAGGACTTGACATTTGAGTAGCTGACAGAGCAAGTAACAGGCCAAACATCATAGTTCCTGATCTTTCTACCTTCTATCAGGCAGCAACCTACAGTCCGGGTCTGAAGTAACAAACAGGCCAAAAGAGTTATCGTTATGGCTCATTGTGAAGCCCAGTCTGGAGTTCTGCATCCAGGTCTGGAGTCCTCGCACTGAGAAAAATGTGGACTTGTTAGTGCAGGTTTAGCGGAAGACCACAAAGATGATCAGAGAGTTGGAACATTTCTTCTGCAAAGACTGGCTCAGAGAGTTGGGGTTGTTCAGCCTGGAGAAGAGAAGGCTCTGAGGAGACTTCATTGTGACCTTTCAAGTACATAGAGGGAACTTTAAAAAAGAGGGAGAGTAATTTTTACACAGGCAGATACTGACAGGAAAAGGAAGGAATGGTTTTAAACTAAAAGAGAGGAGATGTAGATTAGGTATTGGGAAGAAATTCTTTACTCAAAAGGTGGTGAGGCACACAAACAGGTTCCATGGAGAATCTGTGGATGTCCCATCCTTGAAAGTGTTCAAGTTGAGGTTGGATGGGGCTTTGAGCAATCTGGTGTAGTGGAAGGTGTCCCTGCCCATGACAGGGTGGTTGGAGGTAGATGATTTTTAAGGTCTCTTACAAACCAAACTGTTCTATGATTATATGATTCATTCATATACCACAGAAGGATGTCATATTTACCCAGCCAAGGCCCAATTTCTGGGTTATTTGTACGCACAAATTATGACACATAACTACTGCACACAGCTGAGTATACCCAGCTTTGACAATCTGCTCTTATTGGACTTAATATTTCATAATTTTTGCTGTCATATGGCATGAGCTGGCTTCTATGTCTTGTTGTATTAGAAAGGTTTCTTATGATATAAATGAAGGATTAAATAAAATAAACTAGCTGTTTTGTCTTTACTTGCTGCCTGACTGAGAGACATTTAAATGCTTAATAACTGGCATTGCAGTTTTTTCCCAAGAAACATCTCATCCTTAATCACATGTGGATTCACATTAAACTAACCTCCATTAGCCCAATGTCATTCTGAAGAATTACAATACATAATTAAAAACATGCTTAAATGGAATTCCCAAAATATCTGTAAAGAAATGGACATTTTAATGATATTCTTTTGAGAATTGTAAATACAAGAGACTCTTAAATACAGACGGAACATCTTAGTTTTGGGTGGCCTCAACCTATCTCATATGACTGTTAATCAGCTGAATTCAAGTTTCTGAGCACTTTTGCCACCAATGGCTAATCTGAGGTGATGCTTCCATTTAAAACAACCCTGAAGGCTGGTCAAAAACTTCTGCAGCTGAATTTCTGTTATTGAAAGAAATCAATGTGTAATAACCTTATGAATTATTTTGCATTGTTCTGCCCAATTAATATTTACATTCATTCACTTTTTGAAAATGAGAAACTTACCTGATTTCACCATCAGTGAGTGTGAGGTTTGGCTTTTCCCCCTCCTCACTAAACTAACTAATCTTTGTCTCTTCTCTGACATATTTTATACAGATTCCCACATTTTTCCTGTGTATATAGTTCCTATAGGGTATCAGGTACCAGAATTCCTAAGTTCTGTTCATTCCACAGACTCTTTGTGAAGAGTTAACTGAGAACAAGGATATAATGATTCAAAGGATGTAATGATTCAAATGCACTATATTGATGCACACCAGGTACATTTATGAATGTGGCATCTCTTTTGATGTATGAATGTATGTTACATTTTTAAAGAATAAATAGATACAGGGTAACAGGACAAGAATTAACAAATACACTCCAGGTTTTAATCTGATTCCATGAAACAAAACCAAATGAAAATATCAGAAAACAAAAATAAAATACCAGAATAAACAAGAAAAACACAAATAGATATACTGAGAACTTGCATTTCTTTAACATATATATATGCCATAAATAAATAATTTTACACAAGTACAGCAAACACTGTGATACAGAAGAAGATTAAGGTATCACAACCAATATTCTCCAACACAATTTTAAAATAGTCAGTTACAGCAAAATGTACATTTTTGGTGTCTTTCTTGGGCCTCAGGGGAAATGAGTAAGCAAACATTACTGATCAGCACAATTAGAACAAATAATCACTTCACTGTTTAGCAATCCATGGGACATACATACATTAAAATGCCATTATTGTATTACATTAAATATATGAGTACAGTAACAGACTTTACACAGTGCAAAAATCTGTGAGGAGTAGAATACACACTTTGACTTTAAAATACCATCCCTTTCCTATCTGTAAATTTACTATAACTTTAACCACAGAGTGCTGATATTTTATCTAATCAATGAAAATTGCTACCTAATTTCTCAAGGCCCAGTTCATGAGTTAATTTGAACAGCTGTAAAATTTTTCCTCCTTCTTTGCAAAGAAAGGTATTACACTTCACAAACAGGTCCTTTTAATTAAGGGAAGCAAAAATCCCCTCAAAAATATGAAAAACATTGAAAAATATATGGAAAATATGTCATGTGATAAGAAATTTTCCTAAATAAGAATATGTAGTTTGGATGATTTGGAGTATTCTCCCTTGAATTTCTGAGGGAAGAGTGATAAGTGGCAACGAGATACAGTTTCTTCCATCTCAAAATCACCACAGAGTTCAGCTCCAGTTCATGAACAACTAAAAGACAGCTCTGACTGATGGTCACATTTGGTCCCATATGACTGAAATCATTGATATATATGAAGATTTTAAAGTGAAAAAAGATCTTCACAAAACTGATTTTACATTAGCAAGCCCTTTCATGGCAATTAAAGCAGAATTTACAAAATTATTTGTAGTCTTGGAGTTCTGTGCTCTGTTTGTGTGCGATTACAAAACCAGAACTTCAGAGGAATTTTAGCTACAAACATAAATTAAGAAATATGTGAAGAAAAATTAAATGGATTTAAATTGCTATCAAAAATGAAAGAGAACTGACATTAGAAGTACTAACTTAACAAATTGCACTCTGTGTTCTGTAGGTATTTGAAGGAACTTACTTCAACAGGCCACACTTTTTCATGATTTCGTAAGATACATAGAAGAGATTTTGGCCACAAGAGGGCTCACATATTTTATAGTTATTAAAAAAATAGTATAATAAAATAATAACAATTTAGAGGCTAAATTCAACTATCTGCTGCACAGATAGTCACACTTTCATGAAAAAAATAATTTGTCTAGTTCGTTAATAAACTATCTGAAAAAAATGAAGCAAAAAGTAGGATGTTCTTACAGTCTATTTATTAGTCTATTAATTGGCTTTTCATCAAAAGAAGTATCTTTTTAATTACATTATACATTAGCTATGTGTAAAATGACTAATCTCTTAATTAAACAAACAATTTTAATGATCTGTGTTAAAAAAATCCTCCATTACCAGCCTATTCAGGTAACACAGTGTATAGTCATTAAAACAGACCTGGCAAGAATAATAGACATTTATTTTTCTACAGAGATGTGCATTATTACTAAAAGCACTGGTAATATTGCCATTATATTATCAACAACATAGTGTATTCTCGCTTTTTTCAGAGAGGATAACTTGGGGCCTATTTCAGTGAATACTGAATTCACTGAGTCAGTATCCATCGACCTTAGAGATATTGTATCAAGCTAAAGAAGCTCAAAGTCCAATACAGAGAATTACTGTGCAAGAGGTGTATCTTCATTGCAGTTCACCATTTGTAGACAGGAATTGCTGCATGTCCACACTTTTGCTTTGTGTTGTGAAGATGAAAAATTACAGGAAAAAAACTGTCTGAAATAGTAGAATGTGCAGTTGGTGGGAAATATTGTTCATTAAAATTTGGTATCAATCCAGATGAATTTGAAAGAGACTTGGAATTCTGAAAAAAAAATCTTGGAAAGAATGAAATGTGATGTTTACATGATTCAATAGATTTTTCAGGACTCCATAAATTTTAAGTTAGTATTTGTCTTATTCATCCCTATAGCAGTGGCAAAGGCACAGCCAGAACCATATTGAAGTAACCTGGTACTTACTCAGGCCCTCCTACTCTGCCATTCCAGACAACACTCTCATGTAAACTGCCTCTGGCTGTAAAGCCCACAACTTCCACGTCTTGTCCCAGACCTTTCAGACTCTAGGTCCTAGGTTCACAGCAGGGACTCTGGAAGCTCTGACAACCCTCATTAGAATAGGGGTTACTGGACTTTTCCACCCTATCTGCATGCTGTGGTGCTCTGTCCTAATAAATCCTGCACATTTCTTCAGACCATAAGGATGCTGCAGGCATTACAAAGAATTACTGAAATATTTTGCTACAGGCAGAAAATAATAAACCTAAGATGTGTTGCACAACTTGTGTCCACACTGACCAGTATCAGTGACGTCCAGAGTGGACTGGTTGCATTTATATTGGGACAGTGGAGTCCCATGGGACACAGGTGTGGATTTTAGATATTCTTAGTCTGTAGTTTTCTCCTTAAGATAGCAGTGAGCTATGTCATGTCCTGTGAGAGAGGTGTTTCGATAGCATGGTGCCAAACACATACACTGCATGTTCTGAGCTGTGGCCTGATGTTACATGGGTGTGCTGTCTCATCTGTACTGCCTATGGGGAGCAGAGCAGCACCAGAACTGCTCCAGGGTTTTGCCTTGAGGAACTGACTGATCTGTTGCAAAAAAGAATATGAGTGAAGCAATAGAGACACACTGAGGCTGATAGACAACCAAGACTCAAGGACAAATGTAAGTATACAAACCACTAAAAATTGTTTGTCAGTATAAATGTAGTCCTAGCACACCTGATTGTTCAAGTGCTACTTGCCTAAGAAAAAAGCTTTTTCAGCAGGCAGAACTTATATTAGGACCAGTTTTTGACTAAGGGAATTCAGAGCTTTACAAGGCTTTTAGTCTTTAAATGAGAGAGCAAGTAATTGTACTGGAGCTGTGTGATCTAGGAGCACTACAATGCTCATCCAGTCTCTTTGATGATTGGGGGGAATTTGTGGGTTTCACCAATCAGCAATTTTCAGCCAAAATGTTTCAGGATATAGCGAGGGAAGATGAAGGCTCTAGAGAGGATAGACAGAGTAGAGGACAAAACTGGTTAAGTAAAAAGTATACATAAAAGAACAGTCATCACAGGAAAAATGGAAGAAAGCACTGAGATTCTGGGATAGAGAAGTGTAGTGAAAGAAAATGGTGAAGTATGAAACAAGGGAGATGAAAAGGAATTCTGTGAAAGAGAGACATTAGGAAAGAAGACAGAAACAAACTAGAAGAAGTATAATCAGATTAAAATATCATTCAAGACTGACATATGAAAGACATAAAAGAAGATGCAGTCTAACAGCACACTAAACAAGTTTTGTTTTTAAGAACTCTGAGTACTATTAACACAATCTACAAAATCACCTGTCTGAAGTGCTCATCAATGTTACAAGAAGGTTGATGTTATATTATTTAGTCTATTAATATTTAATTCCAATCTTTCAAATCTAGATATTACATCTGCAAATACTAATGACCAGGTAACTGAATAATGTATATAATTACCTTAATTTTCACAAATATAAGTAGCAAAATCTATATGCCTGAAGTAGTCTATCAATGCAATCATTACAATAATACTAAGCCTGTTCTATAGAATCTAGCATTTCTTCTTCATATTGTATTGTTTTGCTTAGTTTCCTTTTTAAGATTGAAAAAAAAATAAGTGCAAAGAAAAGAAGTAAAATCATCACAGAGGCTTCTTAAAAGTCTTTGAAACACATCTTAAAAATTTTGGCCATTACCTTTCTGTGGTTTCACTTTCCTGACCTTACGGCAGTCAGGGCTGTTTCAGTACTTGCTGCTAAGGTGCTATGTATGTTATCCGAAAGTAAATAAAACATTGGTTATTTTCTTTGCCAACTATCCAAAAACAAATATGAAGTTGTATTCACACAGAGGTTTTCCTTTTTGGAGTTGTTAGATTTTTCCAGTATCCTGTTAAAAATTGAAAGGTTTTGTAACCTAAGTCAGTAGTTTGAAGTTGAGTATTTTTTTTCCTAAGGATTTCATCAGGCAACATTTTGGCAAGTATAATAAAAAGAGTGCTGTGGATAATTAAATGCAGTCTTGTCCTATATGTATGTATCTGATCCTCATCTTACTGCTATCAATGGTAAATTTGTCATTGCCTGAAATGGATGAGAAGTGAAGACCTATAATTACAAATTCCTCATGGCAAAACCATCAGTTTCTGGCAAGTATATGGCCAAGTGAACAGAACAAAGAAATGAACTCTAGACTCAGACCTAACTCTCATTTTCACAATTATGTCTATACTTGGAGTCCAGAAATGCTTCCTAATCTTGATTTTATGCGGCTGCTCTGACTCAATTCAGTCCTAAGTCAGGTGTAAGAACTGAAGAAATCCAGGTACATACACTAGAAGGGAGCTGTGGCACATTCCCAGTTGTGGTTGGATGGACAAGTGCCTATGGAGCATCCATGCCATACAACTTAGACACAGCCTGTGTGACTTCAGATCTTCACTCTCCAGGAAGCTGAGTCCTATTTCAGAGAAATGGCATGAGAATTTCTGAAAGGTTCTGGGATAAAGCTGCTACGTAAAAGGCTCCTACTGTGTTAGGATTAAAATGTGAAAGATGCAGTAGTTCTGTGAGACCCATAGACTTAAAAAAGGTCTGTGTATAAGTATATATAAAATACATCCCTAAGCAGAATCACAGAAAAGTTGGACTTCAAAGGGACCTCTAGAGCTACAGCAGGTTCACACAGGACAGATTGCACAGGATTGTGTCCAGGTGGGTTTTGAGGGAGATTCCACAGCCTCTCCAGGCAGCCTGTTCCAGTGCTCTGTCACTTCCATGGTAAAGAAGTTTCTCCTCATGTTCAGAAGGAAGTTTCTGTTCTTCAGTTTGTGCTTGTTGCCCCTTGCCCTGTTGCTGGGCCCCACTGAGAAGAGCCTGTCTCCGTCCCCTCGGCACCTGTCCTTAGCTTGTAATAATTAAAAGATCACCTTGTCAGTAGGTTCTTCCTTCTTTTTGTAGGGTATTTCTGTCTCATAAAGTGTACCTTTTCCAATTCTCTTTTCTCCTGAGGGATTATAGTTTGGGCTTCACTTTGCTTTGGCAGGGTCATTATAACTTACTTGCAGTGCTGAAAACTGACAAATAAGGTCTAATGAGCACATAAACTTGTTTTAGTTTCCTGTAATACTTTTATCATTTGGGAGAAGAGAGCACCATTGACAAAGCATGCCATATCAAAAATCTGTAGGAAACTAAGCAATCTTAAATCTGCTATTCTCTCTTGGCAGGCTGTCATATATAATGCTTTTCCAACCGTAACTTGAATTAAACACAGGACAGAGCAAAAAACCCAAAGATGAGATACTTGTTTGGTTCTCTCCCAAGCCATTTCCTCCTGCTTCTTCACACCTCACACAATTACTCATTCCCTCCCCCAAAGAGACATTCCAACCCTGTTACATTTGCACGGGTCTCCATACAGACACACTGGACACGAAGCTGGTAAATCAAATACATTATCCACCCACCTGTTTGAACAGAACTTCCAGATTTTCAGTAGTGTTTTATATTAAGCCCTAGCCCTATCCAGATGAAGTCCTTATTTTGTTTTTTCAGCTGCAGATACATTCCACTTTCTCTCACATACACGTGCTGGTAGCTATGTGTCTAGTTCAGAGGTGTAAACACCAGAGTTAAAGAACAGATAGCATTGCAGATATGTTGCAGTATCACAGCTTTTTAAATAAAGAAAAATAATTTTATCTACATACTATGAAATCTGCAAATGAAATTCACTGTAAATATTCATTATTAATTAATGACTGCAAAACCAATCACATGATCAATTCTCCTTACAACACAGGGATTTCACACTGATGCAACACCCTGGATTTCAGTGACAATACAGCTGGGTAAAGGGAGAGGTTTTCAAAGCAGAATTGGGCTGATTGCAGCTGTACACAAAATGGGCTAGAATTCCAACCATGGGACAATTGTCCAAAGCAGCTCCGAAGTCAGATGATAGGATTCCTACCTGCTTGAAATAGAAGCATAATAGGGCTTCTATATCCCTTACTGATATCCTCACCGACTGCTGGGACATGGCAGGGTAGATAAGACCAAGTCTAAAGACTTCCCACAGTTTGAAGATTCTTAGCTCTTGGGATGGTACCCCCGCTACCCCCACTTTAATGCTAAGAGCAGCTACTTTCAAGGCTTCAATTTTAAACATAGAAGTATTTTAAACACATAAACTCCCTCCATTATGTTTTTTCTTCTCACTCCTTTTTCTCATTGCAAACCATTACCATGTTTCTCATTAAATCACTTCAGTCACTTCTGTGTTTTGATATTCTTTCTCCTGTGCTTTTATTTACACCTGTGAAATCTTTATCATCAAATGTATGTGCTTTTCCTGCCTGATAGAAGAACAAACCTCTTTGCAGATGTGCAAAGCAACCATAAACTGGATTAAAACTCAACTTTTGAAGCCAAGTGAGACTCCTGCTCCTTTTCAGGGGTATCTCCAGCTGATGGAAGCATGGAAGCATACTCTTAATAGAGAAAGAGCCTTGATCAATCTCTTGATCTGAAAAGTCCTTGCTATTTAAACTGTATTTCATATCCTGCAGATTTAAAACTTTAAGCAGGCCTCATTAATATTCTATTCAGATTTATTTATAAAAGTGAAAAGAAACACTAAGCACTAATGTAAAAACCACTAGGTTATTCAAATTTTTCCTTTTCAGAAGTTGGACATGTATAATTCTAAACGTATTTTTTACTGTCATTCATTCAACTCACTGCAGAATGATGGACTAAATTTTAGACCCCCTTTAAGCTGATTGAAGTCAACAAATCAGGTTTCTGCCAGCTACTGATCTATGAAAGAATCTGGGTGAAGGGCTATGAGACTATTGTTTTCTTCCTTACATTTGCTTTAAGTTCTCGTGTGCCTTCATTTTTTCCATTTGATGTTGTTCAGAGTAGGACACCCCATAATCACAAGTCTCCTGAACATTCTCCACTGTGAGCTTCAGCTCTCAGCACCCACCCTTGGTACATGTGCATGGTCTTTGGGCTGCCTCAACACATGGCCATCTGTCAGGATTGCATGGTGCCTCTCCACAACTGGGACAGATCCTTGCCTGAGGGCATTAGGGCCCAGACAATGCTGGTTTAGATGAACAGTTTGGCAAATACTACAAGTGCCATCTGTTCCACAGGAAATCCTTTCTCTGTGTCATTAAGTTCCCAGCACATAACTATATATTCTTCTCCTTATATAACGTTTTGTGTAGTAGGGATTATGAGAGCATGTTATTTGCAAATGACTAGTTTGCAGAAATACCAAATTTCATTAGATAAATTTGCTTGATATGCTTCCTAATACAGATGAACATTAACCATATACTTGGCAGAGGAAGCAATTGCTTAGCTAGTGTTTCAGCATGGTGACAGCACCTCAGTACCTCAGGCAATGTAAAAGAACTGAACCCTGCCATAAACCCTGCAAATACAGCCTATTGCTTCCGGAAAATCAAAATATGAATCCCATTGAACAGGATCCCCAAACTTAACTTTGGTAAGGAAGTTGAGCTCCTCTAGCATGAGTTAGGGTGTTGTGTCTTGGCATGGTGATTGTAAGAGTCACATTACAGGGAGGACCTTTCATGTATTTCAGACATGTAATCAAACATATGACTAATTTTTGGCAAATTAAGCATGGTCAGAATGTAATAACGAAGGTCCACTAAACTTCTCAGCCACTGTTCAAACACACTTGGCTTGCAGAAACTGGAGCTCTAACTTACTGGGTAGGAAAAGTGTTCTGCAACTGGCCTTTTGGTAACATCTATCCCTCCTTCCTATCTCATATTCATCTAAAAAGGTGAAAGTTTGAAACACAACATATCCTGCTTATCTCAGTACAAAATGCTACTTATAGTTACCTTACAAGAGTATTACTACTGTATTTTAAATATATTAGATTTCCCCCTCGACAAGACTTCTAATTGCCTAAAAAGTTCTAAAATTAAACACCATTGGCTGAATAACCACAAAGGGCTGGAGATGGATGAAGAAACCATGGATTTATAGTCTTGCTCAGAGACAGGTTTTCACTTTATACCTCATGCAGAAGAGTGTCATAAATATCAGGTGTAGTGACCTGGCTCTGAATCTTCTGCTTTGGGAAATTTTGGGAATATTATTTCCTCTTTCTTAGGTGCTGAAATTGCAATTACTTTAGCCATTAAACAAGTGGCATCAAAATCATTACATAAATGTTAGTTTAGATCATATAGAAATTTCACTCCCTTGAGTCTATTTAAGTTCAGAAAGATCTGGCAAACTTGAATGAGCCTTAACAGCATTAATAGGACAGATTTCAACCATAATAAATGTTATTCACCATTAATTATGGTATTATTATAAGGTTTTATGATGACAAGGAGTAGACCAGGAAGAATACAAATATTAAGGAAGAAAACCATTCAGTATGTACTAAATACTGAGAGTTAAGGGATGAATTTAAGGAAATCAGAAAACAGAATGAAACCAAGGAACTGAACTACAAGTAAGACACATGAGGCTTTGAAACAGATTTCAGGGGAACTGCAGCAATTCTATTACCTATGACACTATTTATGCTCTGGTCTTACGCCCTTCTCATCATGACATTACTTGGATATGAATTATTGCTATAAATGAAGAACAGAATGAAAACCACCCAATAAGACAAGCCTCCCCTTTGATGGGACTAACTAGAAGGATCTGATATATATTCTGTATCTTGTCTCCTGTTTCTGTAATAAACACTATTTCTTACTGCATATATCCCCATTTTTATCAACAGTGCATTATGCAGTCATCAGTTACCACTGAAACAGAGTATCCTATCACCAGAGAAACAGATACCCTATTATGTTCAAAATCTTAATCTGTAACAAAATGGATTTTCTAGTGTAAATATAATCCCTATCTAGATACATAAAAATGTATAGAGGTGAATGCAGGTGTCCTGTGCTCTATCTACAAACCAAAATTACACAACCAAAGCTGGAACAGTACAAACACACTGTAAAAGACCAGCTAACACCATATGTGTACTTAATAGTAATTGAAAAGTAGTTGAACTTTATTGAATGTGCTATTGTGTGCTCCTTCAAAAACCCACATTCAAAAATTAAAAAAGCCAAACTATACAGCAGAATCTCAGCATATCATTTAGTGTTCTACCCATTAACAGCAGATTGTATCTTGCAAGCCCTTCAGGCGATGCCAAAGTCTACAGGGTTTGTGAGAGGCACCATACCCAGGACAGCAGTGCTGTGGGCCTGGCCATGCCCACGTTCCCCTGGGATGGCCACTGAGGAGTGGTCAGGTCTGGGCACTTATCCTCCTGTTTGAGAGGCTGAAGGAAATAAATGTGCTTTGCATTTTTTGGAAGGGTGTGTGGAGGAGAAGGAAACATCTACTCTCACAGAATCACTCTAGTATTGTTTAATGTCAATATAAAACCATAGAGCTCTAATAAATTAATTTTTAATTCACCACGTTAAAATCATATTATCTTTGACAAGTGTTAGAGCACAACAGTAATTATGAAGGGATGCAGGCACTAGGAAAAACAACAGTATCAGTACTAGTAACATAATAGAACTATGGTTACTATGGATAGGATATGCTTAGAAATTCAGCTAACAGACAGAAAAATAGCAGCAGTAAACTGGTGAAAAATAGTATACATCCTAGGATAATGAAAGATATAGCAGAAAAATCAGGTATTAAAGGAAGACAAAAAATTGTAAGCTTTGTTTTAATCTCTGCAAAACGTTTCTAACATGAATATCTAGGCCAGGAAATTTTAAAGAGCTTTTAAAATTTTTTAATTTATTATTTATTTTTATATCTTCAGTTCCTCAGGTAGATTAAAGCAGGTATAGACTTGGTCAATGGATAATGAATTTTTGGCACACAACAGGAAAATTCGCAAGGAATAAAAGCATCTGCAACCACCAAAATGATACCTAATAGAAAACTGGAAAAACTGTAATTCTTATTTTATAAAGTTGCACTAAAATAAAAGTGGTTATCTGAAGGTCAGTCCTTAAAAGGACTGGAAAAGTTTTTAGAGGTAGTGTGCAGGTTGATGTCAAAATTTTGTATTGTTGCTACTGGGATTGACATTTTATGCTGTTGCTGCTGAGATTTTACTGTATGATTAAAGCATTAGGACAAGTAGAGATCCGAGTAAGTGTCAAAGCAGACTGCAGCTGATGCTTAATCCATGAATTAAGAACATAAGTTAATCTCTTCAATAAAGGGTATTTCTCTATGCCTATAATGACCCACAAGTCTAAGTATCAAATAGATAATTACTACCAATATACTAGCTTTTACTAACTCCTATGCTGTTTTAATTCAATGAAATACCACTTTCCAACATCACACATATTTCGGCTAACCTAGATGTACTCCAGTTCAGTTTATCTCAGCATATGTCTTGTTCTCACCACATGCCACAGATTTTCAAATCTAACTATAATTAATAGGATTTGTCAAATAACTGTTGAAGGAAATCCAGCTTCAAAAAGTGAGGCTGATTAATACATTGATTCAGATATCAACTTCTAAGCATTGACTTGGTCGTGTATTTTTCCTATTATTTGACGTTTTAGGAAGATCAGAGATATTAATATCCCTTTACTCAATTAAAGGCATTGTGAAACCTAAATCTGATCTAAATTTAAGGATAATATAAACAATTTAAAAAAATCTTTTACTCTTCTAATGGTTCAGTTCTTTTATTCTGATATAATAAAAATATTCTGAAAAGTTAAAAAATGTCCATACACACACACAAACACACACATGTTTTCCAAGTCATTACTTCCTAAAATTATTAAAACATAACTCATAGCAGAAGAGAAATCCAAACAGTTTAATTGTCACCACATCTTTGGTAAATGACAGGATGCATAGAGAGATGAAAAATTACATTTTTTTGGATTATAGTCACATTCAGAAACTTCATCGTAGAGTGAGTTTTTAAATAGTTCAAACAACCAGTGGAAATTTTTTATAGATCCATATTTCTTACAAAGGAGGAAAGGGCATTTTTGAAAGAAAAACCTTCAAATATTACTTAAATGTTGTAAGATTTTTCCTTATTACTCTCACATGTTCTTTACTGTAAGAATTCCAAAGCTGGGAAGTGTACAGAACTTACAAGTTCAAATGTTTGGAAAGGGAGGATGACTTCTCTAAAGCAAACTACATTTTCTCTGAATAAACCAAAGAACTGGTTTTGACTATTCAGCATGCAAAAAGGAAAGCATAAGTGGAGAGTTAATTCCTGAATATCAAGGTGAACTCAAAGGCATAATTTTATTATAAAATCAGTTAGGCCACCACTGATGGGATTTTGAAAATTACACTAAGCCTTAAAACCACCTTAAACATTAGGTTTTNTCTTATTAGCAGACTTCTATATTCCCATGACATTTCTTGTTTTGCAATAATCTTTACTTTCAAGAGCATTCAGTGATTACTTAATATCCTAAGTACTGACAGCTACAACAAGAGTAAGATCACTTTATATATATTTATCTGTTTGTCATATTATTGTTATCTAAAGTTTGGGACAAGTTAAGTGCAAGAACAAGCACCAGGAACTAGAGGAACTAGAGGACCTCCTGGACAGGTATCCCAGTAATTTCTCAAGAGCCTCCTGGAACCATTTAGGACCCACATAGGCTTTTTCTGATACTTACTGACTCAGACGTCAGCTCTCCCCAAAATCCCAAGCAGCATTTTAAATCCTGCTTCTACTTCCACAGTCCCACAGTATGATCGCATCCTGCTCAGTCAGTGTTGATGAAGTAGAGGAAATATTTTTCACACGTGGACACACACGATTCTCAGCTTAAGCTTCCGAAAGAAAAGTCTACCTTTCGTTAAAACTTGCTGTGTGAAGGCACTATTGTAGCTCAGTAAGCTGTTTGACTTCTGCAATGCTATGGCATGTGCTTAGGGTAGAATTTGTGCTGCTTTTGGTCTTTCAATGTACAGGTGGTACAGCAAACAGCAACATCCTGGTTTTCTGTCCCTGTGATTCAAGTAATCGTGCATTTTTGGTACAGCATTGCTGCCTGTGGACAAAACTAGGGTTTGGGGTGTCATGTTTAAATGTTTTCCAGTGCTCTTAGCTATCTGTGAGGTACAGTGGTAAATGAGTCTACCACCAGACTCATACCTCATGAGCTGAACTGAGTTCGGCTGAACAAACCCAGAGTTACACTTACCCAACAACTATAGCTGCCAAACATCATGATGCCCTGTGGTCTGCCATGGTCATTCTCTCTAGATTAAAGGGTAAGTAACAGCAAGAACAGTGAGTACATGTTTCAATTCAAAGTGGCAGTGGGTCAAAGATAAGGACCTAGACTAGAAGTGACGCCATTTAACTCTATTTATATTAAATGGGAAAAAAGACTGTTTTTAAGTCTAATATTAACCAACACTATGGTTTATTGGAAGATTGTATTTGAATGAAACAAAGAAATAATCTGGAAAATAGTATATTCAAAAGGAATAGGACTTTTTTCAGTTTTAAAGCTATTTGTATTAGTACTTTGATCTATGACAGTGAAAAACTGTTTTTCAGTTCACCATCTGAGGACATAATAATAACTAGAGGGAAAATATGTACTCTTTCTTCAAAAATGCTACTGAATACTAGCTGGTACTGTCAACATTAGAAAGTGACAGCAACTCCTGGGCTTGTACTGAGTTAACAAAGCCAGTTAGTTCTGTGTTACTGCTCAGCATTGCTCAAGGATTTGTACTACTCAGATGATGGAAAAGCAATTGTTTACAGGCAATGAAATGAAACTGAATATTCATAGAATTATTAAAGATGACAGAGGGTGAACATGTAGTCAATTGATATTTTTCCCCCTGTAAGATTTTTACAGGATTTTACTCTTTGTTCAACATTGAGTACTTTACTCTGATTCTGTTTTGTAATTGTTAGCATTGTTACATATTCCAGGATTTAATCCATTAGGAAATGTCATTTTCTATCACTAACATTTTTATTTATTAAAGTAAAAAAATGCAGAATTGTATGGTAATACAGAAAACACTACATTGATGTAATAATCTTCATGAAATTGCTTTATGAAGTTGTTAAATCTTAGAGAACTTTTGAGAGCACAAATGCTTTACTCCATTATAGGATTTATGTTTTCAGATTCAACCTTACTGAGATTATTTTTCCATTCAGTGTTCATCCCTCATAGCACTATGTGCCCTTGGAGTGTTTTTATTCTCTTGCTTGTCCATCTTTCATTTCCACATTTGTATGCACCCGGAGTCCCAACGAGAAGTCTCAGGGAGCAAAGCGTTTAAGTTGTCACTGCGTCTACTCCTTCCTTGCTGTTATCCAGAGGAGCAGCATTCCACGTTCCGTGTTATTTCCCACCCACTGTGCACATCACTGCTCTGACTTACCTGAGTTAGCTGCATTACTGCTGTATTTCTTTTGTGCATAGTACTGATTTGTTTGATAATATGCAATGACAAGATAAGGTCACAAAAAGGTAAATGCTAAATAAGATTGGCTGCTGCAGAGCAGTCAAGGTTTCTTCATCGCTTTTCACAATCAGTTGCAATGCATGCTTTGTTTTGGAGACCTCAGAAGCAGACTCCCAAGTATGTTCTAGATATTTGACAACTGTGTGCTTGATTTAAGAATGAGGAGGAGAGAGAAAAGAGTGAGACCAGCAACTCTTTCAATAGCCTTTGCAAAGGCTGGACCCCTGTGTATTCATTTGTTTTGAACTCAGACTATTACTACACCCCATGCAGAGAAAGGTTTGCCCAATTCCTCCAAGAACATCCCCTTAGATGAAACATTTCTAGATGAAAATTTGATCTAACTCTGGATTATTAATAAAATAGAAGTAGACATTTCTAATAATAAATATCTACTTTAAAAAACAAATGTATGTTGAAAAATTATTTTTCTTCTGAATTAATAAAAGCTTCCGAATATGTAGGATTTTTAATATACCTGATGGATATATCAAACCTGACTGCTCAAGCTTTGATTTTAAAGGTCACATTGGGATTGCCAGAACTAACACAACTCAATGTGTGAGTTAAAGTGATTTTTCTAAGTCTTCAGAGATGATCCAGAAAAGTGTCTCAGCTGTTTTCCTGTCACATATCAGTTCGGAAACAGATGATGAAGCCAAAACAACCATCAGTTAACGGCATCTTACAATAATGCGTTCAAATGCTTTTGGTAAATATACATATCAAACTGTAATTTTTAGCACTGACTAGGATTCTATGCTGTCACATTCTTATTCAAAATAATTTTCCCTGAAAGAGTGAAGTCTGACTTTAGACAATCAATTTTAAAATATTTTATTTATTATTTCCTATTTAATGCAGTCCTGCTTACACCTTTAGGTCAAAGAAATTGTCTTAAAATGTGATAAGAATTATAAACCATTTTCATTGGAAGGTGCTTACTAAAATTTTTTTAATAGGCAGCTTAATGTTGTAGGACATTTTTAACCTTCACAAGCAGATTTCAAAGATCTTCAATACAACTTTATATTTTGGGGTTTTTTTCCTCCCTAATTTTTAAAAAAATGCAGTCCTAAAGTACTTATCCAGACTCACTGAAACTGAAAATTGAGTGAGTACTGCAGGATTGGTCCCCTATTAAAAAAGCCCAAGACACATGGTGCTGGGATTAACAAAACAAAGTAAAGCAGCTATGACTTGGCACAAAGTTTGACAAGCTGCAGAAAAGCAAATGTTTAAATAACTGAAGTGGTACTGTTTTTCTATTCACAACCTTTTCTCCTCTAAACAGTATCATATTCTTTTCCAGCACATTTAGATTGAAAGTCAAGCTGTGTTTTATTTTTTATTATAATAAACCCAGTCAGTTTACTGTAACAAAGACATACTAGCGGCGATCAGTGTGAAAGCCAGTACGAAATCAGGCTAGGGGGAAAAAAAAGTCAAATGGCAAAATAAAGGACCAGCCGTCTGGAAAGTTCCTGGATCATGTAAAAAGAAAATAAAAGGCAGTGCTCTTATGAGACTAATGCAGAATACAAAAATATTTTAAGACAAAACTCTGTATCATTGCCTATGACATTTGTAAACAGCAGCAGCAAATCTTTTCAAATACTGTTGCATTTATTAAATATTTTCCAAATTCTCCTAAGACAAAATAAAAGTGTTGTGGGTTTTTTAACAGTTCTAGTAGCACTGTTTATATCTGTTCCTCTCAAAATGTGGTAAGAAAAAAATTAAACTGTGAAGTACTTTTGCTATCTTTTTTCACAGGTAAAATAACTTTCCTGCTTAAAAAAATAAGTTTACTCAATCTATGGGATATCAAAAGGGTTTTCCATATTTTTTTTAGACTTGCAATAATAAATGCTGGTTACCAAAAACTATGTATACAACAGTGTCTTGCCAGATTTTTAGCTTATGGTCTTTCATTTTTGAGCTTTGCCTTCATTCATTCTTGAGTTTCAGTCAAATAAAATATATATATATGTGAGAAATAGTGTTGGTTTTCATATTACAAACAGGCATAGTTTTCTAAAAACCCTTTCAAAGTCCTGTCTGATTGATGAAGAGACTACATATACTTAGTTGCCGACCGGGTTTAAACCTTGACACACATAAATATTTTTGTGTGGTGACTGCTAACAGATAGACATCTTCACTTAGAGCAAAATACTTGATGTTCCAAGAGTCATATGTATAAATTAGAGTGGAGTGTGATGTCACAGGAGGTAGGAAGATGATGAAATCAACAGAAACAGAGACTTCAATGACCTAAAGCCTCAGAAAAGCGAGTATTTGTGGAAACCAGTTACAGTCAAAGAGCAGTGGCAGTTTGGAACTGCAGGAACAATTCCACTGTTCTGCAGTACGTGTGTAGAAAGAGCAGCAGATATCTATATCATCTGCAGCAAGTTCTAACCTGTCCTTGTGAGACAGACATTGTCAGGCAAATTACATATCTCAGCCAGGACAAAGGATTGCGCCTAAAGAACAATTTAAAAATTCTTTATGAATTCCTCAGAAGTTCCAGAATCAAAATCCTTTAAACAGTTACACTGCATGGCAAAGCTTCCTCGGTTCTGCTGGGTTTGAGCTGTCTGTCAGCAGTGCTGTCACTTGGGACTTGTAAGTTAAACATCTATATTTCTCCAAGTCACCAGGAGCTGAGTTTGTTACTTACCACATTTGCATTTTGAACATATTTAAAACCAGACAATGTTGAGTACAACACTGACATTCATTTTCTTTCATAAAAATGGAGAAATGCTCCCCTTTAGCATAATAACCTAGAAGATAGAATGCTCAGCCACAAATCAGGGCAGCCGACATTGTATGCCGCTGGGAGTTTTATGGGGCTTGATTACAATATCCCAAGTCATGGAAAAGTAGCCTAACTACGCCTCTACGATGAGAATAAGCCACCAGTTCTGTTCAAGCTGTGCCATTGGATACAAAGAATATGAAATTCATGAGACTAGATACAGAATACTCATGCATGAGCTTGACGACATACCAGAGCTGTGACTGCATGAGAAAGGGACAACCTTGTGTTTTGGCTTGCTGGATCACTTATGCATTTTACATTAGACTATGAATTACAGGAAAACAATGTACAAAACACGCCCTCTCCCCCCTCTCCCCTCAACCCAAACCAAGAAAAACACTCAGCAAAAGTACAAAGAAAGAAAATCAGACCTATAGAACAGCCCTTTTCTCTATACTGAGTATTCTAACGTAGCCTAGAGATCATGGCCCTTCTGTGCCTGCTCTCCCTTTATCCAGCTTTAAAGAGGAACACAGTGTAAAGTAGAGTTAATCCATTGCTATATGGAGCTACAGGTTCAAAGGTCATCAAGTTCAATAATCAGAGTCCCAGGCAAATGCTCTAGTCCTTACGAAAAACTTAGTCCTTGCCATCTCTTATGATGCTTTGGGAGAAATGAGGGAGGCAATTGCTCACAGCTAGTGCGTGTCTTGGCTGCCTGGGCATGGGAAGAAGATTCAGACTCCAAGTGCCGCCTACAACAAATCAATTGGTAATTTCTAGTTAGTCCAGCTGCTTCCAACAGTTTTCATCATCAATTATGATGGGCTGTGTCTGCTTTGAATCAATTTTTAAGTGTTATCTTTTCCTTATACAGTGTATTTTGGATACTGGCCTGTATCAACTTTGTGAATTCAGTTTCTGGAGAGAAAAGTCCAACTGCTGGGCACTACAGCAGTGTGTGTCTTCACACCCAGCTCCTCTTTTCAAAGATCAAAGCCTTTTAACCAAAGAAGAATTTATGTGCATTCTAGGTATCAAGAGAATATCTTTCAATGGCATATGCAAAGACAGTGGGAAAAAAGAAATCGGAAATTCCAATCAATGTAGTTAATCTTTTAGAATTGTGGTTTTTCTTTTGGGAAGCAAAATATAATTAGTTTCATTATCAGAATTACAATGAGGACTACCCCTAAGGTTTCTCACAGCACTTCAGCCTTGCAGCTTACCCTGTCACCTGACAGACTGCACAGGGACTCCGAAGGGCTACCTGTGTTGGAGGCAGTCTGGGAGGAAGGTCTGTGATCCAAACTGACACAGATATGGAACTTTCAAATCACATGAGTGGCATACACAAAACAGCACGTATGCTGCTGCTCAAATCCACAGGCCAAGGCTGCATCTATGGGAAGATACTGGGTATTAGTATTAGCCAACATCCTCCCTTGTATAGAGATGAAGGGAAGGAAAACTCAGAGTAAGTTTCAGGAAAAATTTCCTGTGAGTGAAAGGGTGAAAAATTGTACTTTAAACATAGTCTTTGAACTTTACAAATTAACTAAGATGGAATTTTCAGTATAAGAACAGATGAGTGGTCTTTTCCTTTGAGCATGACACTTCAAATCTAACCAGGATTCCTGAGCACTGCCACAGCTAGAAGGAAAAAGAGAAAAAGTAACAGAAGACACATCCCTCCTTTGACACACTAGTGCATTAGACAGACTAATTAGTATTCCAATTCTGATTTTGAATTTTGCGTATAAAACCACAATGAATTTACCCTTTCAATGCTCCTATAAAGATAAATACATATCGCTATTTTAAGAGTAGGAAACTTGGTAATAGAAGAGAGATTCATCCAAGGTTACAAGGAAGGGCAACAAAAGGGATGATTTTATAAATCCCGTGCCTCAGTTCCCCTCCCCCTGTCAAATATATATATATTTAAAATATGAATTTGCATAAAAATTTAGTAATAATGGAATTAGAATGTAGAAGTGCCACCACTTACCTCATATTTCACCCCAAGAAGTGAGTTATATACAAAACACGTTGGAAATGTTTCACAGAGGGTATGTTTGTTATAGGGAGAAGTCCTGTGTCTATTTCTTAATTTTCAGAGTCAGAACTACACACCATAGAAAGAAGTGCTTTGAGAACTACCACAAGATAGGAAGTTGACTGGAAAGATAGCTAGATGCTATATCACGAAAACACTGAGCATTGTCAACCTTTTGTTGAGATCAACTGTTAAGTAATAACCATTGGCATTGGAAAGTTTTCTTGAAAAGTTGACTTTTATGTCCTGTTCAGATTCTGTTTTGCTCAGACACCATATAAATAATAGTTCATATATACTAACAGCTCTATTTGGGAATATTTAACAAGTCATAGATTACAAAAAATATCAATTTTCTATTTTGAAGTTTCTAGCTATTCACCTATACAAATCCTCCTTCCCTGCCTTCAAATGCTTACTGAACATGTTACTTTTAAAATTCAAGCCTTCAATCATTTTCCTGTAGTTTATTGAAGTTCAGAATTTTCACAGTGTTTGCACAAAATTATGAAACATGACAGGATAAGGAAATCCATATTCATTCATTATTACTCTATAATGGGTTATGCCACCATACCTCAAGATGTAATGTAAGTCAAGTTAAAGTCAGTTGCATTATTTGGACTATACACTGCCAACACTCCAAGCTCGTTACTGCTCTGCCAAGACTGTAGCTTACAGAAGTAAAAATTACTTTGAACCTTTTGAACCGTTTGCCCACCTGTTTTCATTTTTGATTTTATTCTTTGAATTTGCTTATCTGAAAATAAGAGGGGAAAACAAGAAAGCCCATGAACTCACATGGCTACATGAATGTATTCAAAATGTTTGGTTCAGATCAGTCTCCAAACCCATTGGAATGCACCAGGGACGAGAGTCCTGGCAGAACTGTGACCTTCACCATTGCCCTTGACATTCACAGCCTCCTTCCTGCTGTTCAGCCGGCTGGACAGATAGACAGCAGGAACTAAGTTCAAGAGCCAAGTGTGACTGAGGGCCCACAGCTTGTCATTAGTACTGGTTTTGCCATAGCCAATACAAAGTGTTTTAGCAGGTGGTTCTTTATAGCTCATACAAACCTCTGAAAAGATAAGAAGCACCTTCGAATCAGATGATAAACAGGAATGAAGAATATTGTCTCTATCAAATTAATCTTGCCACTGTTAAAGGTGGTACAGGGTGTAATATGGGCATAACAAAGATAAACAGCCAAATTCTACTCTGTTGCCATAGTTTCTAGTCCTCCATTAAATATTTCACTGTGGCAATATATGAGAAGTACCCCGCAGGTAAAGACTGTACACTGCACTTATGAGGAGAAAACCCTCCCTTTATGAACCGTAATAAAGCACAGGTATCAAAAGTAGTGATGGCTTATTTGAGAGAAACTGATTCTGTTAAGAAACTTTCCCAGAAACACAAAAACTAATTCTATGAAGAAATGCACATTCAGTCATTGTGCAGAAGCTCAAAGCTACACTAGAGAGAGAGTAGGTTTTAATACAGTTCCCTTAAATAAAGTAGTAGACCATCATTTAAAACCATAACTATCTACATGTGACACTTTTGTATTTCATTAACATTACAGCATCTGTCACAAAATAAGAAGTCTAGTCACATTACTAGCCAATATTAGAACTCTCAAAACCCCAGCAAATATTCCTTTGTCATAAATGCAAAATATGTAAATATATGCATTAAAATGAGAATAAGTACGTATGGATTTCTATACAAATACATACAAAATAAGCATTTGATACCAGAAAAAGACAATAGTCCAGAAACAAGTCACTGTCCTTCTGAAGCACATTAAGAATTCCAACTTTAGGGACATTTCTTACATGCTGCATTTAAATTAATCATCTTGATCTAACACCAGTTTAAAGTTTTTCCTAACAAATATTTTTCTTTGTCAGAGTGTTTTCAAGTATTTTCAAGATAAGAAATCTCATTGTACAGTTTAAAAACCTTATTCTCTTTTTCAAGCATTTTTTTTCATGGTCATCATCTTCAAAGGCAACCTGAAAGATTGTGATGTCTTGAATTCATAAGTAAGGAATTGGAGATTTAAATATGCTGCACTGGCTTAATGTTATACAACACAGTATCATATAATTTCTGAATTCTATTACAGAGTCATAATATGAATAGAAAAAAATCGAGACTAAATAGGTCCCCGCTAGAAGAAAGGCTGCAGTACATTATATACAAAGCCCATAACACATGGGGACGTTTTATTGACAGGAATAATGCAAATCATACTGTTTGTGTGCCCTCATCATTCAGGTCAATTTATTATGGAGGCTGTGTCCAGGAAGGCAGCTGGGGCCTATCCACCCACACTTCCCCCCGTGTTTATGAAGTGCTGTCCGTAACTAGGCAGGCAGGAGGGACTGTGGACAGGCAACACCAGGGGGTTGCAAAGTGCATGGCTAAGGAGGGGGGCTTGTTGCCTTTGTGTCATTCCTCAGTGACAGTGCTGCCAGTGTCATGAGGAGCACATCACATGTCAAAGCGGTGAAGTTTTCAGGCTGGGAGCCGCATGGAGTCCATCAGGCCTTCTGATATCAACACAGTTGGTTTTCTACTTGGTGTCGGAGCCACCCAGAGGCAATTCATATTCTGAACATTAACATGGCTTTGCATGCCTGTCACACATAGACCGTGCAGGGGTTTAATGCTATTGAAGACTACGGTTTAAATCTCTATGCAAACAGTGATTACCTTGTAAGAAGGTTCCAGGATAACATGCAACAAAAGACTTTAAAGTTATAGTTTTAGTAAAGCAAACTCATTTACATTTTTATTATGCGTGTCCTTTGTTTAAATCTTGCCACGTCCATTATGGAAAAGACTTCTTATGCAACTGAAGCTTATTGGGACAGCTACTCTTTTTTTCTTGTTGGTTTCAAAGCTATTGAAAACATTTGAATATATTGTCTTATGGCTGTCTAGATTTTACTGCCACATATTTCTTTTAAAATTACAGAAAAGCTTTCAGAGCTGGCACAGATCTTTATAGTAATACCAGAATATTAACTAACTTGTGAAACCATTTAAAATATTAACACAAAAGAGAAGACTCAAACAACAGTTGCTTTTCTTGCTAAGGAAAATTAAGCATATTATTTACTTTGCTTGGTAAAAATATGAGCTCTTTAAAAAATGTTAAAGACCATAAAAAATTAAATTTGAAGGTTTTGAAATGGCATGTAAACTTAAACTATAGTGTAAGGGTGGGTAAAATTTAGTCCATAACTATTTGGTTTTCCTTGAAAAGGACATTTTTGGCCTCCAATTTACCAGAAGAAATTATCACTGTACATAAAGTTCTGACCACGAAGTTTTCACTGATTTTATAAGAAATTGTGTAAATAAAATGCCAAGTGCTTTGCAAAGTAATTCATATTAGTTTTTTCCTGTACTGAAGAAATGGTAGCAGCTTACATAAAGAGCAAGTGCGAGTAATAACAATGTTATTTTTAATAATGTAATTTTTAATAGATTCTAGCAAAATACTTCATCAATACTTCATTTTTAAACAGTGTTTATGCAGTAACAGATTTAAAATTATTCCTCTGAGATAACTGTGAAAGTGCATGCATTTACTGAAAACTTTTACCAAATTTTGTATACAGCTGGACACACTGCAGGGAAAGCAGTAGTGTTAAGAAAACAGCACATGCAACATTTAAGTAATTAGCTGACACTCTGCTCTGGCAGTGGTCAGCTCTAGACCACCGCAAAGCAACCTTAGAATTTCAAAAGACCTTTTAAGTGTTAGAGCTCTTAATAGGCTTAAGTATTTGTTCCTTTGCTCTGGCTGTGTTTGAGCATCAACAGCTGATGCTCAAGAAGCAGCTTTACATAAAATAAACAAGAAGTACTTTAAGTATCTCTGTGAGTAACTTTTAAGCGGTATAATAATCCTAATAATAATCTTTTACTGATTTAAGGAAAGGATAGAAAAGCACAAAAGACTCCTCCAGCTTGCCCCTTGCCCACCACCCGGACAACCTTTAGCTCGAGCGCCACCGGCTGCCCCGGCCGGGAACTGCAGCTCATTAACTATGCAGTCTCCTGCTGCAATGAGGACACTCATTAGCAAAATGAACAAAGGGACAATTTTCTGTAGCTACAGTCATCTGTTACACTTTGAGTGGCAGGTTTTGTAGCAATGTTCTCTCTACCATCTGCCCACAGCGGTAGCGTTTGGCTTGCTTAAAGTGGGGAACTTTTAAGTTGCAAGAAAAAAGGGCTAGGGGTTGGAAGGCTATTGTAACATGGCTGATGGAGGAGACTTCGATATTTCTCACCTTTTCTGATGTATTGCCTTCATTCTAACGGGTTTGTTACTTTAAGAGGAAAAAAAGCAGCAGCATATTTTAACCTTAATAATTCTATTGTATGGCTGCTAAGGTTTTGTATGGTAGACTTACGATATCTTTTCCAATACTACTAGACAGAAATGCATACGTAGTTTTGGAGCACAATGAGCTTCAACTAGATTCATTCCCCTATACTCACAGTATTCTAGTCAAACAGGTAAAGGTAAGATAATATAGCTACTTACTATGCAGTTGAGAAATACCCACTTCAGTTTTGGTGCACTGCAGTATTGAATGTACACTCAAAATAAAAATTTGGCCTTTTGAATAACAGCTATGACTTTTGCACTCTCATTGCAAAGAAATATGATGCAAATTACTGACATTTTCCTATGACATAAAAAAGAAAATATTTGAGTATATTCTAACTAAAATTATAAACTAAAGTTTTTACTGTTGTAGATATATTGGTAATTTTCCTTGAAAACAAATCCATTCTTGAAAATCTGTCATTCAAATTATTATGTAACTCTGCGTTTCAAATTCTGCTTTGGGTATTTACAGGCCACGCTGTGTGCACACCAGAGGGTGCAATTGCCAAGGCTGTCATCAAAAACATTCATTTACAAACACACTAGTGAAGATACACCAGTTCTGAACCAAGGGAAATGATAATATCGATATCTTTTTACATTTATTGTTATTATAAACAAGATCTTACATTTCCATGTTTATACTTTTAAATCTTTCACAGTTTATATCTGTATATTTCACAGACATACCCTTCAGGGTTTAACATGGTAACTTCTAGTATGGCCACTGGTTGGATACAAGCCTTTACTTTACAGTCAGTCACCCTGTCATCAAACCTCTACCTTCAATTCAGCTAATGGATATATTCTATTTGGGCTTACTTGAAGGTTTCAAGAGATCAAGATGTCATCATTCCTTTGGCAATATCCTCTAATCAGCAATCATTCTCATAATGGTTTCATCTTGTAGCCACTGTATTCTGTTTTGTCATCTACAGAGGCCTTTTAAACGTAACAAAACAGACACCTCCTAGGAAGTGACTAACAAGTTGCTACTGGCTCAGATAGCTCCATTTACCTTTTCATAGCATGTCAAAGCTGGGAAGATTAGAGATAGCACAGGTTTGGAGGCAAACCAGGCATTTCACTGCAAATTCTTTGACAGAAGAGAACAGTGAACTTTTCTTGTTTCTGTTCTGTATAACTGCAGAATTTTCAGAGAAGCTGGTAATGACAAGCTTTTGCTGTATGGATTAGCAAATGATTGCATAGACCCTGAAGTAATTCTTGCAGTGCAGCATAAGGATGAAGGGTTGGCCAGCCAGTTTGACACTAAATGTTTACTGCAACCAACTGTTCATACTTTCTTGTTTTCCATTCACTCAGAAACTTGTCTGGGATGAAGATCAATTAGCGAATTTTTGTAGACTGTTACTAGAATACTTCTTGTGACCTGGAGAGAGACTAAGCATTGTCTTAAGAGAGAGAACCCAAACTACAGGCAAATATCCCCAAGTCTTCTCTTTGGCAAGGTATTCTGTAATCAAGTAATCTCAAACTATAGGATAAACAGGTTTAAGCTAAGTTTTTCAACTCAGGGCACTTCCTCCAGCTCTTAAAAATGTTTCCAGCTTTTCTTATTCCTTAAATATGCAGACTAGGACCAGTACTAGTATTCAAAGGCTTCAGAGATCAAATACCTCTTTACACTTATCTGGAGCCTGTTCCAGTGCCCAACCACCCTCTGGGTGAAGAACCATCTCCTAATATTCAACCGAACCCACCCAACAGTTTCATGCCATTCCTTGTCACTGGTCACCAGAGAGAAGAGAGCAGGGTCTGCCCCTCCTCTTCCCCTCGTGAGAAATCTGTACACCACTTGAGGTCTCCCTTCAGTCTCCTTTAGGCTGCCAAAGCCAAGTGACCTCAGCTGTTCCTCATGACGCTTCCCCTCCAGACCCTTTACTATCTTTGTAGCCCTCCTTTGGACATTCTCCAATAGCTTCATATCCTTCTTATATTGTGGCACCCAAAACTGCGTACAGGACTGGAGGGGAGGCTGCACCAGCACAGAATAGAGCGGGACAATCAGCTTTGAATCGCCTGTGTTGTGCTTGTCTCCAGGATTTTCACATTATTAATGGTTCTAAAATTTTGACTTGTCTAAGGCCGTAATTGCAGCCACTTCTTTTGCTTTCAATATATTGATTGAGTTGTCCTTGATGGTGCCATTTCTAGTTCTTTCTTTGACGCATTGTCCATTTTATGGACAGGTCTTTAGTAAAAGCTGTTCTCTTCTTCGATTAGGAGACTATGCCTTTTTGGCCACATAATACCTCTTTTCTCAGCAATTTCATATTTTTTGTTCATATTATTGTGTTCAGATTTTAACTGTTGGTCAGTTTCTCTCACCGATATAAATCAAGCTTTGGAAATATTGCATGTATGTGCACCAAAACCCACAGGCATACATAAATATGTTTATATACTTATGACATAATTTACTAGTTTCTCGTTCACCTTGTCCTCTACTTAAGCATTGTGTGGGGTTCTTGGCCCCACAGATTAAGAAGGATGTGAAGGCCTTTGAATGTGTCCATAGAGGGGCAACAAAGCTGGTGAAAAGGCTGGAAGGAATGTCCTGTTAGGAGCAGTGAGGACTTTGGGCCTGTCTAATTTGGAGCAAAGGAGGCTGAGAGGTGACCTCATTGACCTCTACAGTTTCCCAAGGAGGGCAATTGGAGAGGGAGGTGCTGATCTCTTCTCCCTTGCATCCAGTGAAAGGACGTGTGGGAATAGTTCAAAGATGCACCAGGGAGGTTTAGACTGGACATTAGGAAGCACTTCTTTTTTGAGAGAGGGGTCACATCCCTGAAGAGGTTTCCTACAGGGGTGGTTGATGCCCCCAGTCTGTGTCTTTACAGTGGGTTTCACAGGCATTACACAGTAGGTGTACATGTGCCTTTGGTTTAAGAGGCAGAGTCCAAAATCTGTATCAAAATCCGTGATGATATACTAAATAATTCAGCACTACAGCCCTAAAATCTACAACTAACTGATCTTGTACCACTAAAAGCTGCCAGACAGTTTAAGTACTGCTGACAAACTATTTTGAACCCTAATAGCAATGGAAGGTTTAACATCTGAATTCCACTGGAAGTTACTAATGTCTCCTCAAGTTGCTTTCTGATCCAGCTAGGTGTTCTAAAAGTACTCCTATCAATTCAGAACTTTTAAAAGATAGTGAGGAGATGATTCTGTGCCTCTAGAATTCCACATACTGTCTACGTTAGGTGGCTGCCAACATAGTTAGATGACATTTTCAGATCTCATTAGTACTACACATCTCAATGACACACAGAGAGCAGGGATGAAAAAGCAATACGGTACCAGGCTTAGCAGAACATCTTTAGAGCCTGAGACTGCTTTTTATCAGCCTATAGCACATGTGAAGTTTTGAAAAGGTGTTACAGATTTCTCACACTTCAGTGAACTCCAGATGAATACCATTATTTGGGCAGAAGGGCAAATTTATGTTGCAGAAGGATACAGAGGTGATGTATGGGTATATGAGACTGACTTATGTCTCCCATTTGAAGACTACAGACTGAGTAAGCAGGACACTTCTTTGCCATTATAACTAGCTATTTATGTCTGCATTTGGGTGGGGAAAGAGATTCATAATTGAAAAGAGCTTCTCATGTCTATTAATGGTTGTACCCAAGTAGCTGTCATACTCCATTACTTCTGTTGCATCAAAAATCACGTTTAACAACACAATTCTGAATCAAAAAAATAAAATAATTATTTTAGAATTCCCAGGAGTGTTTCACTACCTAACTGTAAAAGGGAACATAGGTTATTCTTAGTCTGTATAGTCTACAGCACTCTTCTAAACTAACTCTGCTTAAAACATTAAAAGGAATTGCTGGAAGATTCCTCAATACTCACAAAATCCCCTATTTTACACTTGGTTTTGGAGCAGAATTTTTCTTCAAATGACGGTGCTACAGATCATTACTCAGGAAGAAAGAACAAAAATAAAGAAGTAACATCTTTACTCTCTATGAAATTTTAAAAAATCCTGTAGTTTCTTTCTTACCCTATCCTTTATTGCTAAAGTCTAGGTTTTGCTTTATAATCACCCACTTCAAGCTATGCAATGTTCTTGAACTGGATATTGTCTTCTGTCACTTTGTCAGTGTTTTCAGCACTCTAATTTCCTTTCACATCTTTTTAAAATTCCTCAGCCTCACAGCTCCTCCTATCTTTTCTGTGAACTTTTCTCCTTTGCTTCACATTTCTCCGTCCTATTCTCTGAAACATCCACATGATTAATGCTGGTTTAAACCCATTCAGAAGTGCACCTGTTCTCCTGTCCCTGCACATGCCTAGAAGACCATTCATTCTGTAAAAACACATTTTTTTCTCCTTCCAGGATTCTCTATGATTTTTTATATACTGTATTATACAGTAGATGCTATTAATACACTGGACACACTTCCCACTATAATTCTCCACTTGACTGTGCTGTGTATAAACAGGAGAATAATTTTACCTTTTCCAAATGTCCACAGGGGTAATTTTTTTTTTAATACTGACTTTGTTTTGTCCAGAAGTAGAAACTTACATGCTCCCTTTGCATGTATGGGAAGAGAGATGACATTTAAATTCCATACTTTCTATCATGGATTATTTTTGCTGTTCTAGTTACATGCTGAAGTCGGTTAACACGGAGGTTTGTGGTACAGGCCCAAGAAGGCAGCAGGAAACCACCTGGAGCGCCCACGATTGGTCATCATTTGCTATTTGGCCGCCTAAGAGTTCAACTACCAAATTTGTCAAGACATTTTCTTTTTTCCTCTCTTTTTTTTTTTAAATGTAATTACTATGTTTCTTCCCCAATAGACCCAATCACAGACTGTCAATTAAAGCAGGTGCCCTTAATTTGCTATGAATTAAAGCATGCTCATCCCTTCATGATTTGACCATCCACAATAACATGGAAGAGCAAGCCCTGACTGCATATTTGGGTCTAATCCTACACTGCTTGAGTATTTTGTGATCAATTATCACCAGTCAAGAAATAAAAACTGCAATTTTTGCACTCTTCCACTGCTGTACTAAAATACCTCATTCATGTTTTGTCAACTATGATGTTACTCACCTCAAACTATACTCAAGTATGCTAAACTGCATAAGGAAGGGAAAAAACCCAGTATTTGTAAATACAAGTATATTTTTGTGATGATTATTTTGTTTCTATTAAATACAGTTTTAATGTCTAGTCCTCACGAAAAATTCAAATGCCTGCTCCAGGTTTTGAAGTGCAAAGCTATGCTTTGTAATTAGTTTATGACACATTAATACTCAGACCAGCAGTCTACTACCACATTAATGAGAGCAGCCAGTGTATCACAAAGCTGTTGCTGGTAGCTTTGTTGAATTTGGACCTCTTTCATTAATTCAACTGGTAATAAATTACTGAGAATTTTTTATTTACAATAAAAGCACAGGAGCAATTACAAAACTGAGCCAAATAACTTTTATTTTTTTAAAATAAAGTTAAATCCAAGCTCTTTGACTTAAAATAAATAGTAAGGTCATGTTCCTTTCCTATCACTTTTTTTCTGCATTGATTTTTAAATTTTTTTTAATTAATGTTCATATAAGAAGCTTGAATCTGAGGCTTTATGTATATTTCTTCCCTTGAAGTGAAGGCTCACTGGTTGCAACATGCTTGCCTAGGAGTGTTAATGCTGGCATGGGCTGTGATTTACTACCTAAAGATCACTGACTATATTTTTTCAAATAAATGCAGGGGGAAAGAACTGTAAATAACTTATACACACAGGAAGTGTGCTAAGTTTTTTGCCTGTAAAAATATTGTTATAAAACAATTTACCAGAAATAACCGTGCTACAATTTAAGATGTTTTCCTAGATATGGATGTTAATATGCTGAGTACATTGTAATCCACATTCTGTGAATTGCAAATTTGCACAAGACACCTTAGACAGTCACTGCATTAGTCCCTTTTTTTACTTCCTTATTGCCAATACTTCAGTGAATTACTTCTCATTAAGTAAAATATTGCATTCATCTGCACAAAGAGGGTATGTGAATTAGAACTGGCATTTAGTGAAGACCAATACATAAGTGAAAAAGAATTTTTTCATTACTCATTTATGAAAAATGCAATGTCTGCCAGTGGATAATTTATAAATTTACAAAGATCTGAAGCCTGATGTTCACTATCTTCTTCATATTGTGCTTGAACAACAATTTTGTAGATGAACCAATCTTGCCAGAGGGAGCAAGTAAGCTAAAAATAAAAATTTTAGTATTATTTCTTCTTATATACAAAGTAAATTAGTCCAAAGAAAAGCAAGGCTATTCCATTACTCTGTTCAAGGTGCTGATGGCTAGATTCAGTCACCCAAACACAAGCATCTAATGCATTTCTATGCCCATGTTCAGTTGGGCATGGGTTTTTACACCTGTCAGAGCTCACAGCTTCATGTCTATGCTTTGGAAATCTTAGGCTGTCAGCAGGAGTTTCATCTGCAGAGTAAAACACCCAAATTTAAGTATCTACCTAAGAACTAGGTAAGTTTCTGATATAGGCAATGAAGTAAATGAAACTTGACTCAGTTGCTCATGAACACATGGTTGAGTGTCAGAAGAAATGAGGTATGAAAGACATCTCATGCAGGACTGCCTGCCATGACACAGGGCTGAAGGAAACCTGTCCTTTTCTGAACCCTGGGCAGAGGCCAAGTAGGATATCTTTAGACATCTCCACTGAACAGAAAGACAGATCTGTACTGACTATATGGGAAGATACTCCCATGAGACACTTAAATGTAGGTTTCTTAATCTGATGAGTTCAAAATAACAAATAAAAAAAAGATAAATAAAATAACAAGTAAAGTCTTGGGGAATCTTTTATAATGAAAATGAGAAATACTGCACCACCATGTTGTCCAATTAAATTAAAAAGTAATTACATGAAGAAAACCATAATTTAATTTTCCCGAACAAAATAATTAAAAAAATTATAAAATGTGCTCGAATTAACTTATATTGCCAGGTCAGAAGTATCAATGACATCTTTGTAATGCTTGTTGTAAGCATCATTCCATTGCATAACACCTGTGGATGATAAAAATGTAAACTGACATTAAGAAAACTGTAACTTAAGAAATGGAAGAGCTGAATACACAAATATGAGCACATGTCTCATTATACCCAGGCAAGGAGAGCATAATGAGAACCAGCTCTCCATATGTATATGTTTTGTGTCCCGATGTACAGAGTGTTCTCTGTTAAACTAAAAACTCCCCCTCCAAACCTTCAGTATTGCATATTTGGAAGATACTTGGACTCACTATTTGACAGGAAGAGAATATTTATGTAAGAAGGATATTTAGCTTTCTCAAAAAATAACTGACTTAGAAACACTCAAGTATCTGCCAGATGGTAACTAATCAGATTCTGTAAAGAAGATCCACACATATATCAATACAGATATCAAAATGTAAGAGCTCAAAGCTTCTTTATAAATCCTAATTCAACGCTTTACAAAGTATCTTTGTTAAAAAGAATTAAAACATCAGCATTTTAGCAAGATGTAACTGAGAAAATGTTAAAGTAAATATATTCTGTTTATGACTGGCTCAGATGAACAAAATACTCTGAAGTCTTTCAGGGATTAGAGGCAGAATGAGACACTGCTTTTAAAAGCAGTATCAAAAGCATTTAATTTTAGTTATTATCTCTGTACATACCATCTGAAAACTAAAAAGAAAAGGTTATTCTTTCTAGGAATTAACCTTTTTGCACACATAATTATTTTATAACCTGAAGCACCTTCCTTTGAAATTTCTTATACAGCAAAGGGACAGATAAAAACACTTTCCTTTTGGAGGGACAGATCTCCCTCTGCAGGTCTCTAGAGGCACCCATCTTCCACCACAAATTACTAAGGCACTTCTGTCAAGCTTCCTTTTGGGTTGCACCCTCCCTTGCAAGGCTAAGCATTAAATTTCAGTGACACACTGCTTAAGACACACATATAATTGTGCAACAGTAGACAATGTGATTTGGATCTTCTTCCAATTTGTATGTGATTTGTAGAAGCACAGCACAGCACTGGTTCTGGCTGAGGTAGAACTAATTGTCTTCATAGAGGATAGTGTGGGGCTGCGTTTTGGATTTGTGCTAAACACAGGGTTGATAATATCGTGACGTTTTTGTTACTGCTGACCAGTGCTTACACAGAGCCAAAGCCCTTTCTTACTGGCAAGGAAGTTGGGGGTGCATGGGAGGTTGGGAGGAGACACAATGGGGACGGTGACCCCAACAGACCAAAGAGATATTCCAGACCATATGACATCATGTTCAGTATATAAAGTGGGGGGAGGGGGGGGAAAGGAGGAAGGGCAGGGACGTTTGGACTGATGGTGTTTGTCTTCCCAAGTCACAGTTAAGGTGTGATGGGGTCCTGCTCTCCTGGAGAGGCTGAACACCTGCCTGCCCATGGGAAGTAGTGACTTACTTGTGTTGCTTTGCTTGTGTGTGTGGCGTTTGCTTTCCCTAAGACTGCCTTTATTTCAACCCACAAGTTTTCTCACATTTACCCTTCCCATTCTCTCCCTGATCCCGCTGGTGAGCAGCTCCTGGTACTTGGCTGCTGGCTGGGGTAAAACCACAAGATGGCCTTAATCAAATGTGTGAGGTCTCAGCCAAACTCACAACTCACACCAGGCAAGTGTCAATGGAACTGACAGGCCCGCATTTATTTCCAGACTCTTAGCCACTATTAGGTAGGTTTAAACCTTCAGCATTTTCACTTATCTTTTTTGTACCTTAAACAATGTTAATCTCTATGTAATTGTTTCTGATTCAGAGAGCCAAGTAAGCCAGTCTCTAATTCATCTATTAATACTTGTATACTTTTCTGTTTTTAAAACAGACATTTATATAAAGAGGTATATGAAAACAGAAACAGATTCGTTAAGAATTACATAAAACAGAGATGACAATGACAGAAGTACCTTTTTTGCAGCATGAGACTCTGTTGTGATACTGTCCTAATATACCTTGACTAAAGTTTGTGTAGCAATAGCTAACTCCTTTAATTCTGCTATTTCTTTGGTACCTATTTGTGTAGCATGATCTGTGCTTTAATATCTTATTTTTAAGTCATCTGAAATGCAAAGACTACAAAACCAAAAAGAATTGGAAAAAACACTTCCAATATTACAGTACTTGCATTAATAAAGTTAATTGATTTCCTGTTACTTACGGAAATTCAGAGGCAAAGTGCCTATATTTGTTTTGTCATTTCAGTTATCTGACTTTTCTAAGCTAGAGGGGTGTATTGGGTTTGTGTGCCAGGTTCTGGCAGCAGAGGGGCTACAGGGGTGGCTTCTGCGAGAAGCTGCCAGAGGCTTCTCCCACGTCCTGCAGAGCCAATGGCAGGCGGCTCCAGGCCAAGGCCGAGCCCGTTGAGCGCCTCTGAGATACCGTATTTCACAAGGAAGCACAGTTCTTCTGCGGCTGTAATTGTGCGCAAAGAGGAGAGTTGGAACACGCGAGAGGAACAGCCCCGCAGACCCCAGGTCGGGGCAGGGGATGCTCCGGAGCGGGCGCTGGGGCTCCCCCGCGGCGCGCGGTGCGGAGCTTGGGGAGGCAGCTGTGCCTCTGCAAGAGCTGGAGGTCCCTGAGGGAGCAGATCCACCTGCAGGCCCTGGGGGAGCCCAGGCCGGAGCAGGCGATGCCCGAAAGAGGGCTGGGACCAGAGTCAGAAAAAAGGCGGCCGAGTCTCGCTAAGAGCATCACAGGTGTCAGTGGAGAGCTCTGCGGCTGCAACGACAGGCTGGAATCCCTCAGGGAGTGTCCACGTCCGTGTGCCTGTCCGCGTCCCTGCCTGTGTCCGTGTCTTTGTCCGTGTCCGTGTCCGTGTCCCTGCCCTGCCCTGCCCGTGTCCGTGTGCCTGCCCACGTCCGTGTCTATGCCCGTGCCCCTGCCCCTATCCGTGTCCCTGCCCTGCCTGTGCCCGTATCCCTGCCCGTGTCTCTGCTCGTGTCCCCGCCCCTGTGCCCTCCCCTGCACGTCCACGCCCTGCCCGGCCCCGGCAGCGGCCGGAAGTGACGAGAGCGCGGGCAGCGGTGTCGGGGCTGGTGTAGCCCGGCCGCATCTCCTGATGTTCTCCCGGTGTTTTCCCGCTGTTATCTCTCAGGGACACCGCCTCGCCCCGCCGGCCCTGGCAGCCCGTGGGAGCCCCTCTGCCCTGCCGTGGGCGCTGCTGCCCGTGTCAGCTGCTGGGCGGGGCCTGCCCGCCTCGGGAGCGCCCCCGGGCCTGGTTCAGCCTCCAAAACCTCCCCGAGGGGAGCAGATTGGCCCAGCCGGAGCACCTCGTCCCCCGAGAGGCAGAACGCGCTTCATGTGTTTCTTCTACTTGCCACCATATACAATGTGACTCCCTTCTGGATGTTTTTATCATTTGGCCCGCATTAATGTCATTCTTTAGCCTCTTCCCCACTGTGAGCCGACCTCGCTGTTGGAGCATCCAGCCAACTGAAGGCTTACTTAAGCTAAAAGTGCTGTAATGTTATGAGTGTCAGTGGTTTGATCCTCACTGGAGAGAATCTGGGTCATGCACTCCAGGAAAATTAGGTCAAGATACACTTTCCCTGCATGATGGTGTGTTTCAGATTATTGCATATAATGTCCCACCACACACAGGACACCACATGTCCTGAACTTCACCCACCTCGCCCTCCTCCAATCTGTTTGAAAACAAGTGAGAAGTTCAGATGGATTTTTTAAGCTGCATAAGAATGAGAAAATGTGGAGGAAATACAGATTAGTGGCTCTAGGTGCTGGAGGTAGAAGAAAAAAATCTCAGGTTATGACTGTAGGCTAGAAGAAGGAGATGCCAAACATGAGTATAAACCACTATGAGAGGCCAGTTTCCTTTCATTGTGATAACAGTCTTAGACTTTGGGATTGTAGTTTTCATGTGGTTAGGCGATGATAGCCTGATGACTAAAAAGTGTAATTTTCTCATAATTCTCCCTTGATAGAAGTCAGTCAGAGTATGGACTAGCTGAAAAAAATGGACAGTTATTAATCTGAGTTTAAACACACAGTCTGATCTGTAGTGCTCTTTGACCTCA
The DNA here is from genome assembly GCA_013396695.1 of Sakesphorus luctuosus. Classification (NCBI taxonomy): domain Eukaryota; kingdom Metazoa; phylum Chordata; class Aves; order Passeriformes; family Thamnophilidae; genus Sakesphorus; species Sakesphorus luctuosus. The sequence goes on from VWZD01008203.1 coordinate 429,635, forward strand.
ATAGCTATTAGCAGTTACATTAAAAATCCCTTAAGCTTTGCTTGAACTCAAGTTACACCTAGAGAGATGGCAAACATTTAATATCAAACATCATATCAACATGGCACAAGTCTATAAATATGGATGCAAATAATGACTTCTAGATGCTGTGTAAGGATTTTTAAACAGGATGATTTCTTCTAATGGAGTAGAATTTTGCTAGGATTAACACCTATGCCTATTCAATGTTGTACATATTTTTTATGGATCATGAATCACTGTGATTAGGTGGATAAAACCATTTCAAGATTCCATGAATCCACAGAACTCTCAGGGATTCATATGGCTTTTAAAAAAAGATGTACCTTTATTTTCAAGACTGTAAATAGCTGTATTAATTGCACCTTTTCTGCAAGCTCTAGCCATTATCTCTTTTCATCTACAGAAGAAAGAAGAAAGATGGAAAGTGATACAAACTGCCAACCTACAATTAAATGCTAGATTTGTTCTCTTTCTTGAGCTCAGGATGAAAAATGGATAAACCAGCTATCTCTATTATAATAGCAAAATGTAGTTGATAAGAAAATTAAGAAGTTACATATAGTATAGCAGATAAATAATTGGTACAGTCACAAATGTTACCTGAATATAGAAGAGGGAGATTTCATTATTAAGTCAGATGTGCTGAGTAATTGTTTAAATGGATACTTGTAACTCAACTATTCTTCTCAGAATAGGAAAATAAGAGTAATTGAGTGAATGGCAGAAATTGTTACTCGGCTTCAAAAGACCTGTAAAGTCTGTCTTAATTTTAGGTCAACACTAATAATGTATGGAAGAGTGCATTTTGGGTGGGGAAAAAGTCCAATTAGCCACTCAAATATTAAGACTCTAGCATGATGAGGCCAAAACCTGCCAAAAATCACATCAAAGTTTTAATGACATGTAGGAATCATATTACAGCTTAAGAAAACTAATTTCTTTATCTTATATATTGCTTCAATATATACGAAAGGAGAAAGTTGTATTCACTAATTCTGGTCAGAAGATTCACATTTATTTATGAACACTGGAAAACTCAACACTTTGTTTATATTTCATCCTGTGTTAGTTGTTTTTTAATTTTTGATTACAGTCTGGTCTTAACTATTTTAACTACTATCTTTATGTTAAGTAGCTCAATGCTTCACACCCTAATTACCTCCCGCACACATAATAATCTTGTTTATTTAGAAATGTCTTTGCTGTCTAGCCTGGACAAGGACAACTCTTGATTCTTTTGAGATAATAATCAAAAGTTATTTGTTTAGAGTTTCCATTCACCAATCTCCCTAAAATGGATTTTGTATTAGTTTTAACCCAGTTGGGAGCTGTTCAAAAGGGATTTGGAATGGTACTGGTGCCAAATCTAAAGCAACTGTATTTGTGGCTTAATAAAATACTGCTCTTATCATTGCAAAATGAATTTAGTTGTAATCTTTGAAAATGAGATCCTACTTGCCTCTGGTTTGTGTCCCATCTCTCCAGGAGCATTGGTGTTTCATTGGCTGGAGCTTCTGCTTTCTGTGCAGGGAACACTGAGGCACCTCAAGGGAGAGACTGGCCTTCTGCATCTGCTTCTCACCATGGCTTCCCACTCAGCTTAGGGAACTTGTCCTCTAAGGAACTGATGTTTACAGTTGCACATAGCATCTTTTTGAAACAAGATACCCTTTTCTTGCTTAACTGGACCGCAGTATTTGGGGTCCTTTATGTTAGAATGGAATAAAAAAGATTCTATGACTGTTTGCCATGTGTCTGTTTGTGTCTTGGGCCTGGAAATATTAAGTTTCAGCAACAGGATGAAACTGGCAGCACACAATAAAGCTCCTCTCCCCTTCCAGCCACCTCAGGTTTTCCCTTCAGATTCTAATTACGATGATTTTACACATTCAGTCTCCGTTGACTGAAGTCGTTAAGAGTTATTGTCAGCTCGTTCATTTCTGACTGTCTCTCCAAGGTAAGAAGGTTCGTGTGCCAACAGTTCTTGATATTTTTTTCTTAGAACCCAAAATCTTAGTCCTGTATTTCAGACGCAAATAATTTTCTACATTATGGAGGATGACAATACAAGTATGACAATCCCACAGACATTTCCACAGTTTCCTTATCATCTGAGCCAAGTTCATTAACCTAAGAGAAACACAATATTTTATTCTCACTGGCTTTGTTAGAAAGAGTGCACAGATCTTTATGCATATAGATCCTTTTGCAAGTCTGGTAAAGCAAGAGCAAACTTAAGAAAGAGTTGCTCTTTGTTTAAACTATTTACAGTAATTCCTTGGACAATTCAGAAGAAATAGGTGTTAGCAGCATTTTCAGAAGAGAGCTGTATTTGCAGGGGGAGAGAATGACAGAACCAAAACACTCAGGCAACAGACATAAATGGAACAGAGAAGTGAGATGAGATTTTAATGCACATTACGATCAAAGTCTTTCCCCAGCTATTGTCCTCTGTTATCATTAAACCATAATGGTCTTCACATTTATAAGCCATCCTAATTTCACCATGCTGCTGCTAGTATTCTGTTACCAGGATCCTTTGATAAAATTATTTGCAATTATGTCATATCTGAAAGCCAAGGCTGTGAGTCAAGACTACATTTATTTGTTGCCAGTTCATATCCATTTCTTTTTGGCCAATGTTACCTGTAACTTAGGAAGCTCTTCTTACTCCCTAGTATTTCATCTGTGATGTATTTATAGAGATCCCTTCTCAACCTTCACTAGATAATGCAAGCCAAGAACAGTTGCCTCCTCTTGTTAGACAGCCCCCAGTGCCCCGATCATTCTAATTCCCCTTTGCTCTGATTCCAGTCAAAATTCAACATCCTCAGGCAAGGTTGACAGAGTAATCCAGATTAAGTCTCATAAGTCCTTTCTGCAAGAAATACTTACTTATTTTGAATATATTCTGAACTGCTATGTTCTAGGATCCTATTTGTCCTTTGGAAAGCTACATCGCATCAGATGTGTACTTAGAGAAATATGTGTAATAACAGAAAAGGGGTGGACGCCCTTTCATTTTGCACTGCTGAATAAGCAATTCTGTCTCTAGTCTTCAGAAGTTTCCCATATGATGTGTGAACAAATCTTTTTTGTAACAATGCTGCTTAGCTCTGGATCTTTAGTGGAAGTCAGTAGCCCACTAAGTGCTGGTCTAATTAATAAAAATATTAAAATCAGTCCCAAGATGGATCTTTGAAGAACTCCACTAGCAAGTTTCTTTCAGTGTAACAATTCCTTTAAGTTATCCTCACTTGTCTCTCCTCTAGTCAGGACCATCACCATCTTCTCTTTCTTGTTCTAATCCCTAACTTCATTGTTTTGGTACCATGCAGTGTCAGAAACTTTATTTAGCTACAACAAGATTAGATATAAAAAATTTCCTATAGTGACTTTATATGAAATTGAGATAGACATGCACAAAACCCTGTGTCCAGGCCTGATATAGTGAACTTGACTGTACTTGGTATTCTTAGTCTGAATTACTAATTCATTAATGCTTAATTTTCTAAGAATTGTACTTACATATCAATCACAACTTGAAGAATGTTTATATTTTCATGTATGGATAATGTAACTCTTACAACTGGTGCTTCTTTGTAAAAATGTTAATGTTTCAATTGCACTTAAATAAGTAATGAAACTCTCAAATTGCTAAAATCTTATTTTAAAATGTCTGTAGATACTCACTTAAAGCCCCAAAAATACTACTTTATGTTTCAGGATAAAGAAATTGGGTTAATATTCCATTCTGATTGGAGTTACCAGCATAAATCTACTAACTATAGAGTAGCTGTCCCTGATTTCTTCCAGTGAAAAATATTTCAGATTCAGGCTCATTGTTATAAATGCTTTTCAAAAAATTATCTCTTGTTATATTACAACTTTGCAAATTCAGGTCAGAAAAAAACCCAATTCCATATTGTACATTTAGGTATGTTAGGAAAGCTTTAATTATTTACACAGTGTAGGGCATCAGTCAGGATGAATTGATGTCATCCATCCTCTCTAATAGCTCTACCTGCTTTATTTTTTCATGTTAAGACAGTGGAATTAAATAGGTGTGATCTGGCCATGCCGTAACAGCGAGCTCTGTGCTGCACATATGGAAACAGAGCAGGTTTTAAATTGTGATGAGATAAGCTCTCTCCCTACATTTTGTCAGGGATTTGACATGACTTGCTGAGCTGGTTATGTAGCACATAACCACAGCCCTTTCCCACAGGAGGGACTTGGCAGTGGAACAACAAAGCTGGTTAATGTAATTACGTGCTATTCCATGACTCTCAAAGCATGAATGATGAAATGTGGTTTTCTGTGACACTTGCCTCTTTCTGTAAAATGATGATTCCTCCTTTTCCTGCTTATTGATGGCAGAAAACCAAGGACAGGTATGTAATGTAACTCCTGTCCCAATTCCACCCATTATCACAGAATCACAGACTATTCTGAGTTGGAAGGGACCCACAAGGATCATCAAGTCCAACTCTTAAGTCAATGGCCCACACCATTGACTTGAGGATTGAACCCATGACCTTGGCAGTATTACAACCAAGTTTTAACCAACTGAGCTAATCTCAGGTGTGCATTGCAAGGTTGTGGAGGATAGAGAGGATGACACTCCTCATAGAAGTGTCTGCTTCCAAAGTCTTGGTTGTGAGGCTGCTGAAAGTGGAAGTGTCGGCTGCTTGCCACCTCACAGGAGTATATTTTCACTTCAAGACTAGGCAGTATTCCACCTTCTTTTCTACCTTAGTTATTTTATGTTTAAAGTTTTTATCAAGATTAATCTGTTAATAATATTTCCTGTAATTGTGAGTGTTGATTTCCTGCTTCTGGTATTTCTGTATTACCTACTTCCCCTACCTTCTTCACAGTCTGTCCTTGTCAGAACTCAGTTCTGCTCTTGGTATGAAGCAAAATATCTGCTTTCCTCAACCCTAAAGTTGCCATTAACCAACATGAAAGGGAGAGAAGGTGGCTAATTTCCTGTAACTGATAAAAAATACAGACATTGTGAACACTTTCGTGTCTTGTAAAGTTTATTAAAATAGAGAAGATAACCTTTTAGAAATCATATACACTATAAAGCTTGTTTACATCACATTATTACCACCAGGTTATTTTTTTTTCAGAGGAAACAGCATTGTAGATCCTTTTTTTTTTTTTTGGAGCATCCTAAGGCTCTGTGCACAGTGACCACTGCAATTGCTGTCTACACTTCTGAGCAGAAATGAGAGACTTGACTTGCGTCATCACTCACATTTAGAGACTCACTTATCAAGTGGGATAACACCTGAGCCCTTGAGATCTGAGCAGATGTCTATATTTATCACCGACAGTCCTTTTTCCACAAACTCTTGCCACATGATGTCACAGCATCTGTCACATCTCTAATGACTGGTGCATCTGTACAGTAAATAAAATTTTAATATAGCAGAAACTGAACAACAAATGGTGAGGCAAAGCTCTCTGAGACACAGCCCTTGTTTTATTCAGCATATTCATACCTCAGTGTAAGTGTAGATACACTTTCCCTCCTTTTTATGTTAGTGGTACATTTAGGATGAAACAAAGTAGGCAGTCTAGTTAATACCAACAGTTATGCCATCACAAAACAACTGGCATCAGGAGAAAAAAAAGAGACTGGGAGTGGGAAAGAGCAGAATTGGTTCTTTTGCAGTGCTGTTGGCTCATGGCAGCTTTACAGATTTACTAAGTATACTGTGACTAAGTTACCTTGGTAAGTTCTTTCTTGTTCCAGTGTATATGCTTTTCATCCCTGTATTGGAAGATCTTTGATATATTTTCTATTTTCTAGTCATTTCCAAATTTTGTCCTTGGTATATACCACTTCAGATTATTAGTATAAATTCAACATTTCATTTTGCAGTTATGTACCAAGTTATTACTTCATTAAATACCTCAGCCAGAAATATCTTTGGCTGAAGGGCTGTTATGCCAGCCAGAAAAAAAAAAAGGCAGTGGAAATGCTTATTCGGTGTCATTCAATACATCATTTAAGCTAACTTGTCCCTCCTTCTTCACTAACAAATGTTCCTGGTGATGTAATTAATTTGTTTCTTCTATGTCAATCATGTGTCTACTACATATTAAAGTTAAAAGTGGTTCCACTCTCATGCAGCTTGTTTTACGTCAGTGAATACCAGTGTTGTTCCACAGCTGTTTTTGTGATTGTGGTTTGCCTTCTAAACAATGTAAACAATTCCTGGAATGTGCAGGGTAACCAGTGATAACAGTCATCTCAAGAGAAACTTTAACCATGGGAGATGTTTATGCTTTGTTACTACAAGGATTGTTTTAAGAACTATTCTGTAATAGCAAAGGATGATGAGTGAACCAGAAGCTCAGGAATATTATCCCGTGGAAAATGGTGAAAGGCATCTCCAAACCGTGTTCTCCTCACTTTCCAAACCCCTCTAGTGCGTGTGAGGCCACAACATGCAGACAAAAGTGACTGAAGTCAGAAATACAGGAGTATTCTGGAAAAATCGATGTGTTTGTTGTGTTTTACCCAGGCCATAATAAAGCAAAATTTAGTTTTGCCCTGGAATTAACAGCAGTTCTATATGCAGCTGAGAGAATTGTTAAAGACTCGTATTCTGGTAGTGAAAGGCACTAAAGGCAGAACCTTTTATAGATATCATTGCATTAAAAATATTAAAATATTTCCTTGAAATTTCTGTTTCACCAGAATTCTACCCACAGCATTTGACCATTCCAGTTCCTGCAACTGGTGTGGTGGATGCCCCGTACATGGAAGTGTTCAAGGCCAGGTTGGATGGAGTTTTGAGCAACCTTATCTAGTAGAAGGTGACCCTGCCCATGGCAGGGGGTTTAAAACTAGATGATTTTTAAGATCCCTTTCAATGCAGGCCATTCTGTGATTACTCTTGGGAGCAGACCATGGTTTAGGATGTTATTGTTAAAACCAGATGTCAGATATCCAAGAATATGATGTTTTAGGAAGTGCTGATTCCTGGTAACTCCTTGTATGAGACTTGAAAGGTAGCCATGAGATGCTTGTTTGGCAGCAGTTCAATGGGAATTTTGTCCTTGGTCATCCAGAGGGACTGGATTTGCCTCAGGCCAAGTACGTGTGACTAACTCTGGGTGCTCAGTTATGAAAAATGTTGGTTGCATTACTCTGTCAGTGTTAAATAGCAACACAGGTAAAACACACCAAGGTGAGCTTTTCTTTCCATCTACTTCACATGGGAGGTAATGAATATATCAAAAGTAGTATACTATTAACACCAAGACAGTGGTTACAATGTTTGTTTTGTCTCTCAGTTACCTAGTAACAGATTTTGATTGTATTTCAATCTTATTAGAGAGCTTATTATGTGCACTTTAACTGAAAATATAGGAAAGACACTATATGAGTTTATAAACGAAAAATAGAGCAACCTATCTGCTACCATTACAAAAATCTGCTGGCATATTTAGCATGTATTTCAGGATATTATTTGGATTTTTGTTCAGAGATAAACAAGATTTTTGTCCAGAATATGCTACAGTAGAGCATGAGAATACTAACAGGATGGTAATTTTGGCATACAAAAATCTGTTTGCTTCCTCAAATGAAGAACCATAAGCATTGTACCTCATTGTAATGAAAAATCAGAATTAAACAGCTGCCCATCTGTTAATGTACCACTCTCACAAATAACCTATGGTTTTGGAGAGGCAGAACAGTCATTAGTGGGAGTTTCAGTAATATCCTAGAAGAAAGAAAATTGCAGTACCGAGTATTCAAAATGCAGCACTCAGTCCTGAAAGAAGTGCTCTTACTCTGCTGCATCCATTTACTGTTCTGTAACAGAAAGAGCTGCCTCTCTCTCTTCCCCTCTCTCTGTTACCAGACTACTGAAGACTTTAAACCACCATCCTGTATTCAGCTCTGGCATTTAGTAGCAGACAGCACAATTCACTAAATAAAACTATCGACACCTTTTCTGAACTTTTCTGGAAAAAAAAGCAGAAGAACTGGTGAGCATTAGTAATCTACATCTTTATAAACTACCAAACCCACAATGAAGAGCTACTAGCATATTTTAAATAACCTAGGAAGGGGTAGTTTCCAGTTGTTTTACATTAACTCTTGTATCAATGTACTCAAACAAGCTAAATTGGGAATACATATTTTCAAGTTTTGACTAAGAAATAAAACTAGACAGGAATCTTTCCTTTGTTCCAAGCAGTCATTTCAATAGGGGCAGATTTCTGTTTACTACTATTTGATCAATATAAGTAATGATTAGTCCAGAAATAAAGACTCACTGACTAGGCTCACTAGCTATATTTAAAACAGAGTTCTGAACATTCTGAAATACAAGAGTCACTCTGTAATTTCAGAGCAGTTGTAATATCTTACCCTCCTGTAACAGGCTGCCAGAAATGCTCCTGGGATAAGGCCCATCACCATTTGTTCTATAGATATCAACTTTCTGGCTGGCCATGGCAGGTAAGTCAGGACATTTGGGCTTACTCATATCCGATACACCTCCTACATTTCATCTTCGAAAGCAAAATATTGGCTGTATATTGAGTCTGTAAGTTTGTATTAAAAGATTACCAATAATGCATGGAATTAACTGCTGTGTTTTATCCAGAATAAAAAAGTAAGATGGATGTGGAAACTGTTCCCATAAATATCTACATTTTTTTGCATGAAGGATTTCAGCATTTTTCCTTCAACATGCAAGGTAGCTGAGTGGGTCAGAATATGTTTTCTGTGTAAAGAGAATGAAATTCCATATTGTGTTGCTGGCAGCCCCAGAATCAACTGCAGAGACTGAAAATACGAAATAGATCCCTGAACATGGTTCCAAAATACAACCAAGGCTCCAAAGAAACAATTATTTTTGATGTTGCAGTCTGTTGCAAATTATCATCTTACTTCTATTTTTTTAATGAGTGTAAATGGAATGAGAAATTTTTCAGAATATACAAATGGAGAGGTTTCCGGTTGTTTGTTTTTTCTAAGTTCTACAATCTACAATTGGATTACTGACACTTTTCTGAAGATAGTTGAGACTGCAGGATGGAATGTAAATTTTTTTTTTATTTTCAAATATCACTTTGAAATTACTTATGTCAGTACTTTTGTTCACTCTTTTGTTAGGAATGAATGTGTGTTAACATTTCAACATCGTGTAAGCTGGTGTTTCTTGATCAGCACGCTTGTGAGAACGTAATCAAATCCAGTGTGCACAGATCACGTCATCCTCCATGGACAAAGGCTTAGGTATGTCTTCATTTATACCACAGACGAGGCTTAAAGACATGGCTTAATTTTAGGACACTACAGGCACTAATAAACCAAATATCAACGATCGTGGTAAGACCTGTATTTTAGATCGGGTCTCTCCTGTCGTTATGCGCCGGTTTATACGAGGCCCTGCGTTTTCCAGAGGGGCTGCAGGGGACCAGCAGCGACTCGTGCCGGGCTAATAAATGACCGTGATGAACTTTATCCCGCCCGGCCGCGGGCCCGGAGTGGGGGGTGGGGCTCCGTGACGTCATGCTCCCGGCCCCGCCCCCTCCCTCGCTCCCGCAGCTTCCAGAAGGGCCGAGCGCGAGGGGGGGCCGGGCCGGTGGCGCAGTCGGAATTGCCGCGGCCGCGGGGCCCGGGCGGGGCGGGGCCGGCGGTGATGCCCTTGTTTATTTTTACCCGGGCGGTTCATCCTCCCCGGCAGCCCCAGCGCGGCCCCCGCCGCCGCTCCCCGCCCCGGCTCC
>VWZD01008203.1:439847-510183 GCA_013396695.1 Sakesphorus luctuosus
TTCTCGTCCTGCCTGGAGGTGATGCCGAGCGGCCCCGCGGCGGGCCCGGCCGCGCGGCCGGCGGGAGGCCCGCAGTTCAGCTCCTGCGCGCAGGTCACCGTGAGTCGCCGGCGGCCGCTGGAGCGGATCGTGCCCATCCGCATCGTGCAGCGCGCCGAGGCCGCCGGTGAGCTGGTGCCGGGCTCGCCCCGCAGCCGCGCCTGGCTGGAGGGCATCCTGGAGAGCGTGCGGCAGGCCGGGGCCGACGGCGAGGCCGCGGCCGAGGAGCCCAGCAACCGCAGCCTTCGGCTCAGCGNTGGCGTTGTACCTGGCCGAGGTGGAGAAGCAGGACAAGTACCTGCGGCAGAAGGGCCGGTTCCGCTTCCACATCATCCCCGACGGGAACTGCCTGTACCGCGCCGTTTGCAAGGCGGTGTACGGGGACCAGCGGCTGCACGGCGAGCTCCGCGAGCAGACCGTGCACTACATCGCCGACCACCTGGACCACTTCAACCCTATCATCGAGGGCGACGTGGGAGAGTTCCTCATCGCCGCCGCCCAGGACGGGGCCTGGGCCGGCTACCCGGAGCTGCTGGCCATGGGGCAGATGCTGAACGTGAACATCCACCTCACTACGGGCGGCCGGCCCGAGAGCCCCACCGTTTCCACTATGGTTCACTACCTGGGACCCGAGGACCCGACGCGACCCAGTATCTGGCTGAGCTGGCTTAGCAACGGGCACTACGATGCTGTGCTGGACCGCGTGTGCCCCAACCCTGAGTACGAGGCGTGGTGCAGACAGACTCAGGTACAGCGCAGACGGGATGAAGAGCTGGCCAAGTCCATGGCAGTGTCTTTGTCCAAGATGTACATTGAGCAGAATGCCTGCTCATGAGACCACTTGGGCCACAGGCTGGGAGCTTTGCTGCAGGGACTGAAAGAGAGAGAAGGTGTGCTGGCTGTGATGGTGATGCCTTAATCCTTAATGAAGCAGCAGCACCCCAGACTGAGAAGGACTGTAGAATGTGGGGGATAAATACAAATGTATTTGTAATATTCTGTTGTAAAAACTTAGCCTCGGATTATTTGCAAGCAGATTTCTCTGTGTATGTTTGTGTTTCCCCTCCCCACTGTCTATTTTCTATAAGAATGTATTTTTTGCACACTATTTTTAAACTGTTACCTCCATCTTCTACATCGTACATTAGTATCTGGCTTTCAGCTGTACAGCCAAAAATATTTGTAAACAGTTTTTGTAAATAAGGCTTATGATGTAACAGCTATTTTTTGCTGTGTTTTTTACCCATAAACCTTATATTTTTACCAGATGAAGTTGATGTAAAACTGATCCCCCCCAGCTGATGAAAATATTGTGGGTATTTTCTTGCAAAATTAAAATAATGGCTTTTGTAAAAGTGCATCAAAGTAAGGACAGACTGCTTTTAAGAACAGTTGCTTTCTCTGCCTGGAGCACAGAACAGGTCCTTTGAGCCAGTTGGAATGCAGCTACACGTGAACAGCACAGGGAGCAATTGACTCTTCTGTATTTAATTACTGTTTTGAGTAAACTGGCCTCTTGTTGCCTGGTTGGCTCACCCTCTGCTCCATTCATATTATTTATCTTTAATAACAGAACATTAACTTGCAATAGAATGTTGTGACTAGATAATAGTCTCCTGCTTTGGCAATAATTGCCTTGGCTGCACCTCAGTGTTTGTGTTCTTGTTTCTGGGGTTATGGTGTCTTTTGTATAAGCCCTGCTTCTTTTTTGGCACTGATATTGCTCCAACAAATCATTATCTGATCACAACATTTTATTCACTTTATGTTACTTTCTAATCAAGAAATCAGGAAAGGTATTCTGTGTTATGGTTAGAAAAAGTATTTAAACTGAGGTTTGTATGGTTTGCTGGGTCAAACATTTAAATGTTTCCAATCTGAATTCTGTCTCCTACTTTCTGATTAACTTGTTAGGTATATTTATTAAGTAATGCAGTTTGTACTTTTTTATTTTGTAATATATTGTGATTTGGGAATTTATACTGTATTTGTATAATAGGACTATCACAGCTAAAATGGAATGAATAAAGAATATAATTTTACTTGTGCTCCTTTGTTTTTCTACCCTCTGCATTCCTGGTGTGGTAAAGAATTGTGTGTGGGTTCACAGGACCCCTTACTTAAGTTTCTCTGCCTCAGCTTCCCATATGAAGAGGTGGGAAGAAGGGGTGCATAGTACTTTACAAATGTTAACCACTGGTAATTCTGGTGTCTGTCAATATGTAAAAGAAATGAAGGCATTTGTAGACCATTGAATATCTGTAATTATATTTTTACTGCAAGAGATCTTAGTGTATTTTTGCCAATGGGAAACATTTTTCTATATCAATATGCTTTTCTATGTTAATATGCCTTAGAGTTCTCAAGCATAGTACCTGAGCTGGTTATAGCAGTGGTTGTGATGGGCCAGCTCTGCGGGACAAGGCACACTTGGGCTTGGACACTGGTATTCAGTAATCTCCACTCTGTGCTAGTCCCAAACTTGAGATTTGTCCTGTCACCAGTGATACCTCAGCACCTTCTTATTACTTGAACAGTGGTAGTGTCATAAGGAGATCCAGCTTTTTACTCCCCTTACAAGATGGAAATGCCTTTGAAGTTGTTAAACAGTGTGTATGTGCTTACAAGACCATCCCCAGTCTCAAAATACTAGAAGGCCTCATCCTTAAACAACAGGAGGGTACTGGGTTGAAATTAAGATTAAAAAATAGTAGCTGAAATGCCTCAGTCTTAACTGAGCACAGGCAATAAAGAGCTGCAGGATTGATTGTGTGTGTATTTGGTACTGGATGAGTCAGAGGCATGCAGATAACTTTAAGGAATTGGGAAAAATTGGGTTGCTTGTTTAACTAGTTTGCAAAGACGTTGAGGGTGCATTGCTGAAGCATGTAGAAAGACATTCAGCTTGCATTACATACTGTAAAAGGAAATTACAAAAATGGCATTTGAGATGTTTCAGGCACATGGAAAGTGAAATGTTTTTTATAGCTTGAAGTTCAGCTGAGACACTTCAGTGCAGATGCAAGCTGGTCGTGTCTTCCTTGAAAAGGAGTAGAGGCAATTTCATGGAGTAGTTTTATAGAGGCCGTGTTCTAATATGGACAGAGCTTTGCAAAACTTCTTGCAACATTGTTGCTTGCCCCCAGCAGCAAAAGCGGAGGCGGAAGGAAAGTTTTCCCTTACTGTAGTCTGTTTGAACAAACAATTCCAGTAACAAGGGAAGGGCAAATATTGTCCTTGCTCATAATTTCAGTGCCCGATTATTTTAACCTTGGCTAATCACTTGCATAACCCAGCTAATCCTTAGACCCGTCTGGGGACTTTGGTCAACAGACTCTTTATTATTGACAATAAGTGAAAAGTAGAGCTTGATTTTCCATATGCACTTGGTAGAAAATGCTTTAATTCTAAAGAGGGCAAATGTGAACTTGAGTCTGTGGGAGCATAAGCTTCATGATGCCATCTTTGCTTGTATTTTGTAACACAGTTGAATTAGTTGACACACTGGATGCTTCATTTCAGGAGTTTCTCAGGTGGCCAAGATTATGACACTCTGTCACTAAATACACAATGGTTATGTTAGAGTTTTCATGTGCGTTTTTTATGTAAAGAAAGTTTTGCAAGAACTGAATCAGTTTACAATGAATGCATCCCAAAATAAACGAGATGGGCAACTGGGGAAGGAAAGATTTGTGTAAGTATTGTTTTCCATCTCAGCGAATGGTTTGCTCTTTGGAAAGTTCAGTGCATGACACTTTGTGCTTAATAACTTTCTTAGGACACCTGGAAGTTGTCTAATGCCACCTACTGGGTTTTATCTGTCCTGTTGCATTTGGCTAGTACATTACATGTGTGCAAGATAAATCTGTTACGTTGATGTCACTTGTAAATAAAGGTGTATTTCAGTACTCCATGTATGTGGGGGTGACAGTAAGTGCATCCCTTAAGAAAAGCTGTTTGGAGTGCAACCTTAAAGAAGACCAGAGCTACCTGCAATGTGTGTGGTGGCTTGTGACCAATGAGAGGCTATGGTGTATGCAAGGTGAATTGGTTAACCAATAATGTGGAAGCATGTTGGATGTGAGAGTGCATAAAAGGTGTGGATATTACTGCATGAGAGTTAGATCTAGATCTACTCGGATGCGAGGTGATGTCATAGGAACTTCTAGGAACTATCTACTTCTACTATGAGCTATGGATCTGTCTGTTAATCTATCTTGAATAAACTCTCTAAGTTGTAAGCCTTCTGATCAAGCCTTCTGATATCTGCTATGCCTGAGCTCTTCTGACCGTCAGCCCAGCGCCCAAGCTCGGTATAAGCATGTATGTAAATACATGTATATGTACAAAACCACCTGAATCCAAATATTTCTTCTGTCTGCTTTTGCATTTATTATGCTAGAATTAGTTTATAAGTTTTTTGAGGATAAATTTCTAATTTTGGTTTAGTGATTGTCAGTCTGCACATGCATGGATTCTGAATCCAAGCAGAAAATGATGTCAGATATCTCACAACAGAGACAAGTACCTGGCATTAACTGTTTTTTTTGCTTATACTCTTTCATACTTATTTAACAGTTTATTGATACGCATTGATAAGTGTTCCTAAGGTGCTGGTGAAAATTGGTATGAAATGAAAAAAAATTACTCAGCTTCAGTGTTAAAAAGATTGTCCCATTTCTGAGTGGCATGGTCGTGTGAAAGCATGTAGCGTACGGTGAGATTGTGAGTAACTATTTGAAAGGACATCAGCTCTGCCAAGTGCAAGTCTATAGTCATCACAACTTTTTACTAATACACACTTCAATTTATAACATACAGGTGTGCATTTTATTTGAGAAAAAGAAGTAGCTTTTGTATTTCCTGTTCAGTTTTAGTTTAAAATACTTTATAAGTAAGTTTATAGTATTAATGGATAAAAAATGTAGGAATGCGGTATTACATTGTAATTCAGCCACTTTTTTCTGGAGTTAGTATTTAAAATCTGTTAATAGAAGGAAACTCATACGTGGTATTCACACTGCAAATCAGTGGAACTAAACCACTGTCAAGTTCCAGGTTTCTGTTGCATGAGTGGTTATTATTCCATGTGCTCATACATTTGTCCTAATTACTGAATATGATCAGGTCTCTCTGGAGAGAAAGTGAGTGTGCAATTGTAGTGGCATGATGCATGTATGTAAGAAGAACTTTCTTGTGTGATAGTTAGTAGTGGCATTTTCTGCGGTTTTTGTGTGTACTTTTAAGCCATTACAGTTTTAATCATTATTTTATTTCATAGAGTTTTCACTAGAAATTGTAGAAAACCAACTGTTGTGCCCTTCCTATAAGGCACAGTTAGTAGTGGTTGAACCTTCAACAGCGTAGCACAGGTAAGCTGTGCAGTGCCATCTGCAGTGAAGAAGAGTATTGGAGGAGGAAAGCTGGAATTGGAATCTGGTTGTGAAGGGGCCCAGGTTGCCTCCTATCCTTTCATCTTAGTTGTTCACCTGCATCCCAAGTGCAGAGAGATCCCGACTTGCTGTGATGGACAGTGGGCCTGTGTCATTGGTCTGGTGACAGGGAGTATCAGGCTCACTGTTGCCGCTCATTGGTGTTTAGTTATGACGTTCTTATCCTGCCAAGCTTTTGGGGGCTGAAAATTAAAGAAGGGATGCAACACTCATCAGAAGAAAATGATTTCACAGACAAAGACATGGAATTTTTCTTTGTGAACTTATATTGCTGAATTTCAAAGAGTTAGAGTGTGGTTGAATATCAAAATGGTTTGCAAAGATCAAGATAATTTCAAAAATCATATAATGCACATCAGAAGCTTTTTGAGACTTCAATAATGCTGAAATAAGTTCCCCCCCCATTAATTCATAATTATATTAACTAAACCATATTTTTCTCACAGTTACAAGGATCCAGAATTTTTTCTGCACAAAACTTCTATTTTTGCTCACCATGAAACTTCATTTTTCAGCTATTTAACAAGCAGTTCTGAGTAAGAAAATGATGGCTTCAGATCTCTGGGTGGGATTTTGAATTTATTAAGCTCTGTCAACCCAATATTACTAAGTGCAATACTTCTTCCTATTGCTGTTGTTGTGCTTTGATGTTTTTTTAGGGAGAGCCTGTGGTCAAAATGTACTCCTTTTGTAAAAACAATACAGTATGTTTTATACCTAAATTCTCTGTCTTCCATGTGAATTAAAGATTGAGATTTAACTAAGCAATTAAGCAGTTAACTAATGTGTTTATGTGACTTGTTTGCTTTCCTACCAAACTTCAGCTCCACTGGATTAGGTTACTCAGAGGGACTGACCTTTCCTTTTGTGGCTGAAGGTAGGAGCAATGACAAAATTATTTTCTCATTAATTACTGACACAATTCCTTTAACTGCTGCCAACCCTACCTGCAATCTTTCATTTTGTTTTATGTTAATATTTGTTGCTTGTTAATTATTTGCCTGTTTAAGTTTAACCTTAGAAAGTAGTTATGCTGTAAACCAAAGCCTAATTAAATAAGACATTTGAATGAATTTAGAAGTTTACAACTGTTTTGCTGCTAATGTAAAATTGAGGGGTGATGGTGCCCAAAATGAAGATGTGAAAGAACTTGTTTTGCTCTGAAAGAGGGTTATGTCAGCTTATACTGCTGATGTAAAAGCTTTAATGTGCATTCATTTATTATTTCTTAAATAAGTTGTCTCACAAAAACGTTACTACTAAGCTGAGAATGGAGACATGAGAAACTAATACTGGTAGAATAAAATGAAAAGAATATTCTGCTTTTAGGAGCCAGGAAATATAATTGCTTTTTGCATTTATCTCCCACCATGTGTAGTATCTAGTCAAAGAGAGCTGTGGCTTTAGGTAAAGAATGTTTGTGCACATGGACTGCATCCTTCATGAACTGGTAAGCTGAATACATGTAGAATAAGATCTTCTACTTCAGATTTATACCCATAAAAGCAGTGCATAAGAAGTTGACTAAATGACTACCTTTTATACTGTAGAGCATTTAGCACAACAAAGCTTCAGTCCCACTGGGACTTTGAAGGGAAGCAGCATTACAACACCACATGTTTTACAGGTGTCTCAAAGCTTCATCTCTGCTTTTGTTTCATTGGGTTTTTTTGATTTTTTTTTAATGCACATTATCTTATCAGGAAGTAAATATTTATGGATGTTTTGTCGATTAGGTAGCTATCCTTTTGGAAATACACACAGTAATTCATGTAAAACATTCATATGAATGTGATTCCTAGTAGATTTCCATTTCAGCTAGTATTTTACAGCAGTTTCCCTGAAGAGGCTCTGTAACATCTTAAATTGCTAGAAGTTATATTAAAAAGTAAAAAATTCAAGTAGTTTACAGCATTTGTGTACTCAATTCCTTTTCTTGTATAGCTCTGGCCAGAGACAAACATGTTGCAAAATGGACAAATAGGGCAATACCAGTCTCTGCTAGGTAAAGAATCTTTTGCAGAAAATAGTTATTGTGGAAAGCTTCATCAAATATGTTATTGCTAAGGGAACTGTTGGGATAACCTAGTACATATGTTCTTCAAAACACTTTATTGTCACACTGAAATTGATGTCAAAGAAACAAAACCTAAAAAAAAATCCAACAAGCAAAAATAGCAAACAAAATTCCAGAAGAATGTCATCTTTTACAGCCAACAAAAACAAGGGAAACTTCTCTGGCTAGGCTGTAGATGTGAGCAACTGTGGCATCCATCATCACAGAGTCAGGTTATATAACGTGAATCTTGGCAGTGGCCTCAACTCTAACGTCTACAGGAAATCGTCCTGCCAACTAGGCTTCTTCCCTGTGAGACCAAGTAGGTAATAGGAGATGCTCTACTTCAGTCAAGGGATTGAGTTAATCTCTGCTAAGACTTTTGGTGCTTCCTCAAGCCTCTGAGCTTTATCTCAGTGCTCTCTGGATTAAGCTGTAGCCAGCCAGCAGCTGTATCAAATGTCTTTCGGTTACTTGATATTGATAGAGGAGGTAGACAAGAAGCAGGTTCTGTCTCTTGTGTAGGGAAACCTGTGCTCCAGCATATCCCAGTGGTGCCTTGTATTGCTCCTGTCTAGCATGAAGTGTGAGGAAAAAGAAATTGTACACCCCTGAAACATATAATCAGTTCTTTCTCTCTGCTTACTTAAAACCTCTTGTATAAAAATATTCAAATCTATGCCAAGTCAATTATGTTTTAATTTAGTTTTTCCTAGGAACTATAAAATATATCACAAGGAGTTTATAACTAGCCATGGAGGCATTTTACAGCTCTAAAAAGGCTCCAGATGTTTAGTCACATGGAGATCTTCAGTGGGATGCAACAGGTTTTCTGTCAAATTCAACTCTAGATTCAGATTTATCTACTGCTTCAATATTTATTTAGTCTATTTACTACCACCATTATGTATTTAGTCATAATCATAAACTTTGAATATTTATTTCCATAACACAGGGAGGAAACACTGGGAATTTTTTCCAGTTGTAGTGAATACTATCAAAGCTAGAGAGAAGAGGAGAGTAGCACCTTGTGGTAAGGACTGTTCCATGACTTCTTAAAACAAAGAACCCCCCCCGAAATTCAGTCTTGACATGGACATTTTAACTTTCAGTCTTCTTTTTTTTTATTTTAAGTGAAGCTCCAATATTGGGTCAGGTCTTGCGCATAGATCTTTTTACATGCAGGTATCTGTAGGGTTTGTGGA
The DNA here is from genome assembly GCA_013396695.1 of Sakesphorus luctuosus. Taxonomy (NCBI): domain Eukaryota; kingdom Metazoa; phylum Chordata; class Aves; order Passeriformes; family Thamnophilidae; genus Sakesphorus; species Sakesphorus luctuosus. Next base: position 448,601 of record VWZD01008203.1, read on the forward strand.
TTATAAAATGAAAAATGCCATAAAATAGATAGACAAAAGTGTTTGTATACACACTAAAAAGGTTAGGAGTGGATTTCTGTTCTCTCACTGCTAAAAGGCCTAATGCTTGGAAAGAATAATTTCAGACTGAGAACCTTCTTTGGAGAGCCTTATTCTTGTTAAATATTTTTCATATTGAGTGCATGCTTATGCATTTGCTAAATGTGCTGATGAGAGGGCCAACAAAAATAAGCCAACAAAAGTGGAAGCGATGCATCTGTCTCTGAGATGAGAGTGCAGCATGTGCGGCCTGACCTGTGGGGTTTGCATCTCACTTATGACTTTGTCTTTGTTTCCTTGGCATAAAAAGTTCTTTTAATGTGTTTGCAGAACATTACCTTTCCCACCCAGAGATTAAATAGGAGCAGAGATGTTGGCTCTTGGGAGTCAAGTCCAAAATATGCTTTAGAAATTTTTAGAAATTTTAATTTGATAAAAATATGATTTATGTGTTGTTTTCAATTTCACAAACTTTATCATGTAATTCAAGCATACAACTTTGTAAAGGAAGTTTGTAAGGGACTATTAATTTCACCATTATAGGCCTTTTAAGTAAATGTTTACAACTGTGTAAAGTTTGATAAACAGTAGGGAAATTCTGAAGGAGAAATATGTGAATAGGATGTAATAAAAATATGACATTTCTTGTTGTTATGCACTTCATTGTAAATTTCGAGATTTAATTTCTTCAGGGAAAAAAGTAATTGAGAATGGAGCTTATCTGAGCGCTTTGCTGCTGTACTGCTGGGTGAGCTTGTCCCAGCAAACCCCTGAACCTTGTCACCTTCCTGAAAGATCAGCTTTTGCCTCTAATTATTGCAGATGGGGAATTAAATGCAGAGTTTGTTTACACAGATTTCTTGAAAGAAAATCTTTGAAGAGGAGACTGTAATAGCTACAGCTCAATGGAAGGTCAGCATCATCACCTGCACAATGTTTGAAATGCCATTTCTGACTTGTCTTCCTTCTGTGGTGCCCAGTGAGGTGAAGAAAGTAAGTTAGTCTGCTGGTCTTTTGGGGTATGTTGGCACTGCAGAACATGGTGCTGTGCAGAGACACAGTTTAGCTCAGCAGGGGCAGCACATCATGGTGATGGCAGACGGTGCTTGGTAGGTAGAAGGAAAAAGCAGGTCTCTGAAGGAGATGAGTGGGATCCTGAATTACTGGGTTATTTTGCTGTCTCTGCAGTGCATGCACAGGGTCCTGGGCACTTTGACAAGGTTCAGTGTTGACACTCGGGAGCATAGGTCAGTTTTTAGGGATTTAAATCTATAGGATAGATTTCAGGTATTTATGCAGATCTGCCATGCAACAATCTTGCAATATCAAGCTGCAGTAATTGTATGAGGAGTATGTGGCCCCATGAGAGAGTTAAAGATACTACATTACATATAAAATTCTCATATATAACCAAATTGCCATTTAATAGGAAGCCATAGTGACTACAAGCAGGAACATGGTATAGCAGTTGTAATAACATAAGCCACTTCTCAATAGTTCTAATGGCGATGAGAAGGAATTACTTAACAACAGCTCCTTTCCAGCCCCAGCTAATGTCTTAACCACTTTACCAGTTCTTGAGACTCAAAGGTCTGAATTGTCACTTCCCACCTACGCTACAGCTGCAGAGTTCAAAAGGGTTTTTTAAAACAGTGAGATGTTCTACACTTGTATTTCTGTGAAACAAACTTGGTTCTGTTTTGGGTTTTTTTTTGGGGGGCGGGGTTGGTTTGGTTTGGTTTTGCTTTTTTTCTGAAGGTTTAGGAGGAATTTGACTGTTTCCAAAATCATGTGCAAACTGTAAAGGTCAAAATGCAGCCCTGACACACATGCAAAAAAATTTTCTTTGCTCTGGCTTTGGAAAATATGGCATTCATTCTCCATCATCCCAGGCAGGGCTGCCACTGTTCCAGCAGCTTGTATTCCCATCTCTCTCTACTGTGTTACCTTCTACTCTGTTCTTACTGTCTGTGCTGCTTTTGGCTGGGGTAGAGTTAATTTTCTTCCCAGTGACTAATATGGGGATGTGATTTGTGCTGGAAGCGGTGTTGATAATATACTGATGTTTGTTATTGCAGAGAAGTGCTTGCACGATGTCAAGGCCTTTTCTGCTTCTTGTACTGGCATGCTGGCAAGGAGACTGGGAGTGACTGGGAAGCTGGGAGGTGACACAGCTGGGACATCTGACACCAACCAACCAAGGGATATTCCACACCATAGGACATAATGCTCAGTATATAAAGTGGGGTGAAGAGGGATGTTTGAAGTGATGGTGTTTGTCTTCCCAAGTCACTGTTAAGGTATGATGGGCTCCTGCTCTCCTGGAGAGGCTGAACGCCTTCCTGCCCATGGGAAGCAGTGAATTAATTCCTTGTTTTGCTTTGCTTGTGTGTGTGGCTTTTGCTTTCCCTAATAAACTGTCTTTATCTCAACCCACGAGTTTTCTCACTTTCACTCTTCCAGTTCTCTCCCACATCCTGCTGATAGGGGAGTGAGCAAGTGGCTGTGTGGTACTTGGTTGCTGGCTGGGGTTAAACCACAACACCCTCGCAGCCTCTTCTCCCTGTCCTTTTGCTAACCTTTTGTTGTCCTCTGATCCCAGTGCCTCTTTCCTCTGCCTTGCAGCATGCATCACTCCCAGTGGGGATTGCCACTTTTCATTTATCCTAGCAATGGTGGATCTAATGCTCCCGAGTCACAGCGTCGTCTGTTTTCCAAAAAGGCATAGCGACACTGCTCATATTAAAAGCAGCCTTGTTTTTACTGGTGATATCCTGGTAGGAACTAGATTCCTTATTAATGATGGGATCTAGTAGCCATTTGGAACAAGGCTCTCTTCCTCTTCAGGAGCAAGTTAAACAAGTTACAAATGTGAATGCAATCACAAACCTTCACAGCACTACAAATCCCAGTGCTATTGGCAGAAAGGCTGTAGTGGAAGGCAGAGAGCAGGCAGAGCAGAGAACCTGCTGTGGCAGGGCTGGTTCTTCACAAGCCCAGCAAAGCTCAGTTTGTTCTAATCCAGGGCAAAGGATACTTAGGTAGCAGCAGAAAGGTCTGATGGCTTTATTATTATTTAAAGACCTGCTCTTTCTAAAACTCTGTAGTTCTTAATTACTTCAGTTCATTACGTAGTCACTGGTAACTGCCGAAAGCAGGAACAAAGGCAATTTTAGCATTGCATTTCTGCTTTGCTATATTGTGAGAGAGGGATCAGAGCTGTAGACCCTGCAGACAAATCAGCCCACCAGCTACCCTGATGGACCTCAGCCTGCAGCTTGGTCTGGAAGGAGGTGTATGAGGCACTCAAGTAAGAAGAGCAGTTGGCGAGCTTGCTTGTGTCTTGGTTAATGTTTCCTGGAAACATGAGGTCTGACAGGCTATGATACTTCACTCTTTGGAAACATGGTGACATTTGTATTACTTCATGGTTTTGAAAAGCTGTGTTACTCTGAAAATTCTTCTGCGTTTGGATAATTCTGTAGTCTACACAGCACCCTATAAAACTGTCACTGTGCCTGGGAACTGTAAGTTGAAATCCCTGCAATAGCACAGCTTTATCCACGGCTTCATCAGTGGCCCATGGCTATGACAGCCATGCAGCTGCTCTTTCTTGATTTATGTGTATCAGAGTTGCAAGGAACAACTTTCTCATAGAATTAGCTTGACATGAGACCCTCATGAAGTTCAACAATGCCACATTCAAGGTCCTACACCTGGGTCGGAGCAATCCCAAGCACAAATACAGGTTGAGTGAAGAATGGATTGAGAGCAGCTCTGAGAAGGACTTAGGGGTGCTGGTGAATGAGAGGCTGGACATGAACCATCAATATGCACTTGCATCTCAGAAACCCAATAGTATCCTGGGCTGCATCAAAGGAATCATGGCCAGCAGTTTGAGGGAGGTGATTCTGCACCTTTACTTTGCTTTCATGAGATGCCATCTGGAGTGCTGCATCCAGCTCTGGGCTCCTCAACATACAAAGGACATGGGCCTGCTGGAATGAGTCCAGAGGAGGGTGATGAAGGTGATCAGAGGGTTGGAACAGCTCCCATGTGAGGGCAGGCTGAGAGGGTTGGGGCTGTGTAACCTGGAGGAGAGAAGGCTCTGGGGAGATCATATAGCAGCCTGCCAGTAACTAAAGGTGGCCTACAAGAAAGATAAAGAGGGACTTTTTACAAGAGCATGTAGTGAAAGGGTAAGAGGGAATGTCTTTAAACTGCGAGTAGGTTTAGAGTGGCTGTTAGAAAGAAATTCTTTACTGTGAGGGTGGTGAGGCACTGAACAGGTTGTCCAGAGAAGTTGTGGATGTCCCATCCCGGAAGTGTTCAAGGCCAGGCTGGATGGAGCTTTCAGCAGCCTGGTCTAGTGGAAGGTGTCCCTGCCCAAGGGGATGGGGATGAGGGGTTTGGAACTAGATGATCTTTAAGGTCCCTTCCAATCCAAACCATTCTATGACTCTGTGATTTTATGATTCTATGAGTTATAACTAACAGGCATTATAAAAAGCAGAAAGTACAACAGAGTTGCTATGCGTCATGGTAGATTGGGTACACGCGCTTTATTTTCCTTTATTTTTCTGTGCTTGTAAATTGCTAATTTATGATAGATGCGAGTGAAACATTTGACATTTCTAGTTTTGTCATTCTGTTAGGTTCCTTTTGCTGTTTTCCTTTAGGGCTGCAACCCTTTTCTGTCAACCTTGCTTTGTATTTGTTTTTGAGTAAGTACATATGCCTTGTCTATTTATATACTAAAATATAACATTTGTTTTCAACATTTTAGTAGGAGAGGAATTTACTTCTGCATCTGTATGTATTTGCAAATTAAAGAGAAATCATACAGAATACATCCAGTTCTTAGCTGTTATGCTAAAAATACTTTATAAAAGACAGAAAAGTATATTATGGTCAAATACATAACAGTTAAAATTCCTTAATTAGCATAATACTGTAACACTACTCTTGCATTTGAACAGAATTGTGTCTTTAACACAATTTCCATTAAAAAGTAATTAATATAATATCTTTAAACCCACATTTGTTTCAATGAAATTCTTAACTTTCAAGAAGACAGAGACTTGCTATCCATTTCTGATAGGTCCAGTAATGCTCTTTGTACTTTGGCCAAGGCAGAACAGTGTTCCAGCTTTTTCATTAATAATAATTTGCAAAATAAATTCCCTCCTCTCAGGCTATGTCATATCACTAATTTGTTTTAATTTACTGTGTGAAAGATTTTATCTCTCTCCCAAACATGATTAGGTATAGAAACACGTTCACAAAGCTTTTTGTCCCTAAACCAATGAGTTGTTTATTGTAGCGTATCTTCGGTGCTTTTAAAAAATGTAAGATTAAAACTCAGTACGTTACATTTCACTGATAGATGAGATTGAGTCTTTTTTATCTCACATAACTGGATAAACAGTTTTGTAGGAAAACAGCAGTAACATCATATGTTGTTCTCTCAAGCAGTAGGTGCATAATCTTCAACATAAACACCTTTAAAAATAGAAAGAGAAAAATGAGTTGTACTGTTTACCTTTGACTTTTAGTACAGATGTACACTGAAATACTGTGATACTGTGCCATTTCAACCCTGCAGAAAAATTGCTCCCCTGTAAATAAGTGTCACGCATATGTCTGTATATCATTGTAATCATAATTCATGCTTTCTTCTTTGATGTTCAGAACTCTTGTTCCTTACAGTACTGAACCTGTAAATAAATCAATCAGACACCTAAATAATGGGAAAGTGAATCATAGATATGTTGTTCATGATGTGTCTCATGTTTCATTACTCTTTGGAGTTCCTCACAGGTTTTAGTCAAGCAGAACTCCAGCTCAATCATAACAGCCTATGTGAGCTAAGTGAGCTTTTGGCTAAACTTCATTACCTTCCATTTTCATTGCTTTCAGGTAGTATGCCACAGAAGTTCACGAATTTTGAAAGGAGACACCATCGTCATTTGTTACATATGCCACAGCAAACAGATGCTTATGATAGAGGAATTCAGTAGCTTCTTAAAGCGATTAAAAGATTACATTACAGTTGGAGGGGAGTATTATTAAAGGATTAGAAACTTCTCTTAATGACTAAAAGCACTAGCAGTCTAAGGTGTTACATTGCTTGATTTGCAAAGATATAGGTATGTGGGTGTGCACTTTCTAACCTTATGAGTAGATGTGGTTTTGCCTGATGTGGAAAGCACTGTTGGTGCCAGAATTCCTAACACACCCAGAACATGCATTACAGAGACATTGAGAGCACCTACGGTGGTTGCTAGAGGGGGGAGAATCAAAGATGAGATTTACAACACACTTAAAAACCCCCACTGATTTGGTGCACTATTTTTAAGTACTATTTTTATTTCAACAAAAATTGGAATCTACATGGAAAACATTTTTGCATTTATTTTCAATCATACATTAATTAAAAATGTAATGGACTTTTACTGAGCGAGGTGCTTTTATTGCCATATGTATTGTATGGCTCTTAAAGGTCATGGATCTGTTGAAAGCTGTATGAAAGTGTGCTTCTTGTAATGTTTGTATTGTAAAAATTACATTTTTATATTACATTGTAATGTACATTACTTTGTAATGTTTTTAAACTTCTCATTTATATAGTTAAGACCAAGCAACACCATCCCTCTCATGATGGATGAATGTGGTGGGATAATGGCAGTCAGTGTGGCAGTACCTGCAAAACAGTTCCTACAACAGCAATCTCTTTAAAGAAAAATAGCCAGTTTGCAGCAAACAGCTGAGCCCTTGGGCCCAAGTGAGTGGTATCTGAACTGAACTTTTTCAATATTCAGTTCTACAACGTAAAAAAGTTTTTACCCAGTAACAACACCCCTCTGAAATGATTGCATTTTTCAGAGCTATGGATTCAATACCAAACTATACCCCTAAAAATTCTTCACTCTTGAGATTTGTTCAGAAAGTAATTTAAGTTTTATAAACTATATCAGAAAAAATCAATTCCAGGATTTTTTCCAGTCTCTCTAATAATTGCCATTTCAGCTTCAAAAACTGGTGTCACTTAACTTGCCATTAGGAAAAAAAGAAGTATCTGCAGGGAATGAGTCCAGACTGTGCCTCAGTGGCAAAGAAAATAGCACACAGCTGTGACAAGTCAGGATCCTATATCTGCATTCTGCAGAGTAAGATAGGAGTAGCTTTCTGGATTCAAGCTGAGGGGTCAGCAGCTCCTGGTATTCTCTCTCCTGTAGAAGAAACCTGAAGGGAGGACTAAGGACAGGCTGAGCATATGTGATATTTCACTCTAAATTTTTCCCCACACCTGACTGCTCACAGCTAAGAGGATTGTCTGTTGGGTTGGTCTGTTTGGTAACCCTTTCTCTTGCAAGTGTGCCCCAAGCAGAGAGAAGACTCCCATGAGTTCCCTTGCATCTACAGCTTCCTTTGGTTGTGCAGGGCACCCTTCAATGTTTTGCATCTCACCCCACACACCACATGTCCTCAGGGAAACTGCACGGGTGAAGCAGAACAACTTCTGCAGTCAGGACAGGCAGCGCTGGCAGGGGCAGGAATTCCTGGCTGCCTGCTACCAGCATTTCATACCATCAGCCACTGCCCTATCAGATCTCTCAGTCCTGAGTGAGAAAACCTGTTAAAAAGAGATGAAGCTGAACCTTCAGAATTGGAACAAGTGTAAATGTAACTAGATAAAAAGGATTTCCTTTAAGTTCCACAGGCTGTCATGACCTGGAGTTCCCGCTTCCCTGTTGGAGATAAACATCTCACCTCCTGGCCTCACTAACACTGTTTAGGAGACTCTGGTTACCATTTCTCTCTGATGATTAGCATACCAGACTAAACTCAGAGGGATTTCTTCAACTTGTATTTAGCTTTTAATATCACTAACTTGTTTGAAAAAGGCTTGAATGCCTGCAAGATTTTTTCTCCTTCTGTACCAGTTGGTCTATGAAAGATTTCCCACAAAATCTCCCTTTCTTTTGCCCTTGGACATTCATGGTGGTAACAATTTCTGCCAATAAAATGGCTATCAAAGGAATGGTGTTGTTTGAATTACTGCTTGCTGTGTTTCATTTTTAGGTTGCATTTAGTGTCAGTAACAAAGACTTAAGCTTTACTAGCACTGAATCCCGAGGATAGCGGAAGTCAGGGCTGTGAGGTTAGGATAACTGGGTAAGTAGGGCAATAAGTAATTATGATAAGAAGGTTAGGATAATTAGTAGCAGCAATAAATGGCCAAAGTTATCCTCCTTGAGTTCTCTGTTCTATATTTTGTCAGTGATCATTTTCTTAGGATAAGATATGAGAGGCAGCAATGCCTTGTTAAATACTGTTGTAGTCATAGAAGTTAAAATTAAGTGATAGTGATGCTGAGGGATCACTGTTGTTTGATATAAAAAGGATAAAGTAACTGGTGTTAGTAGAGTGGAATATTATACATTGAGTGATAGAGTAAATGGACATTAATCAGCATTGAAAGTCCAAAACTGAAATTAATCAAATGAAAATATATGAAAAGTTTAACAAGCAACGCATTCAATGTGAAACAACCCGCAACTGACGTGACTAAAAGGAGATATTAAAGAAAAGCACCTGGTTAGCAATTTAGTGAATATAGATTTATATTTGCACACAGTCTGTGCTCTGCACTGAAGAAATTCCAAGTGGAATGTAATTCTTGGCTTTCTTTCAATGTCTTTTCTTCTGCTATTTTCGGTGTTTATGTCTGTTGTGCTGGGCTTTTCACTCTATCTCATCCTAGTATTGGAGTCTGGGTGGCTTTGTGCCTAGGCCAGCATATGTAGAATAGAGCTTGTGGTATTCTCTCTCCTGTAGAAACTTGAAGGGAGGACTAAGGACCAGAGATGACAAGTTTTTTATCCAGCTAACCATTGTCTCTCAGGTTATGCAGGAGGTGGATGTGTTTCTAACTGAGCTTCTAAGTTTGCAACATGAACTTGAATTGTACATCCAGTTGGAGTGGTCTGGGGTCTCCTTCTCCCCTCTCCTGAGGAGACCTTCAGTCTCCTTTGTGCTGTCCTTGCTCCAAAAGTTGGGACTGGGGCCTTTGGCTTCTCTTGTGCTTCCATTTAGAACATTTTGAGGAAAAGAAATGTTTTAAGGAAAATGTTGAGGAAAAACCCCAACACTTTCTAAAGGAAGTTTTTTCTTCCTTTACAAGGAAAAAGGTAAAGAATATTTAATGAAGTTACATGTGTTTAACACTGTCACATCTTTATGTAAAAGTAAGAAGTGTGGTCGTCATCCCGAACCGGCTATGTGAGGTTTTCAAGATGATTTGAGACTTCTAGGGAGGTAAGGTCATTGATAAACCAAAATACTGGTGCTATTGCTTGGACAGATGCTGCTTCTTACTAGATATTTCTGCATATTACTATGGAAATAAAGTGTTACCATGGTAGTCTTCTTTACTCTTTGGGTGACTCTTCTTCCAGTGTCTTGTAATCTCTAAGCAGTGGAATGCTTCCCTCTAACACAGAAGAAGCACACAGAGCAAATTAGTGTGTGATTTGCTTCCATCACACAGCAACAAAATCCAGAATCATTTGGGTTGTCATGCTTTTGTCTCGCAAAATACATTTTTTTAATCTTCAGCTCTCTGAATGGAGAAATGACACCCATCAGCTGTAATGCTTCCCTAATGTAAAGTCAGCTTCACATTTTCCAAACAGAGGGTTGCAAAGACAGTAAGTGTGGTACCTGGAACAGCTGCAGAAGCCCAACCACAGCGGGTCCAGGCAGAGCAGTGGGAAAGAGAAATAGGATTCTGTAGGTCCAGTGCCCAGTGTGGTTATCTGAATCCTATTGTGACCATGGACAGTGCAACATGGTTGGGGGGAGTAGGTGGGCATGATATCCCCATGCTTGGCTGCCCCTTGCACAGTATATGGAATGTCAATACAAGTACTGTAGCTGAGGTGAGGGAAATGAAAGAAAGAAGAGTAGCAGCAAAATCAGGGGAAACGTTACAGCCTCTTCTCTCCTTTTGCTGCTGTTTTCTGCCTCTGTGATTGATGTTGCTGCTGGGAAATCCTTGACTGACCGAAGCCATATGTTGGACTGAGCAGATCAGCCACCTCCAGCGGCTGGGCACTGTGCAATGAGTGTAATAGTTACCAACCCCTGAATTAAACTTGCTTCTTAGAAAGCTTTTTCTTAAAAGAAGTGATCTATGAACCGTATTTACCATCCAAAAAAGTTGCACATAATCTAACCATAAAAAATTAATAATTTCATTATTTCCTTCATTGCAGTTAGGATTGCAGAAGTGAGGCTGATCTGATGCCTTAAGATTTTTACGATTTGTAGCCTATAGATTTTTAATAATATAGCTGTGTAGTTTCTACCATTTAAAATTAGCAATAGAAGGCCCAGAAACCTTGGAGAAGCTCCAAAGAAGGTATGTGATGATGAAGATGATGATGGTGAAGAAGGAAGAGACCTCCAACTCAGTTTCAGGGAGGTGTGCCAAGGGGCAGACCTGAGGGAGGTTCTGGAGGCAGACAATTCTCAGATTGGATGTATCCATTAGATATGATAATTAATTAGTGTTTTAAATTTGTAGGAGCCTTATACTGGATCATGCACTTATGGATTAAGTGTAGCTTAAAGTAAGTTAATTAAAGACCTCTCTATTTTATCTAAACTAATATTGTCTAGAAAGTTTTTTTCTTCCATTTTAGGCATCAAATCCTGATGGGAAAAATGAGGTTTTGGCATATATGTTCGATTTGGAGGACTCTGAGTTGAAGCTTGTTCATATTTGCAGACTGAACAAGGATGAAATACTAATCTGGTTATGAAGTCTCTTATTTTTATGTGTGCACAAGAGTCATAATAAAGGTCTGATTACAGAAAGGAAAAAGGTTAAGGTCATGTATGATTTAAAGTGAAGAAACAGGTGGTTGTATTTGCTGGATTTTGAACAGGAAACAGAAAATACCCAAAGCATATTGTGTATGAATCTTAATTGGATGGAGAATGGTTTCAGGCTGTTCTCTTTAATGTGGCCAAGTGTATTCCAACATTTGTGGCATTTCTTACTGCCAAAATTATGATTTGGAGTTTAAAGTTGATAAGTATATGAGGAAATTGAAAAAGTTCCTCATAAAAGATCATATTCTTGCGAAGTATCTTAATAATCAGCTATACTGTGAGGGGAAATAGCATATATGACAACTTAATGTGGTTTTTGGTAACCCAATTATGTTTTCAAAGTTTGCATAATGCAGTGAGAGCTCTGCCATCAGCCTCTGCTCCAAAGGTTGCTCAACTCATTATCATCACCATTTTTTGAGTAATAAAAATAAAACATTTTTCTTCTACTTACAAAGTGCTAGTGAAAATTGTTTTTGCTACCAAGTGTATATGGAAATGAGATTCATTTGGTTTTATGTGGTTATCAGTAAATATAAACAAAAATATTGAACCATAAATGTCAGCATTAACCTTTAGCTTGAAGGTCTCTCTCAGCCTGGAGGCAATGCTGGGTAAAAGAGAAATAAAATTGAAATAGAATAGAAATGCTTTATAAAATGTCATTTTTAATGCAATAGCATTATAATTTAAGATACTACCACAACAACACAAATAAATTCATTCTAATATTAAAGGTCTCTCTAACTTAGCTGTTTAAACAAAAGGCCACCATGGACTCACAGAAGTGCTGCATAATGAATTAGTATTAAGAAAACAGAGGTCAGTCTCAGATTCAGCTGGTTGCTTCCCCCTCAAAAGAGAAACTGGCAATATGAACACAGAAATTCAAAATAAATCAGTAAATAAAGAGCTCAAATTTAGGAAGATGTAAGATGAAACTTTTTCTCCACGAAGAAACAATTCAATCCTCAAAGAATGTTAATTGTTACATTGCCAGCCTTATTAGCTGTTTCTCATTATGTTATCATAATGTTTTAGAATCCTACTCCTAGAATTATTCAGACACCATAGAAACTTATTTCTGGACATTCTTAAGCTGAGTAGGTCATTAAGCATTGCATAGAAAATTCAGAGAATAAAAAACTGACTATTTGAGTTAATTTTTAAATGGAACATTCAAGGCCTACTAAAGTTATGAGCTTTTAGGGTAATGTAAAATGTTCTTTAATAAGCTGCTTTCATCTGTGTTACTTAATGAACTTAAGTCTTGCTACCATTAGGCTAAATTGAATAAATGATTAGAAACATTGTTAATTTGGTGAAAAGAGGGAAATGTCAATCATGAGTCATTAATCATTTTGCTTTTCATATCTGCCTTTACAAAAGCACTTACACAAAAGGAGTGTACTGGTCACTAAGTATGTGTTAGTTAGAACAGAGAGATAAAGCCGTAGCTTCACATTGAAAGAGAGATGTTTTACCTGGACTTTTGTGAACTTAGAGTAACAGGGTGTTAACACAATTTGTGTTAGAAGGACCCTTCTAAAGCTAATATTCTTCAGGCTTTCAGATGGTCCTCTGATCAATTTTCCTCCCCACTGTGTGGTACTTATTTGCCACCTAGGGTTAAACTTGTGTGACATTTAATGACAACTTGCTTGAAACAAAGAAGTTAGCATTAAAAGCAAAAATACTATAAGGTTAAAAAAACCTAAGTCAGTTCCTCTCCCTGCAGAAAAAAAAATAAAGAAAGAAAAAAGAAGAAAGCAGCTGAAATACTTGAGACAACTAAAATCCTCAACTGCTGAACTACTTGAGGCTTTCTAAGCTCCTGTAGTGGCTTTAGCTCATTGCAGATGGTGGAAAACAGAGGTTGTAACACAGTCAGGTTCAGAAAGCTGAGATTTTGCAACACAACTCCTGAGACTTCAAGCATTGCTGTGTGTAGCACTGTATGCACACCAAAGTGTTACCAGGATCTGGTTACAGGGATAAAAATCCCATCCCCAGTCAATGTCCTGTCTTTTATTGCCTCTCTCAGCCATGGAGCTATCCTTTGCCAACCTATGTGCAGAGAATGACTGCTGTAGAAAGCAGAGCAAAGTGTTCAATAGGAAATGCATGAAATGCATGATGGAAAATAAATATCTTCTTTAATGTTTATTTGTTCTTCAAAGTGCCTTGATTTGGCATCCTGCCTACTCATTGGTTTTCCCCAAGAATGCAGTGGGCTCTGCTCAGTGAGATAGTACAGAGCAAGGTGTGATGGCGTGGACTGGGATATGATGGAGTAAGTCCTGGAGTGGGCTTTCTCATCCAGGAGTGCAGGATGCTGTTTGTCCTGCTCCTCTGATGGCTGCTGCTTTCTACTGCCTGCTGACAAGGATGGCAACTTGTGATGTCCTGTGGTAAGCCATCATATCACTTGTTAGAGCAGTCATTTATTTTGCCTTGTTTCTTATTTCAGTAATGAGTCAATACTGGAAAACTTGTGCAATAATTTCTGCCTGAGTATTTAGGCATCAAGACAGTGGTTCAAATACCTTTCTACTCTGGGAGATGGATCCTCAAATGACAAATATTAAAATACATGTTTTTATTTGTGGCCACTTCCCTGAGAAATGTGCAGTTTGCATTTCTTTCTCATGAAGTACTGAGCCTGAGAATACAGTTTAATGTTGTTTTTAATAGAAAGGTCAGTGATGCTGGCTATATTTCAGAAATTCCTATGAGAAAGGACTCAGTTTTTCTCTTGACAGAGCTGCAGATGAGCAATGATCCAAGCACAAGAGAGGTCAGTTCAGCTGCCCAGGGGGTCAAGATGGCTCAGATTGTAACAAGCATTTCTGAAAAAAATGAACCATGTCTCTCTACAGACCAGTCAGCCAGGCCTGCTGTCTGTGGAGGAAAAAAAGAAAGCTTTATTCAGAGTCTGAGGTTCTGGACCAGATTTTCTCTAACGCTCATCATTCTTCAGCTACTCTTGAGCACCAGCACTGGCCCTTCATACCCACCTCTCTCTCTGCAAACACTGCTTCAGCCCAGGTCTCCTTCACCCATTGGCCTCCAGCAATCTGAGTTATCTGTGCTTTGAGTTGGTTACAATTGAATCTGAGTTTGCTCTGATGCTGTTCACAAATTTTCTCTTCCAAATGAACACCCTCATCTCAATCCATATTTTCAGTTTTTGGGAACTTCATTTCACTGAAATATGGAAATCTCTATGCAGTCATCTTTGATACTGAACCAACAATAAAGACTGCTGCAGCAATCCTTGCTGACACTGACCTTTTTCACCAACTGAAATCAAAGTCTCATTTCAGAGATGTCTCCTGTTGAGGAGTATTTTTATTCTGCTTTTTGATTGCCTCCACTTAATAGAAGTCTTTTCCCATCATTTACTAGTTTTTCATTTGAGGAACAGGCATCATATTGTTTTGCCCCAGAAGGCAGGTATCAGATGGGTGGGAATATCCTCCTGAGAGAAAGTCTTTGATTTACTGTGTTCAAATTAATCCTACCAACCTCCTACCTTCCCTGCTGTTGCAATATCCTGTTTTGGATTCTAGGCAATAAAGGAACAACATTAGTTTCAAATGTTTTATTCCCAGAAAGGTTTAGATGAACACTAGGGCATGCAAGGTTATGACCTTTCACGTGGTCCTGACAGAAACCACTAGTTAAAGATCCCAAACTTCCTTGAGGAGAGCAGAAACCCAGTGGGAGTTCAGAGAAAAATCTTTGCAGGGGAAAATTGGTTCTTGATGGATAAGCAAGTGTTAATAAACCCATCTCTTTTTTTTATTACTTTCTTTTCTGCTTTCTCATCTCCCCATCTCCAGAGAGATTTTCTTTCTCTTATTCAGTGGTCATGGAATGCTGTAGGGCAATGGAAGATAAAGATATTGCACATTGAAAAGTAGCTGATATCGTATGCCAGCCAAGGAGATGTTCTGTGGCATCAGTTTGTCCTATTTGATTTGACCCAGGGACACTTCAGTCAATCAAGCAGTGCATTATCATTTCAAGCTGAAGGAGAGGTACAGTATTAATCTAAGTGAGCTGTAGTCAGACTTGACATGGCAGGGGACAAATCCCTAATCAATCTTTTAATCACCCACCTGGGGTGATTTGAATGAAGTCAATTAAGGGATCTTTCATCAGCACAAAAAGCTGTACTCAGCTAGTTGAGGAAACATATGTAAGATCTCCTTTGTAAAGATATCTTTGGAATAAAACTCTTCTCTTCCCGCATTCATTTAGTGGGGAGTAAGCTGGATGAGAAAGAAAAGATGTATGTAGAACAGTATAAAATTTCAAAAAAATATGATCAGATATATATTTGAAATAAATTTCCTCATTCTCCAGAAGCACTGCAAGTATTCCAGAAAATGCCAAACTGTAAAGAAATGTAAATACTGAATAATTATTTTCATAAACCTGCTCTATGCAACATCATGGTCAAATGATTGGATGAGGTGTTAAAGGACTGCTTTTGCTATTGTAGATAGTGAAGAAATGTATTGTAGAGTAGAGACTGAATTTTATAATTTCCATTTTCTCTTTTGACTTTTCTGATCAAATTAATTACTCATATTTTGTATTCAAAACTCCTGCCAGAACAAGTGAAGCACAGGATGGCCATAGAAAGCAAAACTTGGTTGTAATTTGTGAACAGAGATATATTTTAACTCATTTGGATATGCCTGTAAGTTTTGAGAACAAGGTGATTTTTTTCCACTGAATCTTGAATTGTGTTATTTGCTTACTGAGACTTACTACTTACAGATCTTTGAGCATATGAGCTTTTGTGCAATTGATTTTCTTCTGGAAAAGGTGGAGCCACAGTGTTGTAATGAGTAGCATTTGTCATTCCTGTAGTCACAGATACTTAAAGTTCAAAAGCAGCTTAATCTTAAAACTATCTGACAATCTAACTGCAGCATGACCATGAAAATGTGATTAAAACTAAAAAGTACCTTCTTAGGGTATCTCTAATGGACCCTCTGTTAGTGAGGGTATAAAATTGCGGAAGGAATTTCCATGATAAACATGTTAAGTGATTGGTTGTGTTTGCTATACTTTTTACTTAGCCCTGTTTTAAGAGCTTATTTTTGGCTATTTGTGTTCTTCATTCTTGTTTGAAATACATTCAGGATTAAACTTCTGTTGCTTCTATGTTGGGAGAGATGAAACCTCTTCAATTCTGTGATAATGTTCTTTTCTTGCCCAACAGGGGTATTTTAGTGCTGCATTAAGGACTTAATCAGTAAAGGATGATCTGACACTTAAATCATCAACTTTTATTTTCCTCTCTACTTAGATCTTAAACTGAAGAAAATCATCAGCTCTAGGTAATGTTGTCACCTATTTTTATTTCTGTAGAAGTCTGAGATAAATCTCAAAAGAAACCACAAAGCCTACTTGAGAGAGATCTGAGGAATGTGAAGGATTGCAGTGACATTTTCTTTAATCCACTTTGGCACACTTTGTACTGCTTTGTGTGAGCAGGTGTCACTACAAGCTGAAGGCCAGATTCATGGGCATTCTTGGGAAAATGACTCAGACACCTGAAAATACACCATGTCACAGCTGATGGGAGTCATGCACATGGTTAAGGTGAGCTGCCTCTACACACCTGGGAAAAAAGAAACAAAGCTCTTCTATACAGTTGGTCTTACATGCTTGCTTTTGTGGTGGTTGCTCTTGTTTCCATGTTAATTTTTAAAGAAGAGATGGAATTTGTTTGTTGCACATGGACAATGGGACGTTAGCTGCTATTTCAGATACCATAGGAGAAAACAGAGACCACCATGAAGGACAACTCAGAAAAAATGACAACCATGAGCACACCACAAAGCCCATGGGAGCCATTATCTGCGTGGAGGAAAGGTCATTTAAAGCTTATGAAGGCAAAGTCACTTTTCAATTATTCTGGCTTGCCTCTTTCAGTTTTCACTCATTTCAGACAACTTACTTCATAGTTACAGTACAGTGGTAAGAAAACCAGGACAGGGGTTCATGTGTGATTTATTTACTTGAAAGAGCCACAAAACCTGTGTCTCCTCGCTCAGGATCACTTTCACCACAAAGGCTCCCTGGGTGCCCTTGAGCTGCTGGTGTGACATCTGCTGTCCTTGCAGGGACACGTACCCCATGCCTGGGGGCAGAATGGTGGATCAGATTTGGGCTCCTTTTCCTGTGTGCTGGGTGGGTGATGTTCCCAGGTTGTGCCGCAACAGTGTGAAATGCAATAGAGCAGCTGCAACCTATCTCCAAGCCTATGCTCAGGTTAGTTGACAATCACAGTACCTGTGAGTGTCTGGCAGAACCTGGGATTACCTACATGCCCTAGTGTGTCCTGATATTCCACTGAATGAAGATCCAAGTGTGTACTGTCCCTCTGCAAGGTCTGGATTTCTGCAGGAAGGCAACTGGAGCCCATGGGCCAAAGGGGACCTTTCGCCCTCTTCCCACTAGAGCCATATGGGACACCAGAGCATGAGAGTTCAGACATAGCCTCAGTCCCTCACTCTCTCCAGACTCAGGAGATAAAAGTCATATTTTATCTTTCACAGGCATTATTCTTAAAATCAGAACCCTGAGAAGCAAAACTGAACACCTCAACAATCCATATTCTGCTGTAGGATGTCTCAACCCTCCATTTGTACAACAGCTCAAATGACCATTGCCTTCATGCAGGTTATGAAATGAGTCACAGAAGTGAAAGACAGGGCTGATTAAACGTTTTTTCCTTTCAGTCCACAGCAAGGTTTTGAATCCTGAGGAGGCAATAATTAATTACCTCTTTAAGTAGTTATTTGAGAGAAGCAATTCAGGTTGTGTGTAGTAGACACAACTTTTCCTAAGTATATAGAAAACAGATTTACTCTTTAGAAGATAAAATTTCACTCTTAATTACACATCTGTATTTTATATAACAAATTTCTAATTAAAATACCTTAATAATAAATATTCCATAAAGTTGACTAAAAAGGCTGTACCTGATTTATGCCATTCAGATGCAAATGATTATTCTGATGTGTAAATAGCCAAAATCACACAGGTGGTAGGCAGACAATGTGGACAAAAAAGAGCAACATAAAATAAATCTCAATTTTTTATTACAGAAAAAGAGTACAGGGTCCACAAAGTCCTGTCTCATGCTAGTCCTTTGACTTCACTGGGATCCTGTCATGAGTACCCATGTTGCTGGGGTCATTCCCATGAGATAATGTTTGAAATTAGTGTAATTTTTCTATTCATAAACAACAAAAATCTGAGATGGTATGTGCATCAGGCTTAGGATTTTTGGAAAGCAGAACTGCAATAAATCATAATTCAGTAAGATAGTACATAAAACCCCAGAAGATTAAATAAAGCAGGAAAATGTGTGTTGACAGTGTGGAGACTGCTTCAGAACACTGTTTTAGAAACATGGAGTAAATGTATACCACCTACCAGGAAGAATTTTTGAAGAACTGAAAGGAAAGCAAAATGTCATGGTCAAATATCAAGGCAGTGGAAACTGCTAAATGACATTGAAAGCATCTTTTAAAAGGTGGAAATCTTACTGGAACAAGGAAGATAGAAAAGATCAGAAATTGTAGCAAGTTGAGTGTCACATGGCAGGAAAGTAGGCCAGAGGGTATTTAGAGGGGGACCTAGTATACAGGTGTGAAAGCTGCTCTGAAATCTATTTCAAAAACATCAAAGGAGGAATTTGATCAATATTCAACTGAACAGTATACAGTACACTGTCTGTGCTGTATATTCACAATAACACTAGAGGGTTTTTTCAGTTTGTCTAAATTATTTTTCTTTATCTTGAGGGTTATGAGTATGCTTAATTTTTGCATTAGTATCAGTAGTAACCTTGTAAAAGCATCATAAATTGAGAAATATTAGATTGCTAATAGTCCAAATGGATTCGCTATGTGAATGTAATGCAAAATCGTTACATAAAGGTAAATCTGTATGGAAGCTGATAAATGCTGTTTTATCATTAATGCTCTGTTGTCTGATACTACGATGGGTATAGAAACAGAACATGGAGTTATGTTCTGCTAGACAAATGTGCTTTTTAAAACTGAAAAGCAGAAACACTATTACAAATAAAGATATGGCCTATTTGTTTCTACCGAGAACAAGGCAGGCAGTTTCATTAGTTAGTTTGTCCTTTGTCAGTACTTTAAAATTGTCTCTCATATTACACTGCAGCAAGTGCGAATTTTGCAAGCCAGGGACTTCTGTGGAGCCCTTCATCTTCAGAAAGTTCCCTTGAGCTGAGCTTTCAGCTAATCTCTGTTGAAACTCAGCTTTGTTTACATTTTGAGAGATTAGGAGCTGTTTGTGATGTCTTTGGGAATGACAACGCGAGGCTGTAGCAAGGGTCTAACTATGCTATTCTTGAGCGTGCTGCTGTCTGTCCTTGCTGAATGTGTCTAAAGGCAGAAGGGATGCAGACCTTTGCTATCCCACCAAAGTGAGCTCATCTGCTTGCAGAAGTAAGGACCGCCCAGCCTATTTTAGCAGCCCTGCACAAACAAGATTCAGTGATGAGACACTACCATCCCTTAGACCTTTATCAATATCACCTTGCTGCTAAATTATAAGAAAGAATGCATTTATTCTTCATAAAAATTATAATAAATTCCTCTGGCATTCATTTAAGCACCACCCAGATAGCTTTATGTTCTACAGTGACACTTAACATACCAAGGTAATTGTTTTACTGCAGTGTTTCTACCCTGTGAGCAATCAGGTTTGCCCTGTACTTCTCACTTGCCCAGAATTTTGGTATACTGAGTGAACAGGATGTCACTGAAAAACTTGGGAACCTTTAGAGTGTTTTAAGAGACTTTAGATGGAGGAGCTTAAACTCATGTTTGTATCTTTTGGTATCTGCTTGTTCTTGTTTTTTGCCTCCTAGCCGCAACATTCATAGTCATCTCAACAGGCTTTGCCTTGTCAAATATTTTGAATTCCATAATGAGGTGTGTAATGTCTCTTACATAAGCTCTCATTCCTGCTCTCCTGGGATGCCTTGCTTTTGTGCTTAAATGGATTTTCTTGTGTTCAGTTTACTCATTTTGCTTTTTACTGAGAAATTAAGGAGATAAAATTTGGCTTCTGTTCTCCCACCACATCCTTACTTCCCCCTGCAAAAAAAAAACCCAAACCAAATGAAACTCAAGCAATCACCCTGCTTCAGATTATTAGTTTGGTTTAGAGCTACTGTCAGTTCCAAGAAGCAAGTGGGCTGAGCTGAAGGTGGATGAATGTCTCCAGCAGGAAATGGGTGCACTCATTTTTCCTGGATGAGAACTTCATTAAAACTGTGATGGACTGGATATACAATCTGAGCTACTTCTATTTATGGACTGGCTCTCCAATTTATGTTTTATGAGTTTCCTCCCAGGCAAAGCAGCTCTGTTGGATTCATTAGAGTTCTGTCAGGAGAACAACTGGGAGGATATTAATTTGAAGCTCAAATACCATGTCAGTTTACAGGAAGGGGTTTTGTACTGTGGAGCTGAGAAAGTACTTGGTAGAAGAAATGCAAATAAACCTTTTATCAATGAGAGAGCCTTAAAGCAGTAGATACAGAAATTTTAGTCCTTTTTCTAAATATAGTCTTAAAATAGTTTACAACAGATGCCATCAATGAATGACACTTTGTAATACTCATGTTTTAAATAAAAATATTAGAACAGAACTGCACTTTCATAGCAAATATGTGGATATTTTGATGATATACTTTGGAGATAGAAACAAGCCGAAATCTGTTCTACTTTATAACAGAGAGAGGCAAACAAAGAGAAAGGTCATTCCTATGGAAGGTGATCATAGTTAAATGCACCTTTTAGGAGCCCCACCCTGAATGTGGAACATTGGTAGCAATATACTGTGGGAAAGTCCTTTTCTATTGGCAGGCAAAAAATCTTAACTTTTTCATGCAATTGTTGATAGAATCCCTGTGAAGTAATTTCTTTAAAACACAGTGGGATAAACCAGTGCACTTGGGAAGACGTGACGAGGACTGAAATCCAGGGATTGTGGACACACATGTTGGGGCCATGTCACTTGGTGCATTGGCTCTTGCTGCTGGGAGGAAACAACTGAACCTTGCCAGCTCTTCTGGCAATATGTGTTGCATCGGAGTGAAGTGCTTTCTAGGTTCAATTTTTAAATTATTCAAATTAAAATAAATACTTCAGTGTTTCAGTCCATTAGAAGAAATCGTCTTTGATGCAGTTGCATTAAGATCTGAACTAACAGTGCCAGAAACCTTTTTCAACCCTTATGCTGGGTAGTGTAGGCATAAAGTGCTAGTAAATAGAAATCAAAATATGTCACATTCATTTGTACATGCACATAGTTATGTTAGCTTCAAGGTGGGAGACAAGTAAGGCATTAATTTATTAGCTAGAAAAAACCCCACAAGCATGAGGTTTGATGTCACAGTCTCGCTGGCCATGTCTGTACTGCTTTATCAGATTGCTCCCAGGGACAGACCCAAGCTGGAGTTCCCTTGCACATTTCAGGCCTTTACCATACTTCCCACATGCCTCAGATGTGTCCACACAAAGCAACACTGAGTGTCCTTGGGATCTCCTATCCTACACTGCTTTTGGCACTATCAGCTGGTCCCACTGCTTTCCTGGAGCTTGCCTAAGTTTGAAGCAAGCAAAGTTCTGCTGGCTGAGCCCCCAGCAGGTTGCCTGAAGTCAGGACAGGCAGCAACCCGTGCCTTCCCTCTTGCTGTGCTTGTTGCAGACACAGTCTCAGTCTCTCTCTGGGCCTTACTTACATCAGAGGTCCCCAGCACCCACACTTGGGAGCATAGATCTCTTGGGAGATTGGGAAGGCAAACCTGTGCATGCTGCAACTGGGTTTTTGCAGCTTCCTCATGGAACTGAGTCATGAGCAAGAATGTGTGTTGCCAAGTGATAAACACTTTGTACAGGACTCAGCCTGGGATGCTGAAATTATATCTAATGTATATGTAGATAAGATTTTTAAGCTCTTATGGTGGAGATCCAGTCTAGAAATCTCAGGCGAGACATATTCAGCAGAGATGGTGGGGTGTGGAGCCTGAGACTGCCCACAGCGACGAAGATACCAAGAGGTTCCATTCAGCTGCCTTCTTCCTAATAGTGGTAAGTGGTAATTCTGAGATGCCCAAGGCTACCTTAGACATCAAGATGAGGCTTGCAGATGTGACACAGTACCTATAGGAGACATAAGGTCTTCTGAAGCAGCAGCTGTAAGCCAGCCAGAAAATAGGGCATCTTAATGGCATTGAACACCAATGCTTTGCAGCTGAATCAAGACTTAGATCTCTACTGACAGCAAGAGAAGCTGAGATGCCCAACTCACAAATAAAGGTTTGTGATTAGGTGCTTAAATTTCAATACCTTGATCTCAAACTGAATACCACCTTTTTTCTGGCAAGAACCAGAAGCCATTTTTGCACTCTGAATAAATTTACATCCATAACACACACACACAAACCATAAACCAAAGACAATTCTTGTTGCCAACAGACAAACCAGCATCCCCTTGACTTTTATCTGGCCTTAGGAATGGCCAAGGCAAGGGCCTGCAGCCCTTTCCCTTTCCAGCCTCTTTGGAAACCTCCTGCCACCTCTTTTCTTCACAGGTGAGGTGAGCAACAGGTCTTTTCCATGGTCACCCCTGGTACTTGGCTGGGGGATTCTGACAGCCTCTCATTGCCACCACAGGATTGTGAGAGGACATTCATGCTGCCTCTGAGAGCTCAGGGTGTTGAAGAGGTGGCTCCTCTCATCACTTCTGAGAAGAGACAGGCTCTGGCAATGGTCAGCACCGGGCACAAAAACACCCAGTGAGGCTCTGCTATGAGGCAGGAATTTCTGCTTTCCTTATGTTATGGCCTTCTGAAGGCCACGTGGTTGCTGTTAGCCATGGCCTTTGATGCAGTCAGTGAGCAAACACCACCACCTGCAACACCTGGGGACAAGATCCTCTAAGCACAGCAGAAGCACTGATGTGAACATGCCTACTTAATGAACTGCAAAAATTCTGTTTTCTGAGAAGCTAACTACACATCCTGCTGTCAGTATGTGATGTAGAGAAGAGTGTGACACTAGATTTATGTCCTAGAAATGATAACGCTGTACTTCTTTGATATAAATATAGCTATTGACTAAGTATCCCCGTATAAAAACCACTTCCAACTACAAAAATTAATAATAATGTATTTCACAGTCCCCGTAGATTCTATTATGCATTTTTTAACAAAATAGATGCTATAGTTGCACTGAATCATCTGGGTATAAAGTTTATTAATTCAGAGGATAAGCATATTCAGTGAACTGTAAAGCTGCACGTGACCTTGCTTGATCCTCAGACAGAAGCACCTGTATTTGTTATTGCTTATGTTAATTTGTGTTATCACAACAGACACTCAGAACCACAGGTCCATATCTTATATACAATAAACACCAAACCTACCAGATTTGTTTGTGTGAAAACCCATCTTAATAGAAATACAATGGCTCAATATACCCCTCCCTATTCCTACTTATCCGTTACCTTCTCAGCAAACAACAGATTGCTTTGTCAGTCCAGAAAGTGTTCAAGACAGACAATTAACACTTTTCAGAAACATTCAGCTATTACCTCCTGGATGTGAAGAGTGTTATGTTTTAGTGATATGAGCTACTACCAAAGAGAAATGCACAGAAATGCTTTTGTTTGGGCCTTCACTAACAAAAATAATAGAAGTTAAGAAAATGAAACAGTCTAGGTAAAACAGACTATAAGCAAAAAAGAACTGAAGGTGGCACTGTAGGAACAGACATTCCCCTTTTAAAAAAATAAAGGTGGTAAATGCCTGCTTATTCTATTTCTTTGAAACAGGAAAAAGAAAAAAAAAGAAAGAAAAAAGAAAAAGAAGAGAGATTGTCAGCCATGAACCTTATTTTCCTATGCCTTTTCTCACATTTTGCTAGTGAATATATATTTACCCTCCTTTCTCAGAGTGGGAGGGCTTTGAGGAGAACACGAGGGCATTCCTTGTACTTTCCATCAGAGCAGACACACATCTGTACCCCCACAGTAGGCAGATTGTCCACATTGCAGGGAGGGCAGTCAGCTGGATGTGGGAAACTCCAGCCAGTTTGCTGCCAGGCTGAGTCATCATCAACTACAGCACTTTTCTTTTCCAGATAGGACAGGCCTATGGCAGGATATTTACTTTCCAGAGATCTATCCTAATGCTTGCTAAAAGAGCACAAAGGGAAGCACATCTAAACCAACCAGTCTTTATACAAAATGCTGAGGGTTATGACTCAGCCCTGCAACTCTTAATTCTAGTCAAGCCTTCAAACTATCTTTGCCTAAACCAATCCTCCATCCTTTTCTTTGCCCCTTTGCTCTCACTCTGGTCTGCAAGCAGGAGGGCTTTCCAAGAGCAACACCTTCATCCTATGAGAAATCATGGTTGTGTTGCAGAGAGGTTTATGGCTTCAGAAATGATGGCCTAGAGCTCCAGAAGGGTCCAGCATTGGTTCTGGGGACACACAGCAAGTTCAAAATCCTAAATATACCATTTAACTGATGCCTAAAAGTGTGATTTAATATAATTTTAGAAGGTTTTAGAATCATATAGACTCTGTTCGGTTACCCTGATTTTGAGTCTGAATATTAAAGTGTCTTTCCCACAAACTGTAGGCCTTGTCAAGGCCAAGCTATATTCCAGCAGCCACCTGCAAGATAACAGAAGACAAACAAAGAGAAGGCCCGAGAAGGCCCATCTGCCCCCCCCCCATGACGAAGGGGCAGATTGGCAGGACTTTTGGGTAGGCATTAGGGAGAAATGAGAACTTATGATTGGATGTCCATGAGGGGTATAAAAACCCTGAGAATTCCTGACCTAAGGGTCAGACCCCTTGGGGTTTGATCGTGGAAGTTTCTTCTAATAAAAACCCTATATCTTTCTCCATTAACTTGTCTGCAGTGTGTCTCTGTTCACAGGGGTACGGGATCTCAGGCATCACAACTACAGAGTAAATGCTTAATTTTGAAAATACTGAAGACCAGACACACACATCTCAGAAGAAAACTTGTGGATTACAGCCAGCATCTACATCCACCATAGTGCTGTTTCACAGTACTCAAAAGCTTTTAAAAACCAGAGATCTGCATCCACTCAGACACAAGAACCAGACTCATGTTGGCAAGCAGTAATGGGACATGGTCCAGGACCCAGCTCCAGCAGTGACAGAATAGATGTGGGCTTTACATCTTGTTTGGATTTAGCACAGTTAGTGTCTCTTATTGCTTTGTTTGGGACTTGTTTTAACTCTCTGAAGGTTCAGCCTTTTCTGGTCACAACTTTGCTGCTGTCGATCAACAAATTAATGTGGGGTTTATTGTTTTATTTTGTTTTGTTTTGGTATCCTGGGAAGGACAAATCATTTGTCACTGTGGTAGGCAGAGGTAGACAGGGAGGCTTTGAAAATCAGGAAAGGGAACTTGAAGTGGGCCAGGAGCAGAGTGCAGTGCATCAAGACAAGACAGACCTTCAAGTAACAACAATGCCAACCTTGGTGAACTGGTGGGCAACAAAAAAGCATAGCAAACCTGTTTGTGTGCACACATACATATACTACAATGGAAATTCAAGAAAACAATAGCGTGCAAAACAAGAACAGCAGGTGTTATTCATTATCAAGATACTGCTGTGGAGATGAACGGTTTTAGATATGTATGTTGGAAACCAAAGAACACCACCATTGTGTGGAGAATGTACGGTTTTCCTGAATGTTCCTTTTGTGTGCAGCCCAGGATGCCCCATGGCTGTCTCTGTGAACCTGGGAATACCCAGTGACATCCCCAGCAAGGATTGTTGTAGAGGTTTCACAAATTTGAGAACTGTGAAAGGTATTTCAGCACTTGGGAAAACAAGTCCCTAGGGGAACTTGTTATTTCTTGTAGCAAGTTGCTACATCTTGTAACTTACTACCTGTTGTAACAGATTTGCACAAGGTCTGCACTTGCCCCTTAGGACGTTGCTACCACGTTTGTACCATGGAAGTTAAGCTCTGTGGCATTTTGCCTGTGCTAAATTTCACTCATAAGGAAAAATGCAAAGGAAAGATTTTGGCTGGGTAAATAAAGCTGTGGGGACAGTCCAGCACCCCCAAAGGAAGAGACAATCCTAACTTCTTGCTTCTAACCTGTGCTGCTGAGCAGGGTGTGGTATTCATTGCCATCTGGGATGTCTTTGGGCAGGAGTTTTGTTCCAGGACTCCAAGTATATAAGCATGCCACACATCTGAGTCTGGGGCGTGAAGGTGGTGTGCATTGTGATGACAGCTCAGGTGGAAGGTTGGGTGTTGTCCCCAGAGGGCAATTTGCAAGGCACTTACGAAGATTTTGAAGGTGTATCTGATTTAACAGAGTCATGCCTTCAACTGAGGGGTCTGTTGTAAGGGAGGGATGTTATTCTGTGTGTTTTCTTCATGTTGGCATTGCTTATCTCTGAATGTCTTTCTTTGCAGGAGGGGAAAGGTAAGCTCCTTCCATTACTTTGGTATGACAACCAGGAGTTTTTTCCTTCCAAGGCCCAAGGTGCACCGGTGTGTGCTCCAGGGAGCTCCTCGCCCAAGGAAACATCCAGCTGAGGCTTGGCAGCCCAATGCAGATTTTAGGACGCTCAACTTCATCTGTTTCTGACACCACAGTGCCCTAGGTCTGAGCATACCTGTCAAACTGGAAAGACAAACAAAACAAGCACATGCAGTGTTTTTCTAGAGATGCCAAGGAAGACTGTGTAGGTGGGAATCTGGTATCAGCCTGGATACTGTCCCATGACAGACTTCTCTCTTTCAGTAGTTCTCAGTTACGGCTCTGATGATCACACGTGGATGTCACATTCTTCCTCCATAAGCCACCACATGAAAGCATGCTTATTGTACAAGTGTATTTTGACTGCCCAGATCACAGGTTCTGTGAAAGTGTTTTTATAGGAAATTTGAGGATCATGGTGAGGAGGTACTTATTGTGGCTCATACCTTGTCTTGTTTTGTGTCAGAAATGGGAGGTTTGCATGCAACACTAACATGAGTGTGTTAGTGTATATGTATATGAATTACGAGAAAACAGAAATCCTTTCTATGTCCTTCTCTCACTCTCTCTGACACCCTCCTGTTTAACAAGTTCCATTATCTTCAATAGGAGACAATTCATATGTCAGTGGTAGGATAATGGCTGGCGGTAAGGTATCAGATAACAAAATCTGCCTCTTGAAGTTCTACAGAAACTGTCCTTTCTGTTTATTTTACTTGACCTGGAAAGAGCAAAGTGCTGTTAAGCCAGCAGGTTTGATTGATTGCAGATATAAATCTATACCCAGGAGTCTCGCCTATCAGTAAGTTACTCTCAAGTAAGGATGGGTTTGATTTGCAGTCTTTGTCCTTAATCTAAAACAATGTGTAGCAGAAAGTTAAACCTCAACAGTTATAACCTAACAGTAATAAATAAAGGTAATCCCCATGAAACAAAACAAATTACCTGCTCAGATGATTTGTTAAAATAAATTAAAATGTAATAGGGTGCTAAGGCTACTCTTTAGATGCTTTTGAACATCTTCTATCACTCTCTGTCAGTTGGCAACTTCATTCAATAGCCATTGATTTTAAGAAGGAGAAAAATACAAATTACTCTTTTGTAAGTTTCTCTCCCACACATTCACAAGCAACATTTGTCTTTAAGAGCTATAATGTATCTGAGGCTATGACAGCTCTGCTCTCTCAAGAGAGTATTTACCACTAACCTGGGCAGCTCAATGATTTATGGAAAATTTTGAAGCATGACAATTATGAGACAGCTTGTAGTAGTCTTTAAGTCATGTGTGTTTGTTATGAACATGAACTGAGCAGTGGTGTATTTTGTACTTTCATTTTGAGCCATCTAGTGGTAATATAAATGAGATAAGATTTCTGTGCTGAAGAGTTGTGAACGTTTCTTGGCAGCTATGTACAATTTAATGGGACTAAGCTCAGCAAAGTGAATTGAAACCTCAGCATTTTGTCACTATTGCTAAGGAATTTTTATTTTGTTAGAAATACAGTAAAACTTTCAATGCTGTCTAATAACAAGGAGATAAATCACTCCATTAGGTTGACCCTGTCAGTGGGCTGCTCCAGGACTCCGCTGAGGTTGTTTCAAGCCACTTTTACTTCTGGGAACTTTCTGGAGACTGTCCAACTCACCAGGTGTTCAAATGGTGCTTGGCAGATGTGGCAGCAGGGTGCAATTAGTGCCTCCCTCAACTCAGCGCACTGCCCCTTTGGCACTGGAGACACAAGCCTATGCTGAAGGTCAGGATGTGCCATATCACTTTGAGGCCCTTAGACTGAGATAATTTGAGAACATTTCCCACAATATTCTTTGATTGGGGTCAGGCTTGTGAATGGAACCCCCTGGCTCTGATCCTGAGCTTTGCCTTGTGTCCTCAACACTTGCTGCTAGCTTTCATTCTCCAGAGCACTCTTATTCAGTGTATCCCAATATTAAATTCTGAAATTAAAAATAGTGTTTTCCAAAATTGAGCAATTTGTCCAAATATTAACAATATAACTGAACTAGAATTAGCAGGGAGCATTATATATTCATATCCATGGCAGAGCTGCATTTTATAGGCCTCTTGTCTGAATGATAATCAATCACATGTCCTTTAGCATTCAAAGAACCAAAGTTAATTACAGACCTGCTCAGTGGTCTATGAGATACACTCAGCACCTCAGATATACTGTAGCTAATTTTAGGGTTTCCTAAATGGGAACTGTAGATCAAAGTATTTTTCATTTTGTCTGTGTGCTCATATAATCGTCTCAAGAGTGTCCAGATCACTAAATCCTTATTGCTAATCTCGCAGGTTAGAAACCACAGTCACCTTTCTTTTCTGTGCTGAATTCTCAAAGCCTTTCTAGTCTTTGGTCATCCCCTGATGTCATGTTGTATACATTTCCCTTTATGTTCATATATCTCTCAGTTCCCTAAATATAACTTCCAGATGCTCAGACTATGTAACATTTAACCCCCCCCCTAAATATTACATCCTATATTCTCAGTTGCATTACTGATACATACTTTCAGAGCAATCTAAAAAAATAAATAAAATCCTCTATTTTTAATATACAGTATAGAAAAGAAGGGTCTTATTTAGAGAGAGAAAAAATATTTGAATATTATGTCTTCAGTGCTTCCTGAAGATTAAGGTGTTTGAATAATCCCCCAGGCATTAGCAAAGAGAATATGCCTTGCCTTCAGACTTCCCCACCCACTGAGCATTTGTAGTTTTTGTGTGATACCTCAAGCTTCTGGTATGTCATGTTTCTATTTGTTTTTTTCCTAAACTGGGTACCGGAAGCACCAGGCCTATCAAGCTGGAAGATAGTTATAGGTAGAGTATGGAGACAGGTGCTCGTTAATTCTTGTTCATTTTGAAAAACATGTAGAAAGGATTATAAGAATTCCTTGTAAAGTAGGAGAGGAAGGAAATGTCATCTGGGAGATGGAAACCACAGGAATGGCCCAGATGGGAAGAGAAATTCAGCCAGATGTTTGTTATCATGTTGAGTGCAATGAAGCCGGACGCCAGGCTGAGGATGGGCCTGGATGAGAAGAGGGATTTTCTCTCTTCTGTTGAAGGGCTGTGTCCAGAAAAAGACGCGTCATTTCCAGATTACTGCCTGTGTGGTCTAAAGAATTGCTCAGCTTTATTGTGCTGCCTGTTTTCAAGGTCAGGGTGAGACAGCTGGGCTCCAGCTACCCACACCACTAGTAGGGAGTGATGGAGACAGTGCTGGAGACCAACCCTGGCAGTGTCACCCACTCTGGCATGGTATGTATTCCTTGGACACTGCTCTGAAAACTGGGGAGAGAAGCCAGGCAGCTGCTGTGGCCCCTAATGAGCAGTGCTTATGCCTGGGGGTCTACTGTATACTCCTCTGGCAGAGAGTATTTCCCCTGACCTCCACCACTTTCAGGGAGCTTTCTGGATTTGCAGGGAGGATGAGGGAGAGGGGAAGAGGTGGGTATGAGAATTGATACCCTGGTTGCCCCCCCCGAAGGAGTGGTGGAGACCATCTCCTGTTCCAGTCCATATAGAAATACTGACTGTGAAAAAGCAAGCTCCAAATCACTGGTAGTTAGATCCAGAGAGGGATTTAGGAGTGTCACTCAGACAAAAATCACAAGAATAGGTAGGCTATCTAAATGACTGAGGACAAGCTTCATTGATTTTTCTGTGCTTGTAAGACAAAGCTGTAGTTCTTCAAAACCTGACTTTATCTCTTGCCAGGGCTGGTTTGCTCAGAGGAGATGGGAATTTCTCAATATCCCTCCAAAGCAGTCAGCAGGATGGAAACACACTGCCTCCCTGGAGGGGAAGTTTTGGAGTTGCAGCAATCACAGGTCTCGAGCAGAGCAATGTCAGTGGTGGTTCCATCTAGCACAACTTTTGGGTAAACTTTTCTGGCTAGTGAACATGAAAGCGTCTGTGTAGATGTCGCAGTGAACTTGGGCATCCACTTGCCATTTCTTCTACGGCATTTCCTCAGTGAAGGACTGGCAGTGGTTTTAGGTAAGCCCTGCCCAAAGGAGGTATATCAAAAACATTGGAATTTTACACCCCTTCTCCAGTATCCTTCTCCCTGCTGTTCAGATGTCTCTGCTGTCCAGGTGTCCCTGCTGTCCAGGTGTCCCTAGCTGCTCTGCACTGGAGGCAGCAGCATGGGCTGGTGCATAGGCTGACACAGTCGCTGGGTGAGCTCTGGGATGACAGTGGAGCAAGAAGACCCATGTGGGACCCACACTGTTACTGCCACCAGGTCCTGGAAAACTTTCCAGGTCACGGGGAGAGTTGTGTCCGTGTTTTGGTGGCAGCTCACTGCAGGGCATGTTTTTGACTCACAGGTAGCTGAGAGGCACCCAAATCAACCGGCA
This sequence comes from Sakesphorus luctuosus, assembly GCA_013396695.1. NCBI lineage: Eukaryota > Metazoa > Chordata > Aves > Passeriformes > Thamnophilidae > Sakesphorus > Sakesphorus luctuosus. The sequence goes on from VWZD01008203.1 coordinate 479,546, forward strand.
AAGCTAGAAAGGAGAAATAGCTGGAATATCAGAGTAGAAAGCACAAGACAGTGTCTGCCTGCTCAAGAAAACAGTGTGCTGACAGAAACAGGGTAGCAAAGGGTGGACTGTTTGAGAAAAAGCCACTGAATTTTTGTGTTCACTGATCCACACAGATCTGGATGTACTTTAGCTGTGTTACTCCATAACAAAGCCTGTCTTGTGGCAGAGCTCTTACTGCTGTGCCACATCTGGCACAGTTTCTGGACTTGTGCTGGTAACCATAAGGCACCACCCGTGGCTCTGTCAGCTTTGCCATTTTGGGGGTCCTTCAATCCCATATTTATGTACAGGGCACAAAAAGGTCTGTGCTCAGGTGTGGTGGCTCATGAAATTTGTCATGTGGCATGCAAGTATTCTCAAACTTTTAGATGCAGCACAACTGCTGGACTGTAGCCACCAAGCAATTTATATTTGGTCATGAGGAGAGCCATACAAACCCTGAAGAAGTGTCTAGACAAAGAATAAAGTTTATATTCCTATCAGAGACCTTCACAGACTCCTAGGTATGTACGTATTTATCAATCCAAAAATAACCCCAGATGACAGTGCATCACTGGGAGTTCGTGTTCAATCAGCTATACACAATGTCCCCTGCAGAGCAATTATTTTCCTGAGAAAATTAATGCATAATATAAGCCACCTCTCTTATTTCTAGGTGTATAATTTTGCTTTGGTCATTTTCAGAATGTGTGTTGCCTGGCACCACCTGGTTTATAAATTGATCCACCTCTCTCTCTCAGCATTACTGACATGTCCCTATTCTTTACTACTCACTCATTTCACTCAGCTGCAGGATAAACTATGTTTTCTTCCTGATCGCTGATGATAGTGTATAGCAGCTTCTTGACAAAAGGGAAGGAGCTGTCACGCCAGTCTGTCAGGTCTCTGTTTATTAACTGCAGCAGCCAAAAGCCCACATTGCTGTAGAGAGGCTGCCTGGCCTTCACCACCATAGTTAGCAGCAACATCCACTGTAACCCTTTTCTTCTCACACACTTTATTTTCCCTGAAAAACATTGACAATGATGCTTCAATTCCCAGTCATGTTCCCAGCAAAGTGATTAAGCTTAAAAAAAAGGAAATACAATTCTTTAAAGAAGGATTGATTTCATAAAGAAAGTCCACATTTCTATGAACTGTGTCTGATGAACAAAGAGAAAGAAACAAAATAATGTGCAGCTAGTTAAAAAAGAGCTTTCAGACTTTATTTGATTGGGAAATGTTTTTATGTTGCTAGTCATGGTTAGACAATAGGGGCGTGACCTGAACATCCTAGAAAAATACCAGCTGCTCTGAAAGAAAAAAATTACAAACATATGGTGAAACAAGTAACACTGAAGCATTTAACTTGACAAATTTCACAGAAGTTAATTCCAGTGGTAATGTAGTTTCTTCCGGGAACATTTATTTATTTGCATACTGCTTTTCTAAGTGAGTTTTTCATCCAGGTTTTTCACTAAGGTTCATTGTCTCTGGGGAACGTCATTCAATTAAATGTTGCTCAGAGTGGTCTCCAAATGTGCTGCTCCAACTGTGTCCTGAACAGCACAGTTGTGTCTCTCTTCACTCCAGTCCTCCCTCTGCTATTCACTGTTTCACTTTCCAGCCTACACCAAAATCTTCCTTTCTGAAGGAACCTCCTTCTCCTTGAGAAACTTTTTTTTTCTGTTTCGTTTTGCACTATATGCTTATTTTCTGTAAATCAGCCTTCTACTAAATTTCTGAGGCAGATATCTTAAGTTGGCTTGACACCGTCGGCCTTTCTCTCAACTCTGCTTGATGGGCTATGAGTTGCTCTACCCAGACTTGCACCAGCTGCTGCCCTCTTGAAGTCTTTAATCATATCCAAATCATCCTGTGACTTGCCTTTTACAGTTTTAATTGCTGGTTCTCCTAAATCTCTGCTATGTAAGCTCTGACATTTCTGAGATGCTGCAACCAGGATCTTCTTGGTCCTTGAACAACGCTATTTCAGAATGGTCAGTGACAGTTGGTGCCTTATTTTGCTTAATATGCAATTTTAGGTAAATTTGTGTGGCCTTTGTATTTTCTGCCATAGATTAGTGGCTGTATCTGTTGTCACAGACAGGTCCTGCACTGTGATGCAGCCTGTGCAACATTAGCCACTAAGTATTCATTGCACTGAGAATTCAAAGCTGGACTTATGCTGCGCTGGTGATACTGTTCCCTCCTGGTTTCAAGGACCTTATATTACCTTATATTGCTCCCTTTCTGGTGATCTGTCCTAGCTGAAGTTCCTCCTAGCCAACCTGCTTCATCAGCACAGGCCATTCCCTTCTTCTGGGAACAAACCTCTTTGCCACTGTCCCTGCCCATAAATTGCACATCTTCAAGAGAAACTGCTTTATAAGTTTGACATATATTAGCCCAGCATAGGGGTGCATTTGTCCTCCTCTGCATAAGAACATGTTCCAGATCTTTGGATTTTCTCAAGTCAGTCCTTGAGATACTGAGTCCATATATAAGTAGAATTTTGTTTAGCTTATTTCCTTTCAAAATTTCATGGATATCCTATATTCCTTTACTGACAAACACATGATTAAATTACTGAAAAATGAGACAGAAATTGGAGGTCTACATGTAAGAAAAATGACATAGATCCATAATTGTGTGTAATACATATAAAAGAAGATGCCAATATTAAAGAAAGAGCAGAAGTATCAGAGCAGAAGTTTCTTCATTGTGGTTTTTTATATTACATAGTCCAAAACTGAGGCCAGGACAGAAAATACAAGAAATCTATGAGATGAATGGGAAAATGGGCAGGAGATGCAAAGATGTGAGGAACAATTACCAGACAAGGCTGGATGGTGACTTTTAATCTCTTTTGACCTTCACAACCCTATGCAGACCTATAAGTGATGGAGAAGGGAGACGGCAGCCAGCCCCTGGAGCTGGGATGTGATGCTAATGCTGGGCTGTTACAGCCTCTGGGCTTTCTGAATGAAAACAAGAACTTTAGCAAGCGTCTACCATAAGCCTCCTTTAATCTCAAACTATTTCTTTCAGCATATGGAGTGCATTAAAAGAGTATAAACCTATTCTCAGTGGAGGTTTACTGTGTATTATACAAAAATTCAATTGTAATAGCAACTGCAGTTGACTACTGCCCCTAAAGACCTGGCATAAATCTGAGTTTTAGTGCCCCATATAGTAAACACTTAGTGGGTAATGTTGCACAGTCTGTGCAAACAATGCTGTGGAGCTGAGCCTCTCTGCTAAAACAAACACATTGCCACCAATCTACATTAGAAAATAGAAAGGCCACACCAAATTACCAAAAATATGTATTAAACAAAGCAGACCTTTATTGGAAATATAAATCTAAGTTGTTGTGAGGTGTTGTCTCAGCTACTTCAGCATCATAAAATGATTTTAATAGCCAATATAGCCATCTGGCTTGATTTGAAAATACACATTCCTTGGACATATATGAAAGTGGTGTACGGTTACCTCAATTACCTTATCTGGCAATTGCTGTAAATAATTCACCTTCAAGGATTTGAAAATGCTCTGAGTAGTTACTCTTCTTTGGTCTTAATATACCATTTTTCTAGTTTTCCAAGGCAATTATTTAGAATTTAAATGTGCCCAAGGAAATCTGCTATGTAAATGTATTTAATGGTCTATAAATTATTAACTGTGTCTAGAAAGAGGAGAAATAGGAAAAGACCCAACAAATGATCGTAGTCATGTCTTATGTAGTATCTAAGCATATATTTTTCTGTTTTTCCAAATTATATGTCATTTTCCCATATAAAAAGAAGTAAAAATAATCCTGATTCTTCTTGTATTTAGTGATACGTTTTTAACTTGTGATTTCTTCTAGAAATGTACATGAAATCAAACATTCAGGCTTCTTTGAACAGTCAAGTAAAGATAAACAGTGAAAAAGATTTTTCTTACAAGTCTGATGAATGAAAAGAGAAAATATCACTGAATGGTACAAAAATGTTGACACATATAACAAATGTTTCAATCCATCAACAACTAAACTTTTCATTAATAGAATAATGAGGTAAAATAAATAAAAAATATCACAGGGAAGAAATGCCTTAATATGATGAAGAATCTCGCTGTTCCGTATCTGCAATATTAGAAACACTTCATTGTGTATATATGTGATAATTCTGCAGGCTGTGAAAACAGTGATTCCTCTGTCATTTATAATCCACAGACTGTAAAAATTCAGTCTCATTTCCCAGGTGAAATGTAACACTCCGTTCAGTTTTACAATACCTGAAGTTGTGACCCATTGAAAAAAAGTGGGCGAACATTACAAGGATCAGCTCATGAGAAGGTGCCTGAATGAATGAATGAATGAATGAATGAATGAATGAACAAAAGAATCTTCCATATATAGACCTGAGTCATGGGTAGGAGGATCCAATTTACAAAGATAAAAGTGAACATCACAATTATTTGAGCCAATATTAGAAATAATAGAAGACATTATAAGAAACAATCCGTTTTCTATTCTGAGGGTGACACCATTCTGGAGATGTACAGTACACCACTAACATAATACATTCTTGCATTCTAATACTTGTAAGAAGTTTCAGAGGATGCTCAATCTGCATTAACTTCCAAGAGCTGGACAAATCTGAGAAAAATTAGCCATTGGAATTTTTTCTCTTTTTCCAAAATATACCACACATTTAAAACAAACAACAATTAGAAAATCCCCACTAAGTATGAGGAATGATGAATAGGAAGTTGACTGCAGTGTCGTACAAAACTATATCTGAACTCATCAAGTGAATGTGCCTGGGATGATACCTGGACACAGAGGGCAGCTGCCCTGAACTGGTCCAACTCTGCTAAATTCCCTCAGGCCCTGCAGTAAGTATCACGTGTGACCCCTCTGATGGGAATTAACTCAGGCTGTGCTAATTCCCAAAACTTGTCCAGGGATGGTTTCAGAGAGCAGGAGGTGGCACAGGCCCAGCCTTGAGCTGGAGACAATTCTGACAGCTCCAGTGCCTGGGAATGCTCCCTTGAACCATTTAATTTACTAGTATTGACACAACGAGACAGAGTCCTAAAATACCAGCTGAGTATGTGTGTGTATCAGAACTGCAACAAAGTCTAAGTTTTACATTTGTATTGTCTTTCTAAGTATGTATATTTAAATCCTGCAGTCATTCCTCTGAACCACAGTCACCAAGAACGTGGGACTGCAGATGGGGAGAATGAATCTGTCAAGATCAATTAAGTGAGCAGGTGTTTGTGGTGAATGAATAAGCACGTGTCAGCACAGTTACTGTCCAGGCACCTCTGCTCCTGCCTGCAGCCTGCCTGTATGATCCTGTTCCTGTGTGCCTGCCCCTCAGCTTACCTTGCTGACACCTTCCCCACACACTCAGAGCCTCTCTGAGCAGTGAGTTGTGTCTCCCACCACCCAAGATCTACCTCTCTAGCTGGTTCTTGTTCTCCTGAACTCGAGTTACCCCTCGTTTGCCAGTTAGTCCCATCCTCTTTTCACTGCAGAGTGGTTTTCCATCTGGCTCAGGCCCATTCCATTTGGGCAGCCAAAATCCTTTACTCCTCCAGCATCAGCTTTCCCAGGATTCTGGTTCCTCTCTTTTTCCTTCCTCTGGCCTTTGAGCCATCACCACTTCAATACAAAGCCCAGAACACCCATGAAAGACTAATCTGCCTTGGCTGGGTGTCCTGGAGGCTGTGAGTCATGCCGAGGGGACAGTGCCCTCCCAGTCTTTAGAGCAGTTTGAGCAAGACCAAAGAAAAGTGAAGTCTTGGAAATTGTGCTGAGAAAACAGAAGTCTCCACCCAACAAGAACAAACTGTATTCTTCTACCGAGAGGTTAAAAAACTGGCAAGAACTGGGCAGATTTATCACAGGGCAGGAAAAATGCAGCTCAGAAGCAGGAACCAGCCATTGTGTCGAAACACGGTAGTACCAGAGTTGTCTCTTCTGCAATCAGAAATTTTGAAAATGGTGAAAAAACAGATTTCTCCAAGTCTTGCATCTTGAAATGATAGAAACATTTATGCAGCAACACTCAAAACCAGACAGTCTCAGTAACAAATACTATGTGAAATAAAAATACAGCAGAGAAATATCTGTGTGCGTGGACACACAGTAGAAGAACCTGAAAAATAGGATATATCAGACTGCCAAACCCATCTTCCATAAAACCAGGCTCATAATGTAGGCAATATGAATTATCAGAGCCCATTTGGTTTGGTATTGAGTGGCTTAGCTGGTTCAATATTACATATGAAAAGTTTATACAAATATACTTACATAATAAAGTTATATTGGCTTTTTTTAGCTGATTCTCCTATATCAATACTGTCACATAGCCTAAAGCAATTGAAATGATTGACTAGCAAAATGTGCTAATAACGCTGATTATCTTCATTTATTTGCATATAATTCTTTGCTAATTTCTCTGCAGTAATTAGGACTGTGGCACATTGCTGACATGACTTTTCTGAACAAGAATGCTTTTAGTAATATTCAAACCTGGGTTTTGATTTCCAAATGATGTTTTCAATAAAGAGAAATCACCTTCAGGAAAGATATTTCTGAAAAAAAATATGTATTTCTAGATTTTAAGCAATCATTAGAGGGAGATTTGGCTATGAATGTACATGTTCAAAACCCAGAAGACATTTCACTTGAGGCTGCAGCTCAGTCAAGATAGATCACTGTTGCCAGTCAGGTAGGAGTTGTTGCCTGGGAAATATGGAAATGACCCAAAGTTCTGCACTCAAAGCCCCAAACTGTTTGGAAGAAAATACCGTCAGAAAGCAAAGTACTCCTGTAGTACCCGAATAAATGTATTTCGGTTTGTCATTCCACCTGTGGCATTTAAGCAAACCTAGAGGCTTTTTAATTAGTTACTAATTTTGCATATTGTATTTTGGTCAGCAATTCTCCCTAACAAATCTTTGAACCTTTTTGGGGTCTACTTATTGTCATGCTACTTGTAAAAATATTTAGATACCTTTTTTTTTCTGTCACCACTGTAAATTGCATCTGTACTGTGCATTACTGGGTAATAGGCACTGAAATATTTTTTATAGAGCTAGCTTGGATGTTAGTGTCTTTTCTTATCTCATATTAACATCAGGTAAGCATATAATTCAGAACCTGATTTTGTGCCCATGTCCCTGCAAGACAGAAGAATAAAAGTCAAGGACAATCAACCTGTGTCCTGAAAATCATGACTGGACAAATGTAAACTTTCCTGAGTGCTTTGCCAGCCACCTGACAATTTTAAATAGAAGACACTGAACAGGAGAAGAAAGCCATCAAAGTCAGCATTAATGCTGCTGCCTAAACAGTTTAGCTGTCTTTGCTCCATTGCTTCCACAACTATTGCTGACTGTGACTGCAGGTAAGTTGAACAAGGATGGAGGTCACCAAAACAAGAAATGCCTTTAAAATTAAGGGCTCAATATGTTTCACAAATGCACCTTCTTCTGTATCTGCTGCCAAACAGCTGTAGATCTGTGATATCTTGTAAAAATAAATTAAGAAACCTGAAAGGCTCTGCTCATAATCTAAATGTGGAAGTGGAGATGCAGAATGAGGATGAAACTACTAATTACTCACCAGGCTCATACTGGCAATATAATCAAATCTGTCTACTGGGGAGATCAGCACTTAATCAATTGAAGTGTGATATAACCTTGCACTTCATGCTAACATGAAGCTAGAACTAAAAAAAGCCCTGCCATTGTTAAGAGCATATTTCCAAGGCAGAGGATTAGTCTTTCAACATTTAATTACCTATAGTAAGCTGATTGTTAAGGTCTGTGCAGAGCCAACAGTGGAGCCTAGCCTGCTGATGCCAGCAAGCCCTTCCTCTGCTGACCTGAGAGTGGTTTGCTTTTGTGATACCTTTTTCCAGCACAATTATCTGTTAGTAAAATGCTACGTGCTGTCCTTCTTTTAATGCAACTGATGACTTGTTAAGTGAAGGCGATGAATGAAGCATTTTGCATTTTCCACATTATGATATCTTGCAGCCTGGTAAAGTTCTAGTTTATTTGGTTTTGGTTTGTTCCCCGCTCCCCCCCCCCCCCCCCCCCCCCTTCTAACTGAGGCTGTTCTGATAGCTGAAAACCCGTGTATAATATCAGCAGTCATTTAAATATTGTTTGGACAGATAGTAAAACTTTGTGGAAGTGTATTTAAATCTCACAGGAGCTTCTCTGCCTGTCACATCAGTAGCTGGCAGCTTGTGAGGCAGGTTTTCCTTAAAATTCATTTGTCCTTTAATTGTGAGAAAGTGAAATAACATCTGTCTGGGTTTTTTATGACTTGTATTTCCAAACTGAACAGGGAAATACATGGACATGAAAAAGAGCGAAAGATCTCAGCTTTCTGAATCTGTAGCACTTTGGTTGGGAATTTGAGCGAAGATTCTGTGTCAGTTCTTGTTTAGTCAGATGTGGTCACGCTGCCCTCACAACTGGTTTTCCTACTCCATGCCCATTTCTATTTTCCTTTCCAATCAGCATTTTAGGTAATCAAAATATTAGCAGAAAACACTTTGCTTTTGTCTGTCATTTTGTTTTTAAAATGTGTAACTCCGAAACTTTATTTTGGAAATGCTAAAACAAAGAAAAAACTTTCTCAAAATAATGGTCTGTATTGAAATTTCCCAAACAAAGGTTAAGGATCATACTCTCCCTAAGGAGACTGATAACATGGCTGTTTGTCTTGTTCATAGGCTGTTTGCTTTGTTCAAAGAGAGATCAGACTGGGGCTCCGGGAGTTTGCTCCTGCATGGAAGGCCTCCTGTCCCGGAGCTCACAAACCCCAATCACTCAAGACAACTGTGGTGTCAACAACTTGCTTCCCTCTGCTGGGTGCTTGACTTTTCTCCAGTTTGTCTCTGGACACCATCCACCACGGACATGATTGTTATGTCCACAAATGCTGGAGAATAACTTGCATGTAATTTGCATTTCATCACTCTTAGGGATACTTCAATACTTAGTTGTCTTGACTGTGTAATATTACATCTCTGGTTATACAGGCTGGGTTCTGGAGAGAGGAGGTAATCTGGCAGTGTGGCAGAAAAAGCTGCTCAGAGGGAGCCAGCTGTGATGTGTGAAAGACAAAGCACATTGGATGAGTTCTCATCTGCTGCCCAGGGTGGGTTATCACTTACAGCTGTGCACAGGCAGGACACAAGCCCCAGTTCTCCTGCTATACCTTATTCTCCTCTCCATGACTGTGCATTCCTGCATAAATGCAAGAGGAGCCTTTGGCTTAATCACTGTTTCTGCTGCAAAGAAAATCTGTCAAGTGGTGAAGACAGAACACCGTACTGAAAAACCTTCACATTTTTCTGCTTCTGCTTATTATGAAGTCTGTCTCATAAAGAAAGGAAGACCAGCTTTATGACACTGCAGAAATGAGTGGACTACATGTTTCTGCTTTCTAAGTTCAACATAGACTGTGCTTTCACAAAAATATTCTACCAATAAGCAAGATGTGAACACAAAAACATGATGACTTTTTTACTTGTATTTTGTCCTACCACCTTCAGTTACACTCCAGACAAGTGAAAGAATCTTTGTAATATAAAACAAACAAACAAAAATAATACAATTCCCTGTGTGCTTCCTTCCATGGAACAGGAGCATGTAAGAGGAAGTCAGCTGTACCCTTGTCTTTTTGTCAGCAAAATTATGAAAATGTCCAAACTCAATCAAGTGTTCATTAGCATTCTGGGGAGTCAAGTCAATTAAAGAAAACTCTCATTTTGTCTGCCTCACTAGAGAAATGCAGACTAAAATTGGAATGTAAATGTGGCTGTATTTTATAATGATTTAATGTGACAATCTTCCTATTTGCAAATGGCCCAACAAAGGGTCACAGTTTAACATCAATTCATAGAGTAAAATGCAAGTTCAAAAACATGTCAGAACAATTTTCAGGATGTTTTTCAATTATTTGGCAAAGGACATACAGAGATTTCTCATATTATTTAATTTTTCTTTGAAGTTTTATGAGCTACCAGTTTTGAACCACTAGTTGTTTGAATTCTTAAATTCCTGTTTGAGAAGTTTGCTAAAATGCTAGTAAGAAGCTCTAGCAAAGTTTCTCTTCATTTACAAACTACTCCAGTGTCTTTTCTTACTGATGGGATAAATGGACTGAGCATTTTCAGCTGCACCTCAGGTAGAACTAACCAAAATCAAGACCTTAAGGCTCTGATTTTTGGAGTTCTTTACACTGTAGCAGAAGGTAATTGATCTCCAGGTGCTGAATAACCCTAAAAACTTGAAACAACACTGTCTTTGTCATGAGAATGGTCCTTGGACTGTCAAACCTGCCTAGAGAAGTAAGGTGGGATGACTCAGCACGTACTGCTTAAAAAAAGTCTATGTTTTAAATTCTGCCTGGAATCTGCCTGATCATAATTTAATGGGCTGTTTTCCTCCCCTGTGTTCCTTGTTCCCCTGATTAAGAAAGAACCCTAGATACCCAGTAAATAGGAACAGAGGTTCTGCCCTCCCTGAGGAGTTTCCTGGCAGGGAAGTTTGGTGGTGTGGAGGGAGGTGCCCTGTGCCCCACAGGGGTGTCAGACTGATTGCTGGTTCCCTCCTTGCTGGTGATATGTGTGCACACACGTGCATGTGCCAGGCTCCTGTGTGCACAGGGGTCCTGATCTTGTGACACTGGACACCTCTCAGCCAGTCCCCACTTGTCCACTGGTGTGGAGCAGAGCCTTGGCTCCACCATACACCATACAGGAAAAATAAGAAGAGAAGCAAAGCAAAGCCAGGCACATTTTGTAAGTCTGAATTTCTTTGGAGGGGAAGACAATGAGAAATATAAAGTAGCATGCACAAGAAAAACAACCCTAACCTTACATACACAGTGACAGTCTTTAAATCAGCACTGAGGAAAAAGACCTGTACCTCTGCCATTGGTGTGCCCATTCACAAACATCTTGGCTCTTCCTCCCACCAGGGCTCCAGAAAAGAAACAGGAATCTCTGGCATCAGTGCCACCAAATATTGTCAGCTAGTACTACTAAATTCAGTAGAAGGAAAGAAAAGATCAACCTCTGAGCTCTGTAACTGGCATTCCAGGATTACTACCAAGCAACAAAACAAAACTTAAGCTGCCCACTTGATATTTGATGTAGTTAAAACTGAGGAGTATTGTAGAATCATAGAATTGTGAAGGTTGTCAAAGACCTTTAAGAACATTAAGTCCAACCATTAACCCAGCACCACCACCACATCCACCACTAAACTACATCCTCAGTGAGTGAGAGGAACTTGATTTGTGCCAGAGCCAACAAAATTGGCTATCTTCAGAGCCATGAAGACATGCCACAGTTAAACCTCCTGTTTTTGCACTTCTCCTGTGCCAATTTGTTCACTCGTTACTTTCACAACTGATCTTGCATCTTTCAAGTGTGAAACTATAAAGTAACACTGAAAAAATACCATCATTGTCATAGTCCAGGGGGTTCTGTGCTCACTGTCTGTCAGTGTGTCCCACACCAAATACATTTACTGTATTAGACTAAAATAGGAAAGTATTTTATTAACTGTAAATCTTAAAAGCCGGAGTGTATTGACTGAACACATGAGAAAGTCTAATCCTGTGCAGCCAAGATAATAATTTAATCCATTATCTTCTCTCTGATAGCAACCATCTCTTGATGCAATGGGAGGATTACAAAGCCAGCATAATGTCCCAGCATAATGTCTCAGCTTCTGATGACCCATGGCTTCTGGGCTACACATTTTGTCTTCATATTTAATAGACCATGTTTGATTTTTTTTACTTATCCTGTTTTGACTCATCACTCTCTGAAGGCCGGGAAACTGGTGAAACCCTATGGAAAGACTTCTTGCACCTCACTGTGGGTTTTATTTCTCATCTTTGTTTTGAATTTGCCATCTTTTGGCTTTCTTTGATACTTTTTGACTCTTGCATTGGAAAAGACAACGAACACAAGGTCCTTACTTATGTTCCCTATACACTGGAGACTTCATAAACCTTTCTTACAGCCTTGTTCAGTGACCTCTTTTCAGGCTGAAAAAGCCTAATCTATTTAATCCTTTTGGATGCAGAAACCATTTGATACCTTTGTCATACTCCAACTCTGAACCCTTTTCAGATCTGCTGTACATTATGGAGATGGGTGAACCAGTACTGCCCTTAGTTCAGTGTGTGGGTGCCCTACATTTACGCAGTGTGGGATGATGTTCTCTCTCTCCTTTCTTCTCTATTCCTTTCTCAATATTTCCTCACATTCAATTTGCTTTTTTTCTTAATACTCCTGAGCGTTGAGCTGACACTTCTGTAGACCATCTATTACATTTCCAAGGTCTTTTTCCTGAATGCTGGTTTAAAGACTGTCACTGTGTATGTAAAGTTAGGATTGTTTTCCTTGTTCATGTTACTTTATATTTATCTACTTTGAATTTCATCTGCCACTTAATCATCCAGTCAGTTTGTCTCTGCAGTTCTCTCTCTCTCTTTTTTTTTCCCATGATTGCACTGAATAAATTCTTATCAACAGAAAACATAGCCATCTTACTGTTCAACTCCTTTTCCAGGTAATTTAGAAATATGTTGAACTGGGCAGACCCATCACACACCCCAGTCAGACTCTACTGGTACCTTTTCTGCAGTAAGAAAATTGGTTGTTTATTCCTACTCCTCATTTCTTCAACCTCAACGCTTTACCTATCACTGAAAGGAGTTCCTCTCCTATACTGTGGTAGGAAGAGTGTTTGGTGAAGGACATTGTCAAATACTTTTCAGGAATCCCAGGAGACTATATCCCAATTATTATGTACAGGATAGGATGGGAATTGCTTGTTGACTGTCTCTTTTTGTACTTGAAAAGGGGGACATTGGAGGCATATTTAGGGGGAAAAAAGGCAAAATTATTCTTCTTGAAATGTGTTGTTAAGTTTCAAAGTTCATTGCCACACATAATGGGGATAGTATTTGTGGATTCAAGGGGGAGACTGAGGTAGTTTACAGATGAAAAATCCATTGAAAGTTACTAAATGTACAGAAATAAAGGCTGCCTAAGAAGCTCTTGAAAGTTAAAATGGTTGGAAGCCCTACGAGTACTCATCAAGAGCAACATGTACCTCTGCCTTAATTGTCTTCTCTTTCTCAAGCATTCACTTTTGGAGACATGATTCTTAACAAACCCAGCACAGCCATTCTTTTGCTTTTTCGTGCGTATATTCTTAACTGGGTCTTTTCTTGGATGCCTTCAGAGAATTCTGTCTAGTTTGCAAGGCATGACTCTCCTTTCTGAAAACCGTTTCCTCAGAGTACTGCACTTTCCCCAATGTTCACTGATTTAGTTCCTACCCATTCTCCTCCTACAGTTGTCTAAGTAGTAGGTGCTACAGCTCCTGGCGTGTAGTTCTGAGATACACCTTGCAACTGTTAAAAATTTGTCATCTTTTGCCATCCTCCATTCCTGTAGTGCAATGACAGCTCTAATGCCTTGCAGCTTTCTTTAGTAGGTCAGCCTTTAAATCATCTGGACCTGACAATTTGTTACCTTAATTTTGACAATTTCTTGTATAGATTCTTCTAATGAACTCACTTTGAAATAGTTCCTTTGACATATCCTCTCTGATGTATGAAGAAGGTTTCCAGCCCAGATATTTCCCTGAAGTCCTTCAAGGCTGTGAAAAATAATTTCGTTTTCCTCCTCTGCTTTATCTTCTCTAAGAGTTCCTTTTGTACTTTGATCAATTAATGGGCCTACAAACTATATAGCTTCCTGCTCCCAATGTGTTTGAAGAAATGATTAATTATGAGGTTTTTACGCCATCTGAAAACTGTTCTGCAAACACTTTTTTACTGGCCCGAAACCAGGAACAAGGAAACTTTGTTGAAATAATTAATTTTGATCTTTTTTTTTGTATTTTTACTTCAGTAAAGAAAGGAAAATTCTTATTGATTTTCATAATCATGGACATACACAGATTTGCAGCTGAATATATCTTTACACCAAATTTGTAACTATTTTGGCACTACACAGCTATGTAGTACAGCAGTCATATAGTATAATCTCATGGGCCTGCCCATGAGCAACCCTAAAAGCTGTGGGAGTAACACACAAATGTGTTACTCTTCACTCTTTTTATGCTCTGTTTTTTAGTCCTGATTTTTCCTGACTGACAGCCTCTGCCTCCTCACTAGAAGATTACTCATACCTAATTCTAACTATCTTTTGAGGTCACTATAATCCATGAAGTGTTTCTTAAATTATTAGAGATGTTGTGCCCTTCTAGGCTGTTTAATTATAGAAATTGTTGTTCAGTATGAGATTTTCCTTCTCTGAAACCTGCTTGTTCTTAGCTACTTGCCTGTGTCTGATTTCATTCACCATAATATCACTCATTAACAATTCCTGACACTGACACTAATAATACTGTATTTCTCATCTTTCAGATTGCTATTCTTTTGGCAGTTTGACAAAAATAATAATCTTTGACAATAGCAGAAATAAGGCATCTTGCTTGTTGGGCATGTCTAAAATTTTCACTGTGATACTTGGGTTTAAGTTACCCAAATGAAATATTTTTATAGTTACCAAATTCCATCTCATCTTACCTTGTTTTAATTACTTCATTACAAGAAAAAAATAAACCAATTTAAAAAATCAAATCATTAAGAACAACTTAAATACGTAGCTTTATTTGCAATTAAATGATTGTGTATGTGCAATTATAAACCAAACCAAAACAGTGCTGGAAATTAAACATGCATCTGACTGTCAGAATCCAATTTCTAACTTTTCCATAGCCACTGGCCATTGGGATTCTGCTGAACTTCGAGGTTCTTGAGCCAAGATGTTTCTAAAAATAAATTTGGAGAAATTTAGAAGTGTGTTTTGAAATGTGTGACAACAGAATTCACTGAGGAAGGATTAAATATACTGTCTTTACTCTTTCCCTGCTACTGCCCTCAGATGTGCTAAGGAGAGCTTGGGAGACCTTTGCTTCTACGAAATGACAGCAGGGAGATATTGCCTGTACAACACTTCAGACATAGTTCTGTATGGACTGAGAATCTCTGCTGTTTGCCTTTTTAAGGACGAGTCTGTTTGCTCCTTTGCCTTTGTAACTCTGGCTATGGAGGGGTATTTTCGCCTTGCTCAACTGGTAAGCCTAGCAATATCTATGCCTAGAAGTGAAAAACCCCACAACAAACAAAATGTGTTTGAAGGAACTAACTCTAGTACTTATTCATTGAGTGTTGACTCAAAAGCAAACCAAACTGGTATGAAATACAATCACCACCTCTGCAAGGCAGACAGGCTTTCAAGGTCTGTTGTTTGTCTGAAGCATGAGCTGCACTGCTGATGTCTGTCTTTCAAAGAAATGCAGCCCACTTTCATCCTGGCTTGCTGTCCAGCCCCTCTCTTAGTGTCCCTTTCTCCTTTGGAAATATTTGGCTGGCTCTTTGAGCGCCAACTGTCACAATGGCTCGGGCTCAGCTGGGAGACATCTCCCGGTGAGCCCTGCTCACTGTAATGTTTTCTGACAGGGGGAAGATGGTTGTAGCTCCCTCAGACTTACCCACACCATTCTGCTCATTTGCACAGAGCATCCCGTGCAGCCATTTTCAGATGATAAAAGTTAGCTAATTCCTACAACATGATAATTTTTGCACTGTGGATGAACTTTGTTTTATTGCTTTGTTCTTCAGCATGTGTGAAATGGGCCTAGAAGAACCAAGGTCCCCGAAGGACCAGGGTCCCATAAACCTGGGATCTGCACAAATCTTTAATGAGATGCAGTTCCTTGCAACACAGTTTGCAATCTACAAATGTCTTATGACATGTGATGAAAACCAACCTACAGAATATAAGCAAAGGGATTTAATTGAATGTCATATCTGCAAAAGCCAAAGGGCAAAATCATGGCCTCAAGGAGGTCACTGGTCAAGCTCCTGTTGGCTTGAGGAGTACCAGGCTTTCAACAGGAGTCTTTGCAGCACAAGCATTTTTATTCTGCTCACGTTGACCTATTTCAGGTTGAAATTCCCTTTAGCAGTGCTCACTAAGCCATAGGGCTTGCCGGTAAACCTTCACATGTTTAGCCAATGCAAGCTGACAAGGGCATGACATCATTAGCCAAGTTTCACATCCCACTGACCTTGCCATCATGACTTAATCCACTGGGGTCTGTCATCCCTAATGGCTTGGTTTGACAGTGCTTTCCCGCACTTGCGTATTCACCTAATAGAGTCTGTTCAGAAAACATGGATATGCAGAAGCTGCTGTATGTTTCCTATGACATCTGAATTATAACAAAATTTAACGATACTTCATGCAGTTTGTTGGACTAGCATATTGACAGCTCTGTCTTTTCTGATGTCTGAGTTATAAGGTTTTTTTAAAGTCTGATACCATGTGAATTGTGTCACACTGAAATCACCACGTTTTGAGAAAATTTGGTATTTCTACTGAAAGAGTGAGAGGGTGATTTATTATATTTTCACATCGATCATGTTTGTCTTTCAAAATTTCACACCATTTTGCAGACATCATTACCCCAGTATTTATTTTAGAGAGAGAACAACAAGGTTGCACACTGACAGGTCTGATCAGAAACCATTGTCTTCACTGGTTAAGTCTCTCTGTGCCAGCAGAAGGAAGAGTGAGTGCCACATCTCAGTAGAGAGCTGAAGTATTGCAGGACTCTTCTGCAGACCAAGCACCCAAGTAGGTCACCTTCTACCAGGAAAAAAACAGAAGTAAGTGCCATAAATTCCAGAGCATCATGTGCACTCTTCTTTACACCCCATGAAAACCCAAACCAACCAAACTGTGCCAGCCTCCTCCGCCCCCTCCTCCCCCCCAAAAAAAAAGAATCAGAAGAATCAACACCACCTAAGATAAATGATTTGAACAGCTGGGGAAAAAGAGGGATCATATGGATCTGTACCTCAGGCTCCTATTTAAAACATCTTTCCACATTCCAAGTCATCTTCTCTAGTCCTACTCAGCAAGCTGCATCATTGGCAGGATAATGAGCATTTTACTGCAGAAAGTTTTTGCTGAACTTCTTTAAATTGCTTTCATTAAAAAAATTGTGTTGGAATAAATGTAGAGAGTGAATTTAAAGTGCAACATACAGTCTGTACTCATTCCCAGTGTGGGTTAAGCCACACATGTGGGGACAATTTCACTATGGATTGGAAATGTCCTCCTGAAGAGTTAGTATGCAATAACTATTCCAGGCTATTTCTCCAGGTAGACAAGCCTAAACATCTGATAAATAGACCTATTCCTTTTTCTCTTAACCAATTAAGAACTTATTTGAGAAAGATAAAATGAATTATCACATAACTATTTCACTGCAATATGTCTTACTTTGTGCATTAATGTCAGAAAAGGCAAAATACTGTCCACAGATTTGAAAGAAAGGTATTAGTGTTTTGCACGTACAAGTAAAGAGATGTCTCTTGACCTTATTTTATTTTGGGTAAAGATTATGATGTATTGTTGTTTTTGCAACACTTCCTAGTTATTTCACAAAATAAATCACATAATGGACTGTCATAATAGCCCCACTAGCGTGACAGGAAAAAAGAATTGGTAGAGCTACACTTCACTGCACAGTGAAATAGCTAACAATTTGTTAAATATCCCATGAGTGGATTAAATAGGCATATGATCAGTTATGTGGCTGCCAAGCCACAGCAGGAGCCAATTAGAATTCACCAAAAATAATTTAGATGAAAACTGATGAATCTATCAAAACTTAATTAAATTTATGGGAAAAAAGCAAACATCTCGTTGACAGATTATATAACCAACAAGTTTCTCTGTAAACAGTCTACAAAGGATGACCACTGAAAGTAGAGCTGCGTTATCTGATCTTGTTTAAAGAGCATGGGGGTTTTTAACATTTAACATTCTTGTACACATTTCTAGTAAATGAGTCACATATAAGTGAGTCAGCCAGTTTTACATGAAGTAGCACAAAGTCACCCAGCAAATTGTAACTGTTGTTAATTATTCCACTGCCTGTCTTATGTGAAACATGTAAGAGTTTGTGGAGGGGAGAGATTTGAATGGAGAAGAAAGATGCTGCAGACAGGGAGCTCTTTTAAGAATGTTATTTCATATCATGAACTAGAAAAGCTGAGAAATACAATTCTTAGAGCTAGAGCTCTTTAATCTCGAGGTATATTCTATGGAACAATTTTAGGGTAGAGGATTGTTTTTATTGAAATGCTGGGTATTAAGTCAGCAAATGGTGAAGCAAGTCTATGTGAGAATGAGCACTGAGACATTAGCAACAAAACCCAGAAGGTAGAAACCAGAGCTTTTAGCTGCAATAAATAGATAAGCTGTCTTCAGAACTAAAAGACAGGGGCTTGCATGGTTATTCTCGTTGAAACCTTGCAAAGAAATAGGCAGAAACAGGGCTGCTGATCATTTTACTCCAGCAATGTCAGGACAGATATTTCTAAAATGTACCTTACACTCCAGTTGTTTCTCAGATTCCTGCACTGTTCATTCTCCCATGAAACTGTTGTACATCATGAACTATAACCTGAGTTTTCTTTTCACAGAAATTCAGTTTTCCCAGTGTACCAATGCTTTTGTGCTGTATGTGTTTTGTATGACTAATCAATACAACAAAGGCATAGCTGAGTATCACCCAACACATGGATTTTTCCCGCCCCATGCTATTCAGAAATGAAGCTTTCAGCTGCCAGCAGAAGAAAGGTGATATGTGCTTCTCCTTTATGCCTGTGCTTCTTTTTGGGGGCCACCTGGGAAAGTGCTAGGACAATGTCTGATTCATCTCCCTTGAAACTGGGAAGACAGCAATGACTTTGCTTTTCCCTTTTGCCCAAATTGAAGACAAGTGAAGGATCAAATTCTTTAAATACAGGTAATGACATCCTTCCAACTTAAGAGCCTGAATATTTACAGACTAGGGATCTGCAAAAATCAAAATGCAGAAGAGCATATATTGTGTCATCACTGCACGAATGTTAATGTTAGCCAGACTCTTGCATTACATAAAGATGTCTGA
This sequence comes from Sakesphorus luctuosus, assembly GCA_013396695.1. Taxonomy (NCBI): domain Eukaryota; kingdom Metazoa; phylum Chordata; class Aves; order Passeriformes; family Thamnophilidae; genus Sakesphorus; species Sakesphorus luctuosus. Next base: position 498,656 of record VWZD01008203.1, read on the forward strand.
ACTACGTTGTATAAGTGAACCTGTCTTAGTGCATAGATTCATAGTAAGAAGATGTGTTTCCTTTCCCTCAGAAAAAGAGCTTCATTTTCTGATTTTTCTTGCTCTTAGAGTTAAAGCTATTCTTTGAAATGAGGCAAAAATAGAATTGGACTGTAAGATCTGAAATCATTTAAGGTTTTGAATTAACTTTAATTAAACTGAAGATAACCTAAAATGAGGAAAAATGGGGAAACAAAAAGGAAAAAGAGAAAACTGAAAATGAGAATAAGGATGACTGATTAAATCAACTGTTCTGTTCCTAATAAGAGATTTCTTCTTGCTAAGAGCACTGGGCTGTGTGATGGGGTCTCAGTATTAAAAGGAGGAATTTCCCTGAAACCAGTCACTGTAGATGAGAGTGAGGACATGTATTTGCTGCTGCCAGATGTATCTGCATTTCTCTGCTTGGACTTTTTGGTTTATTTGTCTGTTTGGGGAGAGGGTTGATTTGGGGGGAGTGCTTTTTTTGGTATAGTTTTTAAAGGGTTTTTGGTTTTCTCCTGCTTTTTGGGGGATTGAGGGGGGAGGTTTTGGAAGGTTGAGTGTTTTTGCTTTTGGAGGGCTCTTGCACAAGGAATTGGGTTTTTGGAAGAGGGCAGGTTTGAGTCTTTTTGAGGGGTGATGAGGGACAAAAAGCAGGAGAAGCAATTCACAGGGCCCTGAGGAGGGACCAAAAGAGATACTGTCGCTTTGGGTGCTTTAATTGCTATTGGTGGCTTTTGTGGTACTCTGGAGGAAGGAGACTTTTGGCTCTCCTACCCCAGGCAGCACAACATGTGTCAGCACAGCAGGCTGCAAAAATGACACAATAAGATGACATACTATGCAACTTCTCACCATGCCTAAATAGACATGAGCGAGCTTCCTGTGGAAAATACCCAACAGACAAGCTGTGAACATGTAACATTTTCTCAGCACTTAACAAGGCATCACCCCAGAGCTAAGGAGGACTGCTAACCTTTTTCTCATTGTTCAGACCAGTCTCAAGCCATAAATAAGCACTTCACGCTACTGTGACGTGCTGCAATGAGCCCTTTACGGACCAGGACAAATCATCTTTTGCTCAGGACATGCCAAAATGCAGGAGCACAATCCCTCACTAGTAGTTTCCCACTGACCTTTTTTTGTCAGGACTGCTGCATAACCAAGTCTAACAGAAGCATCAGAGATCCTCTGAAAATGGGGCCGTTTGCTCCTGAACCTGAGTCCCAATCTATCTTGAAAAACAGTCTGGCCAGTTCTGCCCAGATATAAAGGACAGCCTATTTCTGTGTAACAAGGAATCAGGTAAAGGTTTGCTGTGATTATTTTAAGCCCCAAACTAATTTGCCCAGGGACTGTCCAGGGAGGTGGTGGAGTCACTGTCCCTGGAGGTGTTTAAGGAAAGACTGGATGTGGCCCTCGGTGGCATGATGTAGTTGACAAGGTGGTGTTTGGTCAGAGGTTGGGCTCGATGATTTCAGAGGTCTTTCCCAACCTAACTGATTCTGTGATTCTGTACATATGAACTTCTAGGACACTACTAGAAATACGTCCTTTCCAAATCCCAGGGTTAAATTCCATGCTTTGCTCCTAAATATTGCAGCTGAGGAGAAACAGAAAAAAAACATTTAGACCTGTTTGAAACATATAGTGCCTTGTCCTGCTGGGGCTGATCCAGAGAGGTGAATAAGGACTTAGCAGCAAGTGAAATATGCACGTCTTGTGGTAGGTTTCATATAAAATGGTGCCAACATGTCTTACATTTATTTCTCACCAAAATTTTTGGTAGTTCTTGAAGACTTTTCAATTTACCTTGTTAATGTATCCCTCCTATTTTTTAATGTAAGCAGAGCGAATCTCAAAACAACACCACTGCACACTAATTATACTCAGCAGCTGCTTATTAAAAGATGGATAGCTTTGCTATCTGTTTGCAGAAGTAAAAAGGAACAGTTTGGTATGTGCTACCCTTAATGCAGAAAATTTGAAAAAGTCTCCTTGATAGAGGCACTACATGGTAAGGTGTAAAAAAGTGTTGCAGAGCATCTTTAAATGAGATGGAAAGTGCTCATTTTTTAAAATCGCTGGATATATTCTGCATAGGGAGCTAGAGTCATACCAAATAACATCAATAAAACTATGGTAATTGACTACGTTGGAAGGATGCTTGAACTAATTATTTGCCACTGGTTTTACATCTACAATTAATTCTGAACTTAATTTTCAGAGGTACTAAGCACACTCCCATAACACACTGATTTCAAGTAATGCTTTGGGTGCTGGGCACTTAAAAAAAATGAGGCTGCCTTATCTACAGATTCAGTCAAATTGTTAATTCACATTGGAATTAATGGACTAAGCTAACAGAATCTGCAAACAAATTGGAAGCTCTGAATTAGTGCGTCTCCTGATGGTTGTGGAGAGGTGTCTCATCTAACCAGCCTGATCCAGTTTTTCACCTTCTCTGAGGACAGGCTGCCAGGCATAGGCTGCTCTGCATGGCAGCAGCTTCTGCTAAGGCACTTTATGTCACAGGAAAATATATTCAGTGCTTGAAACTAGCCTATTATTATTAAACACCAACACATCCCAGGGGTGATATTCATCTTAGCACCATCCTCATAAAATCTTTTTTATTGTTTGTGTGATACATTCTTAAGATATTAACATTTTTATGTGGCTAGAAAGAGAAGAAAATCCCTGTGAACTCAAATCCAAAAGTGGCCAGTGCAGAAACTGTATAAAATTGGATAATCTGTTTACAGAAAGAGCTGGATGGGTAACAGAGTTGGCAAAGACATTCAGCTTTTACATAATTGGCTCAAATACTTTCCAAGTCACGAGGGTCAGTGAGGCTTTACTGCTTGAAAGTTGCTTCGCAAAACCTGTGAAATAAACCACTCATTTTTCATGTTAGGGACGCTGCCCACCATAGGAAAAATACCAACATGCATAACATTGGCTGGTATCATGGAAGAATTGCCAGGATTTAAAACCGAGGCAGTCAAATAACAAGTGGGGTTTCAGGTACTGACAGGATCCTGGAAAATACAATGTCCAACATTCAGATACCTGCATAGAGAGCAATAACTTCCTGTTTTGTCAATTTATTAAAAAGTATATTTCAGCATTTTTAATTAACTCTAGGATGGAATAAATATTCCTTACCTTTAATGTTCTAGTCTCAGTTTCTATTCCCATCATCTCCAAATATTGCTGACTATTTTCTTTAGATGAATTTTGGCTAAACAACTTCTAGAAGAGCTTTAAATTCTATATTTTAAAATATGTATAAAACTATTGCTATAAAAATGGAGAAAGTAGATGGATGCTTAATAAGGAAAGCTGAAAAGACACAAAGTTTAGAGTAAAGCTATATTTATTTTTCCTAGTTGTTCTGGTATATTCAACCACAGAACAGAAAAAAAGCTAAACCTGTGCTCTATTAAGAGAAGTCAAACAGAGATAAATTACCAAGTAAGGATAGAGAACAAGTGAGTGAAAGGGACAGGAAATTCACAAAATATAGCAGCTTGTCTCTTCGAGTTAAAATGAAAGCAAAGCATTCACACGTGTATAATTTCCCAAAATATTTTGCAAGTGTAAAGAATTTGTTATTTTCTGTGCCTAATGTTGGGACAAAAGTGACTTAAATAGGTCTTGATTTTCAGAGGTAAGTACAGTAAATGTGCTCAACTTTTTGATTTCTTGTTGTTGTTTTGCTCCTATTGTACAGAGAAGAGAAGCAAAATCCTTTGAATATTGAATATTCAGTCACAGGTCCTCCTGCAGGCCCTTTGATATCCTTGCAGCTGCGAGGGGATTGCATGCCAGAGCCAAGTAAGCCTGGCTGAAATAGAACGAGCAGCAGGGAAGACTCAGGTGGTGGGACTTCTCCCCTGTCTGAGTGCTTGTAAGCTTCACGATCATTTTTCCTCTTGCTTCTGCTGTTTCTGTTCTCTACACAGGGATAGAGCAAGTTCAGGCTGGTTTTCACTTTGTTGTGTGTCCCACAGAGTAAGAAATAACCTTCCTGGACCTACTGCTCCTCAGTGGTGGAAAGATGGCGGAGGCTTTGGTGTCTACCAGAACGTGTGATGACAGTAATGAAAAACTGAAGTCGGTCTATCACCTGTAGCAATTGCAACTTTGGTAAAGGGGAGAATGGGTTTGTGTTCTGAAGCAGACGATTCGATACGAACTAGCAACAACAGACACTTTATTATTACACGCGCAAACTTAAACACACTTTTAGAACTGTAACCTTCCGCACCTGTGCTACACGGACAGTCATTATTGGCTAATGATGTTATTTACATTACAATAGCCTGCTGTAATTGGTTAAGTGTCCACATCTGCCGTAAAGGTCGGCACGGCTGCTTCTGAGTACAGTAATGAGTTCTTTAAAGGCACATCGCACTAATTACAGGGGCAGTTCAGTACACAGCTTTACCTTTTAGGCCAAATACCACATAAAATTCCCACACTTTGGTATTGAAGCTATTACACCAGTGATATCTTTTAGGCACAGATTATTTTAATAGCACTTATCACCTATATATAACCATTGCTTTTCCTCTTTCTTACCTGCTTCATACTTTTAACAAAAGCTGCTGTATTTATAAAAGTTTGTGTTGAGAAAGTCCTGTTTAGCCATGATGTGAGTAATGACCTACAGACCTGGGTGTGGAGGGACTCTGTGCTTGGAACAAATGTTTGCTTTACTGGCATTTCTGCTCAGAATAGGTAGCAGATTTTTTTCCTTCCTTTCAGTTGTAGAATATATATTTTTACAGGAAAAGTCACTGTGATAGTATGCAAGTAAATTTAGCAGGTTCCAAAATTTGGAAGAAACTTAGAAACTGCACAATTTTTAGTAATCCCATAGAAATATTTGACAAAATTTGTAATGTATGGTACAGCAATGAATATCAGTCTGTGTTTGAAGAGGAGATTAAGTAGCAGAGTGCTACCACAGACAACAGCAAGGTGAGTTTGCAAACAAAACAGAGGGACAGTGCAGAGAATGTTACCTTTTGTAAGACACTCCATAAGCCAACAGAACATAACCAAGTGGACAAATAGTTATGTCTCTCTCCTTTGTGTTAAGCTGTGTAGTACCCCCAAGAAGGCTCTGCAGCAAAGGATGATTGATGCATGTAACATTGAATTTCATCCTGCACCTCGAGGACAGGAGCAATTGCTGTGCTTTTCTGCTTCATTTTATGCAGCATACCATACTCTTTGCTTCATGCTTTTCAAGGCCTTGAGCATAATCAAAATAGTACAGGCTGTCTGTAAGCTCAAAGTAAAGCAGATAATTTAGAAAATGTTTTCGCGTATCCTTTCTTTTCCAGTTTTTTATTTGACCTCAGATTAGTTTGGTTTCTTTTTGGTATCTAAAATCAAAGACTATGCAACTAAAGTCAGTCCCTTCAAAAGGTATATGAAAAACAACACCACATTCTCAGACTGAGAAGGGTGCTTGTCTGGATGGCATCATTTAAGAAAATGTCTCATTTGCCTGCAATAAAATATTAATTCAATACTTTGCATTAGCTGTTCTTATTTCCTTGTGTGCAGCATTCTTTCCTACAATTCTGGTATATTCTAATAACTCCACAGGCCTAAGAGGAAAAATATGCCTCTAAAAACTTCTTGCTAATGGAATATCGAAATTACAAGTCAGTCATCTTAAAACCACTGAGTTACGGCACTTTCCTGTTTACTAAAAACACTACTCTTTTCAAATGGCTTTATCTTCCTCTTAGATTTTCCATCTTAGCCTGCTCTCCCATGGAAATAAATGAAGAAAGAAAATTATGTGGTGTGGCCAAAACTGGGACCTGCATTACTTGCCTCTGAACGTTGAACAACATTGCAACAGTACCAGTGCTGAGGTACCTCACTGTGATTTCAATAGGGCTGAGACCACTTGTGCTTAAAGGATACTTCTCTAGGTTACAAGAATATTTGTTTATCCATAGCAATTTCTGTATGCCAAAACAAATACAGTGAGGCTGAAAAGGCAGAAAAAGCAGCCTGCGTGTCAGCAGAGTTTGCCTTGAGAATCCTAGTCACCTCTATAGTTTAATAAGAGCACGGCATGAACACAGCTTATCCACAAAAACCACATGTGTGCAGGGAGCTCTTCCAGACGCCAAAGGCTTTTCTAGTCCTGGCAGGTGATATGGGAGCCATGGCAAGATAGTCAGGCACAGGAAACTGCTGGAGTTCCTGGTAGTGGGAAAGGTTTATTCATGTTCCCTGTGCACAGAGTAGTGCTGCACTTTTCAGCTGTAGAAGAGGTTTCATCTGGGTCCTGAAAAAATTTGTATCATGCAGTAAGTTTTAGAAAGGTGGAAAATAGGGCTTTTGTTGCAAGTTTACAACTGGTTTGTTGGGTGCCTCCTGATTTCAAGTGGTGTGTTGTTGGACAGGGATGGTAACCAAACACCTGTGCAGGTCTCACTAAATGCACCATTTACTGATTTCTGTGGATCAAAAAAATCTAACAACCAGTATAAACTGCAGACCAATACAACACAGTATAGTTACTAGAGTGCAAACCCTGCCTATGCAATGTGTTTCTTTTAGCTCGAGGCATGAATACAATTGGAGAGTAATTTTCTGCTCAAGAACTTTCTGAGATACTTCAACAGGTTACTATTTGTTATGGATGTCAAATCTACAATTTTTAGCTTTGAATCATGTCATCACTGTCACCATTCAAAAGACAGCATGTCAGCTTGGCTTAGTGTATGAATTATGTAGAGAGACAGTTTTAGTACTTTATGCCCTTTGGTAATCACATATGCAGTCTTGACATACTTCATGTTCTCTTTAGCCTTTTGGAAATAACAATCCCTATAAAGTAAGTAGGTATTCAATATTCATAAACTGTTGATCAGTCGCTCATTATTGAATAAATTAAGCTCATGCTTTTAGCCACCTTTATAAGAGCTTGTTTTTTAGGAGCTTCAAGTGCTGATTTCATGATTTCATGTTTCTGTGATGGCTTTCCATGTTCAGATATTTGCTGCACAGAGCATTAGCTCAGTTACTTCAAATATAAAACAGAATACCCTATAAATCTAGAAACAAACATATAAATAAGCACATCATTATATGCTTGATGTGTTTGTCATGGGTTTCCATAAGTTAAAAAGACACCACTAGTTGTAGGATTTTATGACGAGTGCTTCTCTTTTGATGGGAACTGCTTAATCATAAGGTAAGAACAATCACATGGGATGAGAGCAAAGGCCCACCTCACACAGTACACCAATACCAGTAGCAGATCACTATGAAGAAAGTAAGTATAAGTAAAAATGCAACAAATTTATGTAAATTTAGGGACTTCTATGCCAATCACTGCATCTGCAGCGCTCTATTCAACAGCCCTCCTTGAATGTTGGATGTAAAAAACAAACTGATTTTGAAAAAATCTGTATCTCAGGCTGGGTCACACATCATCTTACTGAGTGCTTCAATTTCTTTATTTTAAACTTGAAGGTGGATATTTTCAATTGGTGGGTTATAGATCTTGAATTATGAGGGAGAGCAAAAAATTATTTCTTATTTTCCATCTCTAGATCATCCATGATTTTAATACCTTGATTATACTCTCACAGTTATGTCTTTTCCAAACTGGAGACTTCTGGCTGTCTTAGTTTCTCTTTTCAAGGAAATTGTTCTATCCCCAGTCAGAAATTTTTCTAAGAGAGTCATAATTCCCTGTGAGATACTTGTGGAATCCCTGCAGGGCCACAAACACAACATTATTAGACTGTAATAAGGTTTCAAATTGTTCTGAGATCGATCTACACCTTTACTCAGCACCTCTAAAATCAAACCATTACAAATAAAATAATTACAGAGGATTTGAGCTTCCTACCAACAGCCACCCATAGTTAAAACCCCATGATGTCTAAAAGACACAGTTTTCCAGGTGGAAATCTAACCATGAATATAGATTCACATGTTAGGTACATCAGGAACTTTTCTTAGTCCTTACTGTAGAGGTGAGCAGAGTGACCTTACTTTTTCTTCATTGCTCTTCGTAACTTTCATTTATATTGAAAGTTTAGCTCCCCTTCCTTCCTTGGCAACAGGCATATAAATTACAAACATGTAAACCAAACACATACACACACAGAGACACACTGTCCTTTCACTCTGGCATCTTGTTACAGTGCAGAGCAGTTCCTTGTCCATTCCTGCTGCAAAACCATGACTGGCAATGCTTCAGCAGCATCTAAAAAGTCTTTGTCCAAACAGTTGCTTGTGAAGGCAAGGATACAGCATTTGTTCCCATCCTCTGACTTTTTCCAGGAAGGCTGACAACTGGGAGATTTCAATAGCCTACATTAAAAAAAAAAGAAGAAGAAGAAAAAGAAAAAAATAGTTGCTTTTTTGACATATTCTTCTTACTACTACTCTCTCAGCTATAAATGATCTTCTGAAGCCAGAAGTGGAACACCTGACTTAGCCAGGAAGAGAACTGAGAATATTTGGGTTGCCTTCCCAATAACACTGATGTGACATTGTTCATTTCTGTTTTATTGAAATTTTATGACTTTCAGCATTTTAATGTAATTTCAGTGGGCATAGTCTAGTATAGATTTCAAGCCTAAAATGTCTTTTTTTTAATGTGAGCTTTTATTTTCCAATATATTCTTCAATATATTTTATTCAAAACTAGGTGATTCCAAGGTCATGTAGCATCAGAAACCCAGTCTTCTTCAGCAATGCATAGAAAATACGAAGTAAATTAAACTGTAAAGTGAGTGAAAATGAATTTCAGGGAAGGACAGAAAATTGCCCAGTCCTACTTCAGTGTCAAAATGAGAACAGCAGTCAATCAGTACTCTTTTGGTTAAAAAACCCAACAGAATACTTGGGATGGGTGAAGGTAAAAAGAAGTTTCAGTTCTTTGAGAGATCCAAAAAGGCCATTTGGTGTAGAAATTAAAATACTTAGGGGCTTTTTCCAGCAGAAGCAGATAAAAATGCAGATTTGGAATTAGGTTCACACGGGAGAACCAGGAAGAACACCCCACATAAGAGAGACTGATGATAGTGGTGCTAGAGCTGGAGATGTTCCCTCAACCCCCCTACTTGGACTCTCCATATGTCCACCCACCCAACATGTAGGACAAATCTGTGTGCTTGCCATAGACTTGACTTTGTGTTTTCCAGCAGTTCCAAGAAAATGCCAGCGCTCCAGAACAACTTGTAACTCAAGGAAAAGCCACCATGAGAAAAGCCGCTACACTGGAGATGGAATAGCTGGATCCTGCCTGTCTTGTTCTGAGTGTGGACACTGAAACAGTTGTTTTTAATAGGAATTTAATTATTTTGAGACCTCTCTCTTGCTTTAAATCACTGTTGAAATTGGCTGAGTGCTCTGCTACATACTATTACAACCCCCTGTGATAATCTTTGATAAATATTTTCTTACTATGTGTTTTTATTTTCTTATTATGCATTTTCTTAATTTTTAAAAAAACTTCTTTTTCCTCTGCCATGTCAAAGGAGTATTGTGTGCTCCAAAATAGGGGAGAATGTTGCCATGATGAGCGTGTCTTGAAGCATTCTATTTTTTTTTTTACTGCAGAAAGTTCTGAAGGACATTTTCTTTCTGCAGAGCTCCCTGCTTGGAGATTTGAATTAAATCTAGGAAAACATTAATAAAGTCTAAACATCATTCCATAAGAAAGCAATGAAAACAAGTGCATGCTGTAGCCACAGAAAATGCAAAAGACTGAATGAATTTCTCATTGAGGTGGATGCCAGGTTGTGCTGCAAGGGGGATGAATTTGGCTCAGAAGCCGAACTGCAAGTTCGCAGCCTCCCCAGAGGTTTGGTTCTGTTGCAGTGGCTCTGTGCTGCTGTGAACAGCACTTTCTGGGAACTGCGCCTTCCCTCAGCAGCTCTGCAGCACTGCAATCCTATATTTAATCAATTCAGGTTCTTGAAATACTTCATTGCCCGGCGTGAATGTCACTATACAGACCCAGAGATCAGGGAATGTTCTTAGTTCCCACTTACAAAAGTTACATATCCCTTTGTAAATAAACAGAAGGTAGAGTGCAGGTGAAAGAAAGAATGAAAATACTGTGTCAGGCTTTTCTTCCCTTTTTTAAGGTGATAAAACTTTGGGGAAGTTTGGATTTGTTTGGTTTTAAGTAGGGTTGTTTGGAGGGTTTGTTGTTGTTGTTGTAGTTTGGGTTTTTCAATGCTTTTCATCCCTATCTGACCTTAAAAATCAAAAGGGATTACTTAGGCATGTTGTACTTAGGCTTATAAGTTTCAGATGTAATGGTAACTTAAAGCACCTCATGATTGTCTCAGGAAAACAGGAGCAATAAAATCAGTGAATACAGAACTTTTATGGATATCACATCTACAAAAATTTCATTCATTTCTCACAGTATGATTAGCAATAAGAACTTTCTTGCAAATGGGATACTTAGTGAAGCAAAACATACCCTCAGAAGAACCCTATCACAATACCAAATACTTTAAAAAGTAAGTCTTTTCTTAGAATAGAATATCTCCATCTGACTCAACACTTTGCTTACTGCTTTCCACTTGTGAATAGCGGTATGAAGGTAACTTGCTATTTTCAGCTGTTACAGGGCCTGTATAGAACAGCTAACAGATATCAAATAACTAGCATTACAGGAAGACAGTATTGAAAAGGGATTCCTTTTGAAAAATCCAATTGAATGGGGAAGATGGTACTTTTTAGAATCTCTAAGGCCATTATTCTGCCTGTAGGAAAAAATACTGTTTACTTCAATAGGAATACACAAAAAATTAGTAATTGTCTGCAGATGGAAATACAGTCTTTTAATGGAAAATTTTGATTTACAAGAACTTGGTGAAGATTAGCATATGCTTTCTTAAGGTCATCTTAAATTGATTAATAATGGGTTTGGATCAATCCCAGACAAGGATTTCTTCAGTGCTGCCTCCATTGGTTTAAATAAGTTACTCTAAATGTATGCTTAAAAGGCTTTGGGCTGTAACTTGCTTGGTAGGCCAACAGACAGGGAACTTGGGCCTACATGAAATCTGATGGATATCACTGGGATTTTCCTATAAGAAGAAGTAATTTTCTATGTACAGATCACTGTGGGACCTTCAATCCCCCATTTAGCAAGGTCCAAGGAGCATCCTGTGAGATTGCAGGAGCCCTTCACTGATGGTGTCAGACAAAACAGAAATCACCCAGGAGTTCTGCAAGGGCTGTGAAGCACTATCTCCACAAAAGGACCTTTACAGGGCAGTGCATAGATGGGTGCTTGCAGAGCAGCATCTTCTTTTCAGTCCCCCATGGCTTCCTTCTTCCTTTTCTGAAAAGAAATTACACAGATTTGGTCTCAGTTGGACTGAATAGCTTCCTTTGAAAAGGCTGAGGTAGATAATTTCAGATGTTTTGGAATTAAATGATCTGAAGCATTGCTAAATGAAAAGACTCCTTCCCCTTCCCCCCCCCTC
>VWZD01008203.1:510298-585803 GCA_013396695.1 Sakesphorus luctuosus
CCCCCCCCGCCGTTTATTATAATGATACTGTTACTATTATCATTGTATCCATTACAGACGTTTCCTTTACAGTTACCCCAGTTAGGATTAATCACCATCTGTACTGTATGAACTTATGACCCAAAAGGCATTATAAGTGATGATAATAAACAAGTCCTTAGGACTACTTCAAGTAAAAAATTCAAAGCTGGAAAAATATATTTAATATTATGATACTCAACTAAGCCATCAGTATTTTATTTTACATAAGGCCATATAGGACATAAAGGTACTTTAATTTCTGGTGTATAAAGTCAAATGTTCAAAAATTATTCCATTCACAAGTATCTTCAGTGGAAGAGCAATAATTTGCACTAATGCTTGGGAAACACAATCTGAATTCATTAATTTTGCAATTTAGAAAGAAATGGGCAGATTTAGCAAGAAATAAGAAAACTCAATTGAAACAGCCTGGCTTCAGGACACCAGCATGAAATTGTATTGAACACTTTTGGCTGCTAGTGCTTAGAGATGTTGAAAAGAAAAAAAACTCAATAAATTAACACACCATAACACCAGTCTTACTAAACCCACAATTTGTACATTTGATTTTCAGGACTGTGCTCAGTCTATCACTTAAAGCAATACATGGCATCACTGGAATTGTTGCATGGGCTGCTGAATCAGAGATGTTGCCTCTGCAGCCAGTGCTGTTTACAGACCTCTTGCATGTTCTTGGGCAAGTTATTTCACCTTTCTGTACTTATGTTTCCCCTACCATCTTATCCACTTAGTATGGACTGTAGATCTCTAAGACAGGCATTCTCTCTCTGTGTGTGGTCAGCGAAAAGCCCAACTGAGTCTCACTTCAGCTTGCTATATTACAAATACTCTCTCTTATCATAGGTATAAATGCAATATATCATACTTGGCAAGACCAAAGTCCTGGTAATATGATCTCCCTCTAAAGCATCTACTCTACAATGTAAGAGAGATGGGTAAACCACCAATTAGTTATTTACTCATATGACCAAGCATGAAGTTTGGAAGGATATATATTAATGAAGTTTTTTTGCTGCTCTAGCTCATGATTAAGTGGATTATACAAGTTCATAGCTGCTATTTTTTGCCCAATGCTCTATGTAGACAAAGCTCCATACTAGATATGCTAGATATGCTCCATGCTAGATATATCTAGCTCCATGCTAGATATGCTCCATGCTTTATCACAGAGAGGTCGAGCTCAGGCTGCCCACCTTCCAGACAGTAATGTCAGCTGGTTGGGAACAGGAGGTGCAGAAAAGCAGAAACCAAAATTGTGTTAGTAGCTGATTCCATTTTAAAGATACCTGCAAAATGAAAACACTGTCCTTCATCAAAATAAACTAAGGCAAACTTGTGACTTTGTAATTATGTTTGTTAAGTGCTGCCAATCTTACTCTTTCTTGCTCTTACCTCTTAAATTTCTCAGATTGGCAAAATTTACAAAGATCTCCTGTTCCAGGAGCTACTGCAGCCTTGGGGAATTCCTACCAGTGTGGTTATATGTCACCCAGCAACAAGAATCATTTTTGTACGGGGGGAAAGCAAAATCATCCAAACAAAATGTATTAATTTAGTATATTTCCTTCATACACATTTTTTTCTATCTTGAGAGACCCTGGTTTGTTTTTATTTTAAATACACATGCAATTGTAAAAAGCCCATTGCTTAATATCCCCCTTTTCTATCAGTTTACATCCAAGATTAGCTTCTTATTTCCAGACTCCCTATGCATTCAGATTTTTGCTTAAGATATCTCTCTCAGCTCGATTAGAGCGTAAAAGCCCAGTTTGCCTGAATAGAACTGCTAATGTGATGTTCCCACAGAAGGAGACAGTCTCCTCGCTGCCGATGGATACATTCTGATGGAAACCACTCAAGCCAGCAAACATTCATCTGTCTTTAAAAAGGAGAGAGGAAGGTTTCGGGTCCTGGTGCACATGCTGGTGTTCTTCTGGCAAATCTATCCACCTGGCTGTGGCAGGAGGGCCCGTCGTCGGTGCGGACTCTACCGGGCCAGTGCGTGAGCGAGTTAAGATTATACCCGTGTAGGACTGGTCTGGGGGGGCTTTGAATCACAGTAGCGACACGAGTAAAGTGCTCCGCTTAGCTAGATGCAGCTATTAGGATGCCTAATAAATATTTATAGTCCCTCACCGGGGAGGTGATTGACAGCACGGGGGCAATCGCTACCCTGCAGCTGCAGGCAAGCAGCTCGGGGCAGGCAGCCCGGGGTGGGGGCTGCGCGCAGTGGGGCTGCGTTGCTTCCACACTCGCGGAGGGGCTTGAGACGACCCTTGGAGCTCCACAATTCCCGTCTTCCTCACAGGGACTGCGGGCGCCCCCAGAGCAGGAATCGCCCCGGCCCGCGGAGGGACGAGCGGGCACTGCGCGGTGCGGCGCGACCCGGCCCGGCTCCCCCCGCGGTGCGGGGAGGGCGCTGCCGCAGTGACTGCGGTCCCGCGGAAAGCTGCGGAGCCGCCCGCCCCGCCGCAGCCGGGCTGCCTGCAGGTGAACTGAAAGTCGTCGGGGAGAGGGAGGAGGCAGCGGAGGAGGAGGAGGGAGCGCGCAGCCCGTCCTGCGCGCTGCAGGCGGCGGAGGCTCCGCACCGCCCCCCGGCCCTCCGCGGCGGCGGCGGCGGCGGCATCCCGGCGCTCCGCCGAAGTGAGTGGTTCCCAAAGTTCGCTTTTCTGAGGGAGGGGGTGACCTTGGGGCGGCCGCGCCTCGGCCAGGTGGGGCTGAGCGGGGCGGGGGTCGGCGCTGCCCCCGGCAGCAACTCGGGAAGGCGAAGGGCAGGGCGGGCAGGGGTGCGGGTGGTGCCCGGGGAACACAGCGGGTTCCCGGCGCCGGGGAGGCACCGGCAGTGTCGGCGCAGCGCGCCGGGCTCTGAGGGCTGCCCGCACACCGTGGGGCTCCGGCGGCGGCCCGAGCGGGTCGGGAGCGCCGCATCCTCCGGCTGGTCTGGCTGTGCCTGTGCCCGCGAGCCTTCTGCTTGTGAGTAAACTTAGGAATATGTCCAACTTAGAAGTTACTCATGATAAGGATGGAGTACCACAGAAGTTGTTTTTTCCCCAAAGAACATGATGTGTGTGTGTGTGTATTGCATACTGTGACTGTAGCTAGAAGCTTTCCACAACAGAATTAGCGTGATTTTTGGAGGAGAAAAAAAACCAACCCAAAGCCTTTAAGAATGTGCACTTTGAGTCAGAAGATGTTCCACTGAGCCGTGAGGACGAAAGCGCAGCTCCCTAAACACTCGAAGTGAGGAATCCACAACTGTAGACTCTGCTCGCGGGGACCGTGTGAGGTAGAAGGTGCTCAGTGGGGTATTTTGCGTGTGTATTTGCCCATGTGTGTGCCCTGAGGCATGATCTGCTGTCAGCTGACAGCCAACTTTTTCTGCCGCTTCTGGAGTTTAAGAAAAACTGTTGTTAGCTTCAAGAATAGCAGGATTTGGCTTGTCGGTGTTTGGCAAAGTTCAGCCCCTGCATATAGTACTGGCCAGGGTGGTGATGTCATTTTCTTAGAATATTTAAATATCGTGTTTAGTGCTGCGTATCTGCTGCTGTTTAAAACCAGCCATTATTAATTTGCTTTTATTTCTTGTTCTTTCGCACTCTTAATACCTTCAAGATATTTGTTTGAAGCTCTGCAGATGAGCATTGCATACTGCCCAGGGAATCACCAGCTGATTGTTTGCATGTCTCCGGCTGCTCAGGAAGGCTGCCTGGACAGTAGCTTTTGCCTACTGTGAAAGCATAGGTAGACTATTAGACAAAATATTACATAATATGAAACAATAGGATGTAAACTTGTAGACTTCTGGTAACTGACTTCCTGCATGTTAGAGATGGATATCAAAACTTTATCCTTTATTTTTTTTTCTTCTGACCTTGTGAACTGCAGTGAATAGAAATCTGTATCCTTTAGCTCTCTAAGACTGACATTTTCATACAGTGACAGATCTCTGACTAAATATAACAACTCTTTTTTTTTCTTAATTCTATGTTTACCAAACCAAAACTAATCTCAAATTCCTTTGATAACACCCAAACTACCAGATGCAGGAATTTCTGTGCACCAACCTCTCAGGATGCTGGTCTTGTATGTACAGCATCCAGGGTGCAGTGTTGATAGTGGACAACACTTTCCGTGGCCAGAAAGTCACTCTGACTTTGTACCATGTCTGCATATCTGACTGATATGCATAGGCCCAAACATTTTATATAATGGCATAGTTCAGAGCTGTGGGTGTCAGAGAACCTTTGTCCTCAGACCACTGCAAAATTAGAGAAGGAGGTTTAGTATTGAATATTTTTAATGCTTCTGTGTCTAGAGCTGTACACTTTTCTCTGTATGGCAGATGGAATTATTCTAAAACTGTTTTGACAATTTGCTGTAATTCAGATTATGTTTACTAAAGACTTCAACCTACAACAGTGAAACTTATTGGAATAATGTGCCCATCCCCACTTGCCCTCTCCAAAAGAAATCATTGCCTTTGTATTCCTGTTCATCATTGGTTTTGTTGGTTGCTTTTTGTATTTGTTTGTTTGGTTTGGTTTTGTGCTCTTTTTATAACAGGTAGATGTTCTAAATAGCTAAGTTGCTGTCTGCCTACTTTTGGTGTTTGAAGTAGCCATCTCCTGTTTATTGCTTTGTGATAAATTACTGTGCTCATACTCCGTATGTGTAGCTTTTGGTTTAGGCTATCGGAAGAGGTGGGAAAAGTTAGCTTGCCTTGTTTTTTTTCCGACATATTCATAAGGAAGCCAGTGCTCTGATATGGCAGACTTGTTTCTTGAGAGAATGTATTTATTTCTCCTCATTCAAGGTTAAAGCTTGGCAGCTCCTTATTGTGGAGTCTTGTGTAATAGGGGCTGTCCAGACATTGGTTTTGCTGGGGCACGGATGACGTCTAGGCTGCTGTTTGTAACAGTTTGGATTTTGTAAGGTTACCCTTAATTGAACGGCTGTCTTGTGTTTGACATTTGCTGTGACCTCTTGCTGTAAGCAGAGGGAGACAGTTAATGATTTTGAAGCTTGTCTTTCACTGAGAGTTGAAAATGAGGATGTTTACTTCTAGTTCGTGTTCTAACTCTCAGCAATAGCTGATTTTTTTCAAGTGTTCTGTTACATCCCTATTTCACTTGGGATTTTTTCAAATATACAGAAAAATTTATGTGTGTACTGGGAATCTGGGTACATAAAGGTTGCTTTATAGATGCAGAAGTCATAAAGATAAAACTTGGTCCTTTTACAATTTTTATGTTGTTTAGTCAGTGTTTGCAGAGGGCTATCGGAAGTTAAGTTAGAAGGAGTGAAGAAAGCAGTGAGGAGAAGGTAGACTGACAAATATAGGACTAAGAAAAAGAGCAGCGCACTGGAGCAAGAAGCAGAGGACACAAAGCAAGCTGAGAAGGAGGGAACTAAAGAAATAACTGGGAAAGTGGGGTGGAACTAATGTTAGCTGGCAGGGAAAGAGGGAAAATATGGACTTTCTTTTTTATTTGACTCATCACTTACATCAAAGTGCAGTGAGTGTACAATCTCATGGAGGATGAAAGATATTTTTACTTACTATTCCTTATGTCTATTCTGTATTTGACACTTGTGGTGGGCAGAAGCTGAAGCCTATAGAGAGGAGTTGTATTGCAGACCCAGCTTTGTCAGCTTGTAGTAACTAATTAATTTTGTGCACTACCTCAGTCTTGGACTCTTCTGCTGAAATAGTTCATGTGACTGGTGTGTCATGGTATCTGTGTGTGTTTACACCTCAGAAATGGTACCAAAACCAGCACCTTGAGTGTTCAAAGAGTGGTTGGTGGTAACTGCTCTCTCTCATAAATAGCCTGGCTGGAATGTAAATTGCTGACCTGGGGGTGAAGGCCCTTCCAGTCCATTGCAATTACTTGAGCTTTTGGGCCTCTTCCAATACAGTGTGTTCCAGCTAGGCATCACTAATTGTTTAATTCTGGAAAAAAAATAAATTTGCTTCTCCTTAAATGTGTTGTGCTATGATGCAAAGGGATATTCTTCTGTAATACCAAACACTTCAGTCCTTCTGACTGAATAAGGTGTGGTCCTTTGTGCTGACCCAGTGAAGACATGCCCATAACACCTGATATTATGTTTATCTGTAAGTCCTTGTAGGTTTGTATTTGTAGATTTGGATTCACTAAAAATGTACATAGTTTATATACACAAGATTGATTCTGTAATTTTTTTCCCTCAGCATGGCTGAATGATAGTGTTTCTTCCATTTTTCATCCAATGCAAATTGGAATTGGCTATATTCTTGAATGCCTCAGAATTCATTAAATAATGAAATGGTAGTTTTCCAAGCCAGCATGAAATTAAATAACTCTAAACATGTATACAGCAAAAGGAAAATATTGAGGTATTTGTTGCTAACATTGTAGTATACTGCCAGATCTAGGAGTAACAACATTATTTGTGCCAGAGTGGTGGGTAATCCCAAAAGAAGAAATAGATTGTGTGGTAGGGACAGAATGGATTGGGACAGTGCAGTGATTCCCCCACAAATATCTCTTGATAGTAAATGTTGGTGGGAGTTTCTTTATACTTTTATTTTTAAAATTTATTTATTAAAGGGATATTAAAATGATTGCTTGTTATTCCTTTTCCTCCAATTTCTTTGTATGGTAGAAGAGAACTAAACCCTTCTGCAGTTCCCCACTGAAAACCTCTCAGGAAGCCCTGACCCACTGGAATATCTCCAAATCACTTGCTACAGTGTTTGAGTTTGTGCAATTTAATGGCAAGTCTGTAAAATCTTGTGGACTCTGTATTTTCTTAGAACAGCATAGCATTTCTATTTGTTACCATTTAGTTTCTTTCC
Organism: Sakesphorus luctuosus; assembly: GCA_013396695.1. NCBI lineage: Eukaryota > Metazoa > Chordata > Aves > Passeriformes > Thamnophilidae > Sakesphorus > Sakesphorus luctuosus. The sequence goes on from VWZD01008203.1 coordinate 517,182, forward strand.
TTGTACCTCTTCCTTCCTCCTGTAGTATTGTGCATCTTTACTTTAGGAACCAACTGCCCCCTTCTAAAGTACAATTTGTATGCATGTGGATGTTGGGTTGGGTTGGGTTGGGTTTTTTCCCCTATTTTCATGCAGTATGGACTAAAATCAGTTTGTAGATCTTATGAGATGCAGTGGAAACTTTGCTATGTCCCTTCTTTGAGCATGGTGAGACATGAAAAGGTGCCTTTGTGGAATTTGGTAGGAGTTTGGTTAAGAGTGGAGTTTTAGAGGAGTCTTTAAGAACTTTGTAAGTGGGCAAGAGTATTTGATGAAGGACACAAACCAAATTAAAATCACTACAACAAAAAAACTTCTGGCATTTGCTTATTGCCAAGATGGTATATACAACTTTATGCTGCTCAAACTCACTAAAGCTGGTATTTTTATCTCGCCTACCTAGTGTTTCCCTTTCTTTCAATTTTCTTGTGATCTCTATCCCAAAAGAGCATGAGCACTAGAAACAATGAAATCCTCCTTTGCTTTACAAGGATGGAGAAGGAAGCCCTTCTTGCAATGCTGGCTGAAGGACCCCTTGACTTTGGGAGAATGCAACTTAATCATGTCAGATTTAGGAGTTCTGGACGACACACATCCCTGTGTATGTGCACTCCTCCTGCTCCTTTTCTGGTGCAGCTGGTGTTGGTGGGTGCTCCATCTCTCTGTTCCCAAGTCTGGATATGCAGTTCAAACAGACCTTCTCTAGCTGGAGTCTCAAGTCTTAGGGAAGATTTTCTTGGCAACAAACAAAATATGTATATAACAATTAATTTGCAGTTGGTGGTGTTTATTGCATGACTAAAGTTGCTGCCTTTTTCTGTACTTTCCTTAGAATACATTGAAACTATATTGCATAAATTCAGTTTTGCTGTGCAACTTGGATATAGTGTACAGCATAATATGCAAGATTACTTATAATTAGGCATTTAGTAATTGTTTTAGAAGCTGATGATTATAGCCTTTTGACCGAGGAAGGTTTTTTAAAGTGAAATGTAGCAGTACTATTTTTTTTCTCATAATTGACTTACTATTTTCTGTTTAAATCAACTCTACTCTTGCAATACTGCATGAAATAGAGTAGTGGAAGACTTCCTACAATATATCAGAGCTCAGCATCATGTTGTTGGGTACTGGGATGGCAATGGGGAAAAGCAACAGGGTTCTCTTGGTATCATGTAAAACAGAGCACGGACTGTCAAGATAGTTAAAAGTGGATATTGCTTTGGTAATGACAAGTCCTGCCTTGGAAACAGCATTCTGTCTGGCAAGAGTCTAAGCTCTGTAATTAGGTAATATATTCTCTCCTTTATTGCCATGACTTCGTATGGAGATTACTTGGAAGTGTTTGCTGGAAGAAGTTTTGTAAAATTATTTGTCGTCATTTTGAAATCCAGAAGAATGGATTATACATATTTGTTACTCCGTCATGGAGTATGTAATTAGTACTTTGGCTGAACATGTATTATGCATTTAGTGAGCAAATACTTTCCATTGTAATGTTTGTTCTAATAAACCATATTTTGGTGTGGATAATCCTCTTTTAACATAATTGGAACATGGAGCTAATACTTAAATATCTTCAGTTTAAAGACTGATGGAGTGGTTGTAGTACGCTGCTGTAATGTCAGTGAAGAAATACGGAAGTGCAAAGGAGTCATGTGCTATAAACAAGACTGCAAAATTTCTGTATTTCATCCAGTCCCATTTCTAGCATTTTCGTATATGGCAGTAGTGTAGTCATTATAAAGATTTTAATTGGCTATGAGCTTGCCAGCTTGTGTTTGCCAACTATACTGAAATTCTGGCCAAACTTCTAAAAATTATGCAGTAAACTGCAGTTGGCTGAAAATAGTAGATATAAATAGATGATATAGTGCTGAATTACAACTCATTATTGAAATTCAGCTGGTATGTAATAGATAGCCATAAAAAGGCAACGTTATTCCCCTAATATGGGCCTTTAAATGAATGCACTATTTTTTATTTTTTTAGTGAAGTTAATGTTTATCACAAACTCATGAAGTCTAGTTCATAGTTTAGTGATTCTTTGCAAACAAAAATACTTTTCTGTTCTAGTAAAGGATTGTGGTCTACTGTCTGGTTGGTTTTCAGTAGGAATAGTTCCATTATTTTGTTTTGGTGTTAGGCAAAAGTTGGATGAAGACAGTGTATTTTATACATAAATCACTTTTCAAGCATCTTGCTTCAAAAATCATATTGGAGAACAGCAGTATCTAGTTGATTATTATTTGTGTTGCCTTCTCCCAGTAACAAAGAGTATTTTGTGCCTGATGGGAACTTTGAAACCAGTAAGATACAAAGGCTTATTCATGGAATCAGATTTTAGTAATCTGTGTTTGACTCCATAGCAGTGCCTTCCAGAGGCTAGAATAGCATGGGGTGGCATGTATGGTAAGGACGCTGGGGATAAATCAAACTGGAAGGGACCTCATAAAGTCTCTAGAGCAGCCTCCAGCAGACAGCAGGGACAGCTGTGGTGTCAGGGCAGGTTGCCTAGGGCTTGATTTAGTCATATCTGCACAGGCTTCATCTGTGGACATTTTCAAATCTCTCAGGGCAACCTGTGCTGCTGCTTGACTCTCTTCACAGTGCATATGGCTGTATGGGTTATGTGTTTCTCCAACATGTGTGTCCGATGGGTGCCTTTCTGTTAGATCTTGACTTTATTATTTGCATTGCCTAACAGGAGGTTTTACAATGTGATTTTAGAAGAAGAGGGTCAGTTCCCCGACAGATGTTTCACCTGTGTGCTGGGGCTGTTTCTTTTGGACACAGAGAAGTTGGGTGCCTTAGAATCCAAGCTAAAACTTGCTTCTTGGAGCAGAAGGTGCAGAGTGAGGAAATGTCACATGTGGGTTATGTTTGATATCCTGCCTCCATGGAGGAAAGGCATATGAGGCAACGCCAAGTATTGAGTGTGCAAAGTCCAAAGACTAGCATTTGCAAAGCAGTATGTGAGGCCAAGACCAGGTCCTAGTTCCTGAAGTTTTGTCAGTTTGTGTTGTTCAGATAGAAGAGCAATCATTTAGTTGTTGATTTGTCTCCTCTCCTCTGAAACTTGAGACCTGGTTACAAATAGTTTGGCCTATTTTAGGTAAAAGACAAGCAGGTTAGTTTGAAACACTAAATAGTGTTTCAAGTTACCTTGTAGGTTGCTGCCTTCAAACTAGAAATTCTTTTGTAATAGGTGTCATCTGAGTGATAACTTCATGAACTCTTCAGCCCCTAGTTAACACTTCTAGAATGACTTGGCAGGAAAATGGGAGACATTAAGCAATTCCTCAGCCTAGGTAAGGTTTAAACCCACTTTTCTTGTACCCTAGCATTGTAAGTTGCTAAGGTCTGTTTATGTCTCTTCTATTGAAACATAAACATAAACATGTTTCTAGGGAAACATAAAACTATTTCCTTTCTTTTAGAGTGATGGCAATGCTGAGGAAAATGGACCGATGAGTGCTATTGCCACTGAGCTAGAGTTCACTGCAGGTGTGGTCTCTCAGGCTTTATCTGTGTTACTGTGAAGTGTCTAACTGCTGCTGTATTCACTAATGGTATTAATGATGGATACATCAGCTGTCAGCATGCTAATAAGCATCATTAACTATCCTCAAAGCAGCTAAATGGCACAGCTGTTGAAAAGGCAGGAGTTGCAGGCAGTCTTGTGTCTGAGCTCCTCTTCCAGCTCTAATGGATCGAGCTCACTGAGGGGAAAACCTGAGGGCAAAAGCTTGAAGGCAGATGAGTCTATGTGAGAGATTCTTGCTTTTGATGTTTGCTTTAATGTTAACAGAGCACCAGCGTGCACTGGAATTGCTTGACTGGAGTTGTATTATTTTGGTGTCTAATAACCTGTGACCCTTTATTAGTTTCTGGTGTTATTATTGTAATTGCAATATGACATCTGTAAGTTTCCAAGTGAGGCACTGTGCCTTTCTTGTTACTTGCAGGTGCAGATTTACTGGTAGCTGAACCTTTTTATTTTTCTCCGATTTCAAGGTGCTATCTTGTTTATGCTAAGTGTTACAGATTTTCTTTGTAAACCAAATGTCTCCATGGGGAGATATTAATATCCTATTACTGTACTTGTGTAATTTCATAATGCAAGTCTTATAACCAGTTCTTTTATGGTGTTCTCTTTCTCTTTATGGCCTCTGGCACAGAGCTTGGTCTGTGGATTTCTCAGTAAAGACCAGACCTCTGAATGCTTAATATCATTCACAATAAATTAGACCATTCACAAGCATCCGGCACAGAAATTAACGCTTTTCAAATTTTTTTTGCCTATGAAAGAGTAAAATCCCGCTCGTGTTTGCGGGACGACTGAGAAGAGAAACGGGGCGCTTCTGCTAGGAAGGGTGCGGTTAAATGGAAGTTGGGGCGGCAGATCTGTGGCACAGGGAGGAGGCGTTCAGCCTCCGCTGTCCCTTGGGATTCTTGTGCAAAGGCAGAAGAGGGATGCGAGCGGCGGGCGCTGCTGAGGCGCTCCGCGGCCACAGGAGGGAGCGCGGCTGCTCCGCGCCGGGCACGGGGGATGCTCTGCCCGGGGCTGAGCGCACAGCGCAGGGTTTGTCCTTCCCGGGCCATCTGCGGCTCAGCTCTCCTGTTCGCTCGGCCTCGTTTGCCGGGGCTGGGCGTTCAATGCTATTTTATGTGTCCGGCGGAGTTTCAAAGGTTACGTGGGGCATTGTGTGCAGGGAGAGAACAAGAGTCCCTTTCTTCCCCAGGCTGCTGGCTTCGAGAGCTGCTGGAAACTTTCAATGAATGATAAAGTTATACTTTTTCTTACTCGTTTTATTTTTGTGGCTGACATTTTAAAAATTCTGAACAAATATCTGTAAAGGGCACCAAATAAGCTGAAAATTAAGATCCAAAGATACGAAGTACAGTGATATAAATATTTAAACCACAACTGTTGTTTATTCTTTCTTTGGTGGATTAAGCTAGTCGGTGCAAATCTGTCTGGAGTTCTGTTGCCCACTCCCCTCAAGGGGAACCCCATTTTGCCATACAACACTGTTGGATGCAGTTGTTTTAACAGTGGCATTTCTTTATTTGTGATTCTATATTAAACTGAACTTTAAGGATGCTTGCTTTTTTCATCATCTTCACATTCTATCCGTACAAGGACTTCATTTCTCAAATGCTTAAGCAAACCCAAATATATTAGGACCAAAGGATATCAATAACAGCATATCAACTGCTTTAATACATTGCTGTTGTTTCCAAAAAGTTCACCAGAAACGTAGAGGTCATCAGGTGCTGCAGCCAGTCATGCTAGTTCCTTAGGTGCAATGCACCATTTGAATTCACAGACACACAGAAGTTCAGATTGGCACAATTTTTTTTTCTGATGAGGTTATTTTTGCCACCTCTTACATTTGCTCTAGAACAAGAAATGCAGTGGAAGTGATGAAAAATACTTTTCCGTCTTGAGGCTATACCATAATACTTGATAGAAAGAATTAAAGCGTAGAGATATTCAGACGGACTGTCACTGCATTGCAGCCATCTCTCCGAAGCAGTATTTTGATACAGACCTAGATGTAGAGGCTATGTTTGTGAGATTTGACATGTCCTAGTAATTCCTAGCATGATGTCTGGCATCTTCAACTCACAAACCATCCTCATGCTGCTTTCCTTTTACTCATTTTAGAAAGGTATGGATATTGAACATACTGTACTTTTTGAAATAAAACAACCCAAATGTACAAACAAATTAGTAATATATTAGAAAAATCACTGAGCCATAAAACCTAAAACCTTGAGGCTGGTTTTTCTATAGCTGAATATCATATGCAACATTCAAATACAACAAAGTTAGCTGTTCATTGTAACCAGGTAGAGCTGAAATACTGTGCCTCTATCAGATGCATTATAGATGCTTCTAGTTTTGAACTTTGGAACTAATACTAGCAGTTTGCAGGAATACAATTAGCACAACTTCTTGCTGTAATAGTTACCTAGCCACTTTTTGTAGCTCGTAGAAGGTGCAATGCTGGACAAGCAGTGCTGTGTGCTATGTGTGGCACGGACTGCACGCATCTGCCTGTTGCAGCTCTTTCAGTAGACGAATCGGTAAGTTTTGATAGTAGCACTACTGAGTGATTGAAAAATAATAAGTTACAGAATTAAGTAGCTTCTATTAACTATGAGAGTTTTTGTTTTGTTGTGCATAAGGGGACATGACCTACTGATGTGACCATTAACTGATAGGGTCATTCAAGTTGCTGTGGGAAGTGGGGCAGGAAGGTGTGAGGTAAATGACAAGTCTGTAGCTAATTGTCAGAATAACATGAGAAGTACTCCTCTAAACTGACTGTTTCTTATGTAGTTTCCAAGTTTGCTGCTGTCTGAGAAAAGGTGTGGGTTAATGAATATTTAAGTGCAGCCTGCCTTAAGATTCACATAAGGTGGCAGTTTGAGAGCAGTTACACCTCTGATTCTTCTGTTGCTGTCTCCCTCCAGTTCTCTTGGGGTAATAGCTCTGTAGCACAGAAAGGAATCTTTTATCTACATTTTGTCATTAAATGGTTGACTTAAGTTCCCACTTGTCTCCTGAGACACATGTGCAAGCATATTTGGAGAACTTGCTTGATAGTTTCATAATCCGTTTTTTACAAACAACTTGCATCTTTTTTTCTTTGAGAAATTCCTTCCTTCCACTGCATCCTTCCAGGTGCAGTGTATATCAGACAGGTTTGTCTGAGGGTGAGCATGCACCTCCTTAGTTGCACCTACCTTTGTCTGCAGTCTAAGGGAGGCTTGGTATGCACTGGCAGTGCTGCTTTTAGAAAGAACAAAGGGCCTGTAGATGCAGAGCCTGAGATGGAACTATATCACCTTGGGCTTGATGAAAGCTTACTTTGAACAAATGTTGTCCATAACACAGGCTTCTGCTCTATCATTCAGGCTCAGTAAGAATGATATTTTTTATAATCTTCTTTTCCACTTTCCTCTTTTTTTTTCCTTTTTTTCCTATTTCCATCATGAGCATGTTCAAAGTAGTTGTTGGTGCTAAATATGACAGAAAGCTGAGCAGGCAATCCGGGACTTGTGTGCCATGCCCTGGGATGCCTTGTGACTGTATGAAATGTCAGTAAGGCATTGTTTTTCTAACATTGATACAGTTTTTCTTCCTATACTGGGATCTTATGATACCAGACAGAGGAGTTGGTAAGATTCAAGAGTCCTGAGCTCCATTGCTTTCACACAACACATCAGTTTCATATACCTGATCACTCAGATTTTAGAAATGTTGTTACAGATGTCAGACTTTCAGAGTAGATTTCTTTTAACTGTGCAGTAGAGTACTGTGTATTAAATATTACTTCATGTTTGCTTTTAAAAATTACATTTATCATCAAACATAGTAGTTGAATAGTCAGTGCAAACCAAAATGGTGGCAAGAAGGTAAATATTCTCACCTTTGGGAATGATGAAAGGAAATAACTTCTAATAGCAAAATCTTACTAAAATGAGTAAAGGTGAGGTTTATGGGCTCAAGATGCCAGACATCATGCTAGGAGTTACTAGGACACATCAAATCTCACAAACTTAGCCTCTACATCCAAGTTTATAATAAAATACTGCTTCTGAGAGATGGCTGCAATGTAGTGGCAGTCTGTCTGAATACCTCTATGCTTCAATTCTTGTCAAACTTCACAGTATAGCCTCAAAAGGAAAAAGTGCCTATATTTTTACATTTCTGCTGTTACCTTCCTTGTTCTAAAGCAAGTGTAAGACATGTCAAAAATAAACTGTGGAATGTCAGGTGGAATTCGGGGTGTCTCTGAATTTGGATGGTGCATCGCATCTAAGGAGCTAGCATGACTGGCCAGAGCACCTGATTAACTCTATATTTCTGGTGAACTTTGATTTGGAAACAACAGCAGTGCATTACAGCAGTTGATAAATAACTGTTATTGATATTCTTTGGTCATAGTGTAGTTGAATTATTTGAGCATTGGAGAAATGAAATCCTTGTACTGATAGAATGTGAAGATGGGGAGAAAAACAAGTATCCTTAAAATCCAATCTAGCATGGAATCACAAAAGGAGAAATGCTGTTGTTACAATAACTTTACCCAACAGTGTGGCATGGCAAAATGAGGCTGTTTGAATTTCTTAATTGAATTTTCATACCTAACGTATTTGGATTCTTTTCCAAACATAAGCTTATTTCATTTTCCTGCATGCTGTAAGAGTAAAACATGGCAGTGTTAGGTTTTTGTTGTTTGTTTGTTTGTTTGTTTGTTTTTATTTTTAAGGTACAGCTTGATTCCTGCCCTGTTCCGTTTTATGTTGTTTATGAGAGAAATGTGCATCTTTAAACTGTATTCCTTATATGTGGTAAAAGCTTTCAAATGCATTGCTGAAGTGTTTAACTGTTTAGCAGAGTGGTGCCCTGTTATATTTACATATGTGTAGTTCTGTCATTCCTTAGTTTTTCTGCTGTATCCACTGTGGTATTTTAGTAATAGTCTTTTTTTGAGTTCTTGAATTTTTTTTCTGGAGTTTACAACTGCACAGTATGGACTTTTCAGTGTGATTACTGGTGTGTTTGTTGAAGTGACAGTCACTGAGTAATGTTTTCTCTTTCTGAGATGTGTAGATTTGGATGCAAACAAGACACAGGATTTATACTGTCTGTCTAATTTATAAAAGTACTCTTTAGCTGTGAATGGGGGAATGACTGAAGCACAGCCAGGAAAACTTTATTTGATATTTGGATGAGGGCCATAAATAGAATTCAGCTAACACATGCCTTTGTCTGTTGTTGAAATTCAACTTTAAAAGGATTAATTTCTCAACCCTACCCTGCTGTGCAGAATCCCGAATATTAACGGCTTTTCCGAAGGTTAGTGGAACACTGCAGTAACTTGTTTAGCTGTGAATTGCTTGCAAAACTACCTTTTTAATAGTATCATTTTTGGTTCTAAAAGTTGTACTTCATAAAAAGCAGGAAACAACATTTAGTTCTCATTTTTATCTATAAGGATTAATGATATCACAGCTGGGCTAAAATTTTAATGTCTGTGGTGGTTAATTATATAATGCTGATCATCTTTCTTTAAAATAGAAGTTGATGTCTTTCATCAAATTCTTCTATCTTCACTACCATACTATAGTGTGCATTTCAGTGTTGAAGTAGCAGCATTTGCAGGTAAGATTTGGATTTAACTCTGTCCAGTGCTGCATCATCAACATAGAGTGCTCAGATCCTCTGCTGATTCCTCAGAGTGGAGCCATGCCAACATAAACTTTTTAATCATAAAGTTTTCTAGTGCAAGTAGAACTGTGACATCTGCCTTTCCCTATGTACTCATGAATTGTGTTGATTTAGGGTTTGCTGCTTTGTCTGAAGCCAGAAGAAACTGGAAGGAAGATTTTCTGTTTGGATGTGTAAAACATCCTTGTATAGACTGCAGTTTCTTTGAAAACCTGCCACTGCTGCTGTAGCATCAATATAGCTCTGTCAGTATCTGTAATAATGGGAGCACCAGTGGGAAGACTTGCTTCCAGTCTTTTACTGCTTTACAGATGCTCTGGATATACTGTGGCAGCTGGAGGGAGGGAATAGCACTCTATAGTTTGTTTCCACTGGCCTCTTTTTAGGGGTGCTACTCAAATGAAAGCACTTGACGAATATTAGGAAGCATACCAGGTGTCTTGCTGACATATTTTCATTTGAGAGGTCTGTGAAAAATAGTGGTCCAGGTAGTGCTGGGAAACTTACTCCAAATATGTTAACGTCAGTAGGAACAGAAGGAAATAGTCTTTGTGTATTTGTCAATTAATCATATTCTTTTGAGATGTACTTGAAGACATTAAATAAAAACATTGTTTTAGTTGGTCTTACCTAGTGGATTGAGCACTGGATAAGACAAATTTGATTGTGTCCTGCTGATGGCTGGTTGATGAGCCGTGTGAGTTATGTTCTTTCTATTACTCTGTTTCTGCATTTGCAAATACAGGAGTAGTCAGACTGACAACTTTGTAGGAAGTTTTAAGGTGTCTCCATCAAGAGTCTTAAATAGTGATGATGCCCTCTTGCTTGCCTCACCAAGTGTATGTTTTTTCTTACTTCTTGGCTTTTGTCATGCAGGTATGGTTAAATCTTTATGGTTCAGTGTGACTTTGCAAAATTAGATTTATAGTTGGACTCGATGACCATAAGGGTCTTTTCCAACCTGAATGTGATTCTGTCCTGAAGAATTTTAAAGAATAGCAGAGAATGAAAACAAATTACTTGATAATAGCTTTATTATTTATCTCATTGCTGAAAACAGTTCTTTTCTTTACTAGATTACTGATTTCAAGGTTCCATAGATAAATGCAGATGTTCTTGTGTGCCAGAGCTAATGTGCCACTTGTGTATGTATATTACTTATCTGGCTGGACTGTTGGGTCCCTTGGCTTGCATCTGAAATGATGCCAAGGGTGCAGAAATGTGTAAGGAACACTATTTGGATGCTTTCATATATCCAAAGCGGAAGCTGTTCTGCTCTACTCTTCCATTTGGAAGAATTCATTTCAAGCAGAAAATATGTTAAGAGCTACTTTTGTTTACAAAAGCATACATCGCTGCAGAAGAGACTTGGAAGGATTTCAGATGGGCTTGTGCTTTTGCATTAAATGGATGATTTCTGGTGGTTTTATTCCTCTGCCCTTGCTCTATTGCTACTGTGTCTGTTTCTGCGTTTTCCCATCATGTTGCTTATTTGTCCTAGGAAGAGTCGTTGAGGCATTGCCTTCCTGCATGGGTGGCTTAGGGTGTGTTCTGTGTTTTTTTCCTGTGGCTGCAGGCATCATCTCTGTTGGGTCCATGGATAGGAAAGGGAAATGGGCTCTTCCCAGCTTACATTGTGCTGTGCAGTTCAATTAGCTACATTTTACATGCTCGGTATGGTATAACTTTCCCCTCAGCAGAGCCCCCTTCTCTCAGGCCAGTTCTCCAACCTGCCTCTTGTATGTGTGGTGACACATAGTTGTGTCATTTGCCCCTTTGTCAATTCTTGTGCTTCAGGAAAGGGGAAGCAAAAAGGGTAAAACACACTTAAAACTTTTGTTTTCTTTTACCCTGCTTAGTGTAGTGGTGGAGAGGAAACTTTCCCAGAACCCATATATTAACAGTGCAGCAGGCCCAAACAAAAGTCCTGGTCCAGTGCTGGGAAGAGCTTGGCTGAGACATAGGGGGGCTTGGTGAGCACTCTGGCCCTGCACCTTGTTGGAGGGGATCTGCCAGCTTCTCTGCCTGGCCACCATGGTCAAACTCTTGTACCTTCCAGGGTTTTCCATGAAGGGTGGTGTTTTCCCTTCTTGTAGACTTAATCTGAGTCTTAAAAATGCATGTGAAATAGCAGGGCAAGAGAGTGAAAAGCAAAATGTGTGAAAGGATTGCCGAGTCTTGAAAGACCTGGGCAGCTCAGGTTTTCTGAGATGTAGAAAGAAGCTTTAACATTTAGAATTTAATTTTATTTGTTAATCTCTCTATTCCTCATTCATTTAGTCTTCTGTTATTCTAACTTACGTTGTTCATCTCCTTTCTTTGCTTTTTACATCTATTTTTTATGGATTAACAGTGTTACTCATTCAAAGGTTGTAGCTATCAAACATAATGAATAAACATTTTGATGGTCCAGAACCCTTTTTAAAACTGTTTTTAGGAAATAGGTTAAGCAGTTCATATGTTATAGCAAGACACTAAGAAAGAATTAGCCAACCCATCTTTCCTTGGTTTGGTCTACATTAATTGCCTTGTGTTGCTTGCTATAGCTCTCATCTGCTGCCTGCAACACCTTCCCATCCCAAAGTTAACTGTTTCTTCTTTGTTGTGGGTAATGGAGATCCTGGGGATGTCATTTGGGGAGCAAGTCAAGATCCCTAAAGTCAGTTTGTGGAAGGCTGCTTAAGCTGCTGCCACTGGAGGCTGAAGGGAACTGTGTCAGTCCCATGCCCGAGAGTAAGTGGTGCAATTCTGCTTCAGAGTTGAAACTGAGTTCATGTTTATACGTATGAACGTTCATATTTAAAAATAAGAGTAATTATATGTAGTGGCACACTAAATAAACTGCTTTTTTCCTTCTTCAGAAACACTTTTCCTCTGGAGAATTCAGCAGCAGTAGTAAAAGGCAGTTGCTGTATTCAGAGTATGTGATTTCTTCCCTGGCCCTGAACTTTTATCTTTCCAAAGAATATTTTATGATTAAGAACACTTGGTCACATCTGGTACTTCTCAAAAATGGCTACTTTTCCAAGAATAGCATGCAAACATGAAATTAGAATCACAAGCAGATGTTTGCTAATATGGCCATAGATAACCTTTAAGCTTCATGTTTAATTTTCATAAATAACCATATGTAAAGAATGCAGATTAATAGAGAACAGAGATAATTTCTGTCAGTGTTAATATGTTAACTTTACTGTGTTGTACTTATTACTATAAAACAGTGTTATTTATTGTATAAAATTTTCAACTGACATTTTTGTCATTGCTCTTTTACAACCTGGAAATATTTGCTTTTATTAAAGAACACAAGGTGACTACCTGGGTCAACAAGATTGCTAATTATGGCTTAATTCTTTCATCTATCAATAAAGTATTTGTCAGAGTGTTGTGGAATGTAGGGAATTTCTGGCTTTTTGCTTGCCTTTGCATTTTCAGTGAACTTGGTGTGGCTCTTGCAGTTGGTCTGGTAAAAGTGGGGTATTTGCTCCCTTGACTGCTACCCTCAAAGAAGCATATTTAAGCTTATTAAAAAAATCTTTTGATAAGGCAGACCAGTAGTCTTTTGTTCTCTTCTTATATTATTCTCCTGAATTTATATTTAATGTGGGATTGTTCAGCATACAGATCCAGCTGACAATAGTTTTCCTTCACTGAAAGGTCTGCCTGTCACTGCTGGAGCAGGAGACAAAGACATAGGCTATGCTGCCCATTGCCCTTGCCCTTCCAGAAGGGTCCTTGTCACAGTGCGACCTTGATTGGTGGCAAAATGTATTCAAATGCCATCATGGGGGAGGCATGACATAGGACAATGTCAGAAGTGTCCCTTAAGAAGTAAGAGCTGTGGTGTCTGGATGCTCTACGCATGAGGCAATTGCCATCTGCTTTCTGCTGAGGTATCCAGTATATGATGTTTTTAGAGATGCTTTTGGTGTTTTGGGAGTCCAGGATGGGGGAGACTACTCATGTATCTGAAAAGTAAGTGTTGGCAGAGGCAAGTTTGAGGAGGAATGTGGGTTAGGGTTAGGGTTACCTAAGTGATGAACCTGGTAAGAGAAAGGGGTGAAGTACAGTGCTGTGATGCTGGCTGGGCTGTGCCACCAGCAGAACCCTTCAAACCCTCTCGCATGACTCCAGAGAGCTGTTGTTCTCCCTAGTGGAGCTGCACGGCCGAGCAGGACCAGTCAGCAGTTGGGCAGGTGGAGAAGGGTGAGGTGGGTTAAGTGCCAAAACCTGGTTCATGTGAGTAAATCTGTAGAAGTGGGGCTTTTTTTGTCTATTTATTTGTTTGTTTATGATTTTTTAAGTTTAGAAACTTTAGAGCATCTCACTTGCTGATAATATTGACATTCCATAGAAACAGAGATGCACATGAGCATAGCACGTACATCTCAGCATCCAAATTTTCAGATGATGTGAAAGAACTGTTTGGAAAAGATAGCACAGCACTGAGAATTCATTAAAGCATTGCTCACATTATAGTTGAAATACCTTCAAAGAGAAACTAACAATTGAAATAAGTTCAGAAGCAGAAGAGCCCTGCAGACATTGGGGAAGGGGTGGGTAGAAGCTTATGTGTTTGCAAAATATCCCCAGCTAGAATATTATTTTACATCCCTGCTCACTAGTTCTCTCCCTTGGTTATTTACAAATGAAAATAAAATTTACAGTTATAGCTGATTAGATATTCTTAGTTCTCAACAAAGCATATTTGTGTTCTGTATGCAGTTATTACGGAGTTGCTGGGCACAATTTGGTAGTTGAATTTGAGTTATCTTTTGTGTTCAAGCAATTTAGTCTCTTCTGTTTTTTTATGAAGAATGAACTATGTTCTCCTCCAACTACAGCACTCTTTAGATAAAGGATATTTTATATTATTTTTAACCAGTAGTTCTTTTCAAGTTTTATAGTGAAAATTAACCTAATTTAATCAAGTATAGCCTGTGCAAAAGATTTTGATTATGCAAGCTGTGATTTTTTTAGACTGCATTCAGGTTTAAATAAGCAGTGCTGCAATTCTCAATTCAGAAGACACAAACCCAGCAACTATCCCTGGCTCCTGATCCTTCTTCTGGCTCACTTATTTCTACATTTCCAAGTATGTTGGCCCTTTTAATCCTAAATGTGAATCTGTGGTTCTTGTTAATGGGTTGTCTGGGCTTGTTCTGAAAAATGCCACTTATGCATCCTAACGTGGATTTTGGAGGCAGTATTGAAGCATCTTGTCAGTGCTATACTCTTTTACTGGGAATCTGAAGCAAGGAGGGGCAGAGACACTGGGATTCTGCCTTTTGTTTTCTCTTAGGGTAGTTTGAGGCTTACTGATGGGATCAGCCATTTTCAGGTGTGAATGGTGATTACCTACAGTGCTCTTAAAACTACTTTTGTTTTGAAGTTTTGAGAGAGCATAGTCCCTGTTTATCAGCCTACAAGACTCTGTGAATATGGAATGTTGTCTTTAATTTCCGGAAATGTCACTTAAATCACTGTCAGATTCAAGTTAAAGGGCAAATTGTGTAACTATATCTCAGTCTTCCAGTAGATTCCCATTAATTGTTTGGTGTACTTTTGAAAATGCTCAGTATTTCAAGGTATTAACACCCTAAACCTAGGTCACATTAATTGCATTTTTAATCTTCAAACTCATTCTGTGTTTCTTGAGTGATGGAAATAATGTTATTTTTCTTTTTAACTTTCTTGCTTTGAGATAAAATGTTTTATTTGAAATGACTAGAAGTAACTTACAAATGGAGAAGCTTGGAAATGGATTTCAGTGAAATAATGGCAAAATACAATATTACAAATGCTGGAAACTCACAGTTTCGTCAGGCTTATGTCATCTCTGCCTTGTGATGAAACACTGAGAGGTAGCTGATGATTAAAGAGTCAGATCACCTGTTTGCTCACAACTTGTGGCAGAGTAGTAGAGAGAAGACTCTCAGGTGCAAGAAGTATGGCACTGATTAGGTGGATGAGTCTGATTGCATTTATTGCTAATACAGTACCTAAATATTTTCAGTGCAGTTTTGGTGAGAAACAGACAGGTTTGTGGTCTTTGGCCTTGCAGAATGCACAATTGCAAGGCAACAAAGCACCTATGTAGCTACTTCCAGATTTTATCTCTGCACGTGTCCAGATTTTAGTGCTTTTGTTTACCTGCCCCAAAGTGACTGTTCCCTGTCTTTAGATTGGAAGTACCCTGTAAGCATCTCTGCTTGGGGAAGGGCTGGGGGGGGTTCACCCAGAAGCTTCCTGCAACCTTGGGAGACCAGTTGGCCGAGACTCCAGCATTTTGCATCCTTTTGCAGGCTGATGTGACCGAGTCAATCACAATCATCACAGCTTCCCCATTTCTGGAATGCGTTCATTATGTGACTGTCCAGACACTTCCTGCTGCAATTCCTACCTTGAATTCTTGCTTAGGATAAGTCACGTTGCCAAACAGAGACAAGTGCTAGGGAATGGGAGTGTGTGTGTGTGTGTATGTGGAGAGGATGGTCACTCAAAGACCTGACTGTCTTTTTTTGCTGCCACCCAACTGCTGAAGGGCATTGCTTCTGGGTTTAAAATGTTAGTTGAGATCATTGCAATATTTTCTGATGTGAATAGCTGTTGAATTGTTCATACTTCCAGCTTTAATTGTGTTTTAATAAACGGTGTTTTGGTTGGTCAACGATGGTGATGTGTTTTTTGCAAGGTTTTCAGCTGTGGCAGAGCTGCAGCTGTTTATGGGGAGCCGTCAGTACCTGTTTCCAAAGGGGCTTCAGCACATTCACTCTTGACTCACTTTTTTCCTATTTTAGGTCTCCTGAAGTTGCTGTTGGCGCACAGCCACCGCTCTGTGATGCCCCGGCATGCCTCATGGCAGAGCTGTCCGGCCACCCCGCTGGAGCGTGGCTCTCCCCTGTAGGGAGCTGGGTAAGTGCAGAACCTCATCCTCAGTGCAGGAAATGCTGCCTGCTCACATCTCCTGTCTTCCCAAACTTGGTGACATAGGTTGTTTTCATCAGCCCCTTTTTGTGTGTCTTAGCGTGCTCTCCTGGCTTCATGTACATTGGAAGATGGTGGATGCATGTGTGTCTTATTTCTGACATGCTTGGAGACAGTTTCCTCTGGAGAGATGATTATGTGTTGGATGGGTAGGGAGGATATAAAGGCAGAGTTAATAGGAGCTGGAGATGGTCAGTGAGATATGAGCTGTTCCTTCATTGTCTCTTTTTTTCATATATACAGAAGGTAAGCATTGGGGTGAGGAAGATAGGTTAGAGGAAGTGTCTCTGAAATGCCCTCTTGCGCCCCTCTTTAAAAAAATTAATTTCCACAAAACTTTTTTTATCTGCCATGAACAGTATGGATTTCCTTCACACACTGTAAGCCCCATCACATCTTCATGCATTGCTAAAATTTGTTAGGTGGGGCCACCTGTTATGGGATAGTTACTCTCTGTGCAGTACCCCAGTTGTATCATTTTCCTCATGCAAAACTAAAGTGTCATGGGTAGTTGAGACCTCCTCTTTGACCCTTTAAGAAAGACATTTGGCTGTTTTCAGTGTCTGAATTGGACTTGGACCTTTCTTTATGATTTTATAAGTGTATACATCACTATGTCTGCTAGGGAGTCTTGCTGAGATGCAGAAAACTCTGCTTATGGTACTCATATTTGAGAATAAATCTAGATACTTACATGTCAACATTTATGGTTTTATGAATGATTATCGAATATTAGACAGAACTGTGGACTTCTGGGCCTACATCCTTCTCCAAATAGCCCTGGCAACAAGTTGCATGGTTCTAAGGCGAATCTCCAGGAATTAATCCAGCTGGGATCTATGTCCAAGTAAAAGGACAGTTAAAGTACTCATTGGCATCTGTTTGTTGGCTTTAACTGTATGGACAAGAAGGAGAGATGTATCTGAAATCAAGAAGTATTGTCTCTTGGTTTCGGACAACAAAGAACAGTCCATCTGAATACTCTTGGGCAATCTGGAGCCTGAATTTGCCAGGCAGAGATGAGAAGAAATTATCCTGTTTTATGTAGACAATGCTGGGACAGTTCCTCAGACCTTTGGTTTAGGAAACTCGTAGATTATTGATGGAATGTTCCCATTTGGATTTCATTTAGACTTTGACAAGAATGCATTTTAACACCGAATTCCCTGAGGCCAAATACTTATATTTTTGGTCTAATACTGGGATTGCTTTAGCAAGTGTCAGCTCACTTATCCAGTGATGGACTTTCATTGTTAGTGTCTGAATTAGTCAGGGAAGATGCTGCTGATTTTTAAAAATAATCTGATTCTCAGGAAGTGATCTTTCAGAGTTATGCTGTTAAATGGTTTTTTCCTGCCTTGTCACACAAATTCAGAGGAAGTCTGTTGAACCTGCTGTGCTGCCTTCCCCTGGAATGGAGACTGTATGCGTGAGAGGTCTGTTTTGCATGATCAGGGCTAGTTATTTTGTTAACTGGACCACTTTGTAGATTTTGGTAGCCCTGACTGTGGGCTGTTGTTCCGGTGTGTTTGTAGATTTTGGTAGCCCTGACTGTGGGCTGTTGTTCTGGTGTGTGAAGGCTGGTGCATTGGGGGACAGCTCCTTTGAGAGGACTTGCAGCAGCAGGATGAGTCTTTGTGTCATCCGTGCTGATGTGAAGTTGCTTGGGAAATCCCTGTCAGTAGAGCACCATCAGTAACAGTCACTTTAACTTCTGACCAAGGCCTGTTCAGGAAATAAGCACGTTGAGGGCCATGGTTCCTCTCTGTGCCCCTGGAGGGATTGCACTCCTATTTGCTTCTTGAGTAGGTGATGCCAGCAACCTGCATCTCTCGTCTTGAGATCTGATTGGTGGAGTTACTTTGTCACCAGGTTTTGTGGGACTGAACCACCACTATTAGCTCAAATATTTAAAGCTGTTTCTGTTCATCATGCTTTGCATTCATTATTGGCTGTCATGAGGCAGACTGAGTTTAAATTCACGTTACTGTTACATTTGTAGTTCTGAGGGCAAGACTGAGTCTGTCCAAGACACCTTTCTTTGGATCTGAAGCACTTCTTTTGAAGTAGATTTAGTACTTGAAAGTTACTTCCCCTTGGAGTTTTGCTTCCAACCCAAGCTTGGAGATAGCAAAACTTTGAAGTGGGGTCTGGGATGGTGGTTTCTTAGTCTTTCCCTGTAGGTCTGTTAGTGACACTCTGACTTTTTGTATCTGATTTAAGGAATTATTTTCCAAGGTGTTTTTTTTTTTTAAATCTTTCAACTCTTGATTATTCACTTCATTAATTGTATTCAGAATAGGGTGGATCTAATTCAGTAGAATTTTTCCTTATGTTTGTTTTTAATGGCGCTTTTTTATGTGAGCACTGGATTCACGCCCAGCCATGACTGGCATTCACTGTAGGTTGATTCTTGTTTATGCAAGTAACTGATTTTAACCAGTTTGGTTATACCAAATGAGATAGGTTCATTTTAGGCAATCTGATTTCAAAATGGGACCAGGTATGTCGTGGGGTGGAGCTGTAGCACATGGACATTTCCCAGCCTTGGCTGAACTGGTGTGGATTCCCAGCACTGAGCTGGAGTTCTGCTCCAGCACAGGACAGTGACCTTTTAGGAGTTGAAAAGAAGCTGCTGCAGTAGCGGGATGGTTGGAGTTGAAGGCTGTTGAGCAGCTTGAGCTATATGAACCTGGCACTATTATACCTCTCCCTTCCCTGCCTCACTCCCAGGCTTGTATTTGGACAACCCTGTAAAAACCAGGAGGTTGAAGGGAATCTTATGATTGTGTATTGCTGTTTATTGTTGCTACCCCGCTGCTATCAATTTTCACTACATGTATTTGGCTAGTTGAATTACATGCTCATCGCTTACTAAACTTGCATATTCAGAAAGTGTTTTTATTTTCACTTCTGCTTGTCAATTTTTTTTTTCTGGAGGTGGTGGTGGGGATTGTGTCTATGTGTGCTCCTGGGGAACATGGTATCTTTCACTTCAGATTTTCCTTCTGAGTCCTTATCTCTGCATGTATATTCATGTGTGGTGGTTGTATTCTAAGTGGCCAAGTTGGAAATGGGCTTTCTTCGACAGTGTGCATAACATGTTTGCATTCTGCCTTTCCTGTGCCTGTGTACACTAGGAAAACAGATGGACCTGATAAATGATTTTCACTTTCAGTCATTTAAATGAGTCGGAATTCTTTTACTTTACAGATTTTGCCTTTTCCAATGTGTTGCTCTCAGGACTATTTTCTCTCCGTGTGTCTGGGGTTGTGTGGTTTCTGCAGTTCTCTTCTGCTTTCACCTTTCTTTGGATGTTAATCAAAGGGAACATCCTAGTTTATGACACTTCTTTATCAGGCCTTTCCTACTTTTTATTAATTTTTCTTGCTTTCTTTCTGGGGTGACTGTAAACTTTGCCCATCCTGATTGAATGGTATGGAAGGAAACTGTATCCTGAACAAATGCTCCATTTGCTGATTTTTTAAGCTCTACCTTGTTTTTTAAAAAACTAATTTACAAAGTATATATATATATATATATGTGAACATGTTTACTTTGTCAGTCTGGATTCCTTCTCAGACCTGGCAAGTCAAGAGACTTGGTGCTGAGAGCATTTGCCTATCTCTGCAACCACTTTTTTATACATATATATATTTGGTAAAATTTGAAAAATCATTTTTCTGAAAACTGTGAGGTCCTGAGAGGGACAGATGGTCCATAAAAGCAAGTACTGCAGGACTCTATTTAACTTCTTTTGTGTTCCAAGATGTAGTTCTTAGAAGCCCCTGGATCCTGACATGCTGAACAGAGCTGTGATGAAAAGGCCTTTTTTGATGAGGACATAAAGATGTCTGTGTTAATTAGAAACTTGATTTATCTGCTCTCTGAGATGATAGTTCTACCCTCTCCTCCCCAGGCTGTAGAAGTGCTGTGGCTTCCACTGAAATGTCAATAAGGAGTCTAGCTACCATCAGATTGACCTGAGAGGCTGGGTGTAGCATGGGCATGACCTGGGCAACGTTAACATAATAAATGCATGATGCCTTCTGGTGAGCCCCAGACCATCATGCTCTTCCTTAGGCAGTGAATCTTTTCCCATTTTCAAGGCAGATGCCTTTGCATCTGAAGATAAAAACTGCCCCCAGCATGTAGCCTGAGAAGCAGGGTCCTCAGCCAGCTGGGTGTTGATTCCCACCATCTTGTCAAGAGCTGCACGGGTGTTATTTTCATTTTTCCCTTGTTCTCTTTGGCAGGATTTACAGGACCTTCTGTGAAAGAGAAAAATGTTTTCTCTTAACATGGCCACTCATCCCCTATGAGTATTTTGCAGAACTGCTCAATTTCTTCATCTCTGTTCCTTAGGAGCTGCAAAGCTGTCTTGGACTCTGACCACCTGATTACTTCTTCCAAGAAGGATATTTACTTTCTTCTTGAATAGAGGAGAGGGTGAATTTTGGACCTCCATGAGTGTGAGGAGGATGGGCAGTTTTACAGTGAGAACTGTAGAAGAACCTGGATTTTAGGAGGGTGGGGGTGGGGGCATGGTTAGGGAAACCCATTGGACCCTAGTCTGAAGCTGAAGTCCACCACATTAATATAAAACATGAGGGATCATCATGGAGGGTATCAGTATAGAGGGATTTCCCATTGCTTCTGTGAGGAAGTTTTATTTGATCAAAATCTACCAGTCGATGATGAGTTGGTATTTGCTATTCCTGCAGGGTTGACATTAGTGTGAGTCTGTTGTCTGAAGCTCCAGTCTGATGTTTGGTTACATTGTGTGTCAATTGCTTGAACCTGGGACCAACTCCTCCTGTATTTTCTCCTGAGGTGTTTTGTTCCTCTCTTATTTATCAACATTTTCAAGGGAATGAGAAACATCCCATCCTGCATTGCCAAGCCTCCTCTGCAGAATGTTTATCATTGCCAAAGACCTTTCATTCTCTCAAAGTTCCTCCCACTTTTGTGTCAAAACATCAGTTTCTCTCTGGATTCTCTGTTTGATTGGGTTTTTACTGCTAAATCTGTCATCTATCTCTGGGGCTGAAATATTCTTACAGATTTTTAGTTTTCAGAAAGGTCTGGGGACCTGCTATGAAGCTGGTAATGGCTTTTCCATTGTTGGCCACGGCCTGGGAGAGGTCAGTAGCATCACTTCACCTCTGCAGATTACTGAGAGTCTCCCTTCCAATTTCTGCCATGAATTGGGCTGTTGCTGCAGTATCTAGAGATTATTTGGCCTTTGAATATTGAGGGGGACAGAAATGATTTATCAACTTTTTCCTTTAAAATGTCTGGGGAGGTGCACAAAGCTGTCTGTGCTACCATGGTACAGGAGATAGTGTGGTGGGACAGTGTGATGAACAAGCAGACATGTAAAATGCAGCAGGTATCAGTCAGTAACATCTGTTAGTGTGTTCTTTGAAAATTAACCTTTGGCATATCCCAGCATTTGAAAACAAGAAAAATTCAGTGCTGGAATTTTGATAATGAGACATAACATAGGGAAAATGTTACAGCAGTCAAGTCTGTCACTGATGTTCAAATGCTTCTCTCTGTACCACATTTATTGCTATCTTAATTATAAGTAAATTGCTTCTATGATATATAGTCCTTACTGCTTTGGACCCAATATAACTTCAGGAGAAATGCCTTCAATACAGAGATTCCTTCTGGCCTATCTTTTTCGTGTTAAAATAATCAAGATTGAAAAAGAATGTGTGGGAAATGGTCATAGCTTCAGAGTACAATGAGGTGGATGTGAATGTTGAACAGTCATCACGGCTCTGCTGGAAAATACTTATGTAAATTAAATGTGCTTTCTTGGGTTTAGGGTGTTTTTTTTAAAATGAGACTAAAAAAACCCCACAAACCAGGTAGTTTTAGAAGTCTTGGCAGCAACTAGACGGTACTGATTTTGAGGAGTAGATTATGATATTTACTCTCAGAGAAGAACATGGTTAGTAGGGACTTTTGTGTCTTTCATTCATTTTATTAGTAAATGAGAGGAGGAAAATGTGAATAACATCAGGAAACAGATGAAGGCAAGTACTGTTTACTATGGAAACAGTAAATAAAGCATCTGCTTTTGATTTTTCTGGGAAATCAAGAAGTAATGGGAGCAAAACACTTGTTAGATATTTTTTTCTTGTATTACACTTCTATATCCTATGTGAGGCTTTCCTGTACTCCTTAGAGTTCCTCTTTTCCTCTGTCATTTTTTCCTCCTTTTTTTGAAACAGTTGCTTCATTGAAACCAAGACTGAAGCCTACAAAGGAGCCATAGTGAACGAATAATAGACAGAGATTCTGAATGTTGTTGATCTGGGCTGGATTTTTCTGTAGCATTCTGTAGCATTTGGGATTCCAGACATGACCCTTCCCAGCAGTGTGTGTTTGTGGGTCTGGTGCGTGGTGGTGGCAGGGCCACGGGAGGTGCATGGTGAGGCTGCTCCCTGCGGCTCTATGGGCACCACTTGTTTACTGTTAAGAAATTAATGTAAACATGACATGTAGTTCACTGTGAAATATTTTCACAGAATGGAATGAGTCTGCAGCATAACCTAGGGATGTAAACTGGAGGATTGTTTAGCATTTTGCTCTATTATTTTTTTTCTTTGTCTCCTCTCCCCTCCATCCCCTGTTTGCAGGCAGTTTAAGTCTCCTGTTACAACAGAGTAGCCATCATGGGGCTCTGCCCGAAGCTTTCCCTAATCCAAGCATGCATCCCATTTTGGGACTACGTGCATCCCTGGCAGGGAAACTGTGGTGGGACAGGGTCTGGTGGTTAGTCCCAGTCCCTGACTGTGGGGCAATAAGTAAAGCAATGCTGAGTCTGAAAGCACCATGCAAACCTGATACAGCTGCAGTCAAATCCTCAAATCCTGCTATTCTCAGTGATGCACTTCCTGACACTTCCCTCCTCCTGAGGTATGTACTAGGGTGCTTGTGGCTAGTGGATGTATAATTTATGTATAATCAAGGCTTGCCAGATGGCTAGCATGGTATTGGTAGGGGCTCTTTTACTATTTTTCAGTGGTATCATGGAGGTTTGTTTGCTGTTCCAAGCCTGTTACTGCAAAAAGGGTATTAAATGGGAAATCGAAATGAAGAGGTTTTTTTAAACATGAAAGAATTTAAGCAAAACCCATAAATCTGTCTGCCCACTTTGAAAGTTGTTTTTACTTTAATATTAATGGCTAGAAGTCTATTGTTCTTTCGTGAGCTTTCTAAAAGTGAGTTTCTTCTGCTAACACCAGACTTGAAGAACTAAGGCTTTGAATGAGCCAGATGATATTGTGAGACTCTGGAGGGAAAAATATGATGCTTATAACGCTGTAGATAGCCCCTTAAAATACTCCCTCTGCTTCCACATTCCTTTATTCTGGGACATGAAAGAGAAAACTGAGTCAATACAGGATTACAGAACTAGGTTACAAACCTGGAGCTAGGCTATTTGTAGCTAAAGCATCAGAAATTTATTTTATATGCTTATTTTGGTTTAAAAATTTTATGCATTTGGAAAACTCTGTCTCCCCCCATGAGAGTTCTTTCTTTCAAGTAATTAAAGCAAGACAGTAAGCAGCAGAGACAATGAATTGTAAAATTTCATTGCTGGTTACAAGAAGAATTTGAACCTCATCCATCTGTCAAAAAAAAAAAAAGTGCCTTTCAAAAAGCAGATGGTCTTGTAACTAAAACAGATCTGAATTCTGGCAGACAGGGTGAGAAATGTGCATTGTGAGAACAGGGGAAACTGCACTGGGAACTGTTCATCTTGGTGGAGTGCCCTAGCTGTGAATACCTCTATAATGCTATTGTGCATGACAGTAATTATCAGAGGTCAAAATCAGTAACTTCAATTCCATCTATAGGCTCACGAGGAATTATTATTATTTCTGTAGCACAGCTTGTATGTGCTTTTTCTGAAAGGTGCTGTCTCCTAATAGGTATTTCTGTGAAACTTAGGTGCCTCTGTGCATGTCAATAACAAGGGGTTCTGCATAGCAAGGATTTAATTCTAATCATGGATTAGCATTGCAAGAACCACCTTAAAAATAAAACTACATTTACAGCCCTATGGTTATGCACAAGCATTTGCTCTTATGGGTGCTCTCTAGCAAGATTCTTGAATTAACAACCCAATTAATAAATAATGCCAGCTCTACATCATTTAATGGTACTTTACATGCCAACAACAACAACAAAAATCCTCGAACTTGATAGAGGCTTATTTTTGCCTATTACTCTTTTGTGTGCTTTACCTCGGTGAAGTTGTAGTTGTATAACTTCATTCAGGATTCACTCTCTCTAGCTTATTTAATCAGCTTCATCGGATTCATTGGCTGCAATGGATAAGTAAACTCAGTGCTGTCTGCATGTGTACCACAGATACTGTAATCTGTGTCTGATAATTGAAATTCCTGGGGGCTGTGTGTAGCCTTGCATGAGGCTTGGAGCTCAGTAGCCTAACACACTATTAAGAACATTTTTGTAGTGACTAACTGTTCACTCAAAATCACATTGAGCCTTCTCTCAGACAGCAGAAATACTCTCTGGAGTTATTCTAACCTCTTCATCTAGAGATAGCATGATTTTCATTAGTACCTAGTGGGAAATTCTCTCAAATGCACTTGAAAAATACAGTAGCTAGCTCAACACATCCACATTTATATTAGGAAAATCATTACGTATTTCGGGCTCGGTCTTTGGTCCATCCTATGTTTAAAAACAGATATCTGAAGACAGATATTTGAAGAATTTGGTAACTACACAATTGCTATCTTCTTATGTCCCAAAAAGCAGGAAGATGATCATGAACAGCAAGGTCATTAGCATCATGTGGAGTTTGATGGGAGCCTCCTTTATGGAGTGCAGTGCTGGTTTGTGCTGCTGACTGAGGTAGAAAGCAGGGGGCTGCTTTGTGCTGTCCCTTGGGATGAGTTTTAATGCCCAAAGAGGCAGCACTTGCCAGGCAAATAGAGAAAAGCCAAAAAAAATCTTTTGCATGGTTGGCACATACGTTGTCTGGTTGAAGTGAGCCATCCTCCTTCTCCATATAGTTATGGTAGTACTTGTGTTTGGTGGTGTTCTGTCTCCTGCATGCATGCAACAGGAGTTAAAAAAACAACTGTTGATAGGCACAGCAAACAGCTTTAAAACTGTCCCAAGGAAAGGAATACAACTGTGCAACCTGGTAACTCTCTTCTGTATATTTAGCCAAATTATCTAGAACAGAAATGTGAAAAACCTTGGAATAGTGCTGTATGCATAGGGAGGCTTTTTCCAGAGCCCATCAGTCTTTTTCAGTATTTCCAGGAACCTGAGAACAGTAACTCTTGTAATCTTCATCCTCATACATAGCCAACATTATACTGGGTATTGATGTGTGCTTTTCTTACGGCGTACTGGTGATACAGTTCTGTGGCTGTTGTACTGATGTGCTTTAAAAATAATTCCTTTTAATGCATGTCATTACGTTTCACTGACCACAGACTGAAATGTTCTTAGCTTGATAAGTAAAATAGTAGAGAGAAGAGATACAAGTTCAAATCCAATCTCTGCCTTACAGTAGAATTTGAACTGTGGCATTTCACCTTGGGAAAGTTTGTGTAGAGCTGGGTTAGGGGGTTTCCCTTGATGCTGTACTGAAGGTGCATCCTTTGGCAGGATCCTTTTGTTTCACAAAAAAGTAGCTGTTTGTTTTTATTTGTTGTGACCATTGGGGCACTGCCTGGAACAAGAGGCCTCTGTGCCCCATCCCTTGTCCTAGTAGGGTTTGTATATCCTAAGGCAGAGCCGCAAAGGTAAGGGGGAAAGGGGAGTGTTCCAGAGTCCATAGCATACTCCACAAGGATGGGTGATAGGTGCCTAGGATTCTCTAATGATGGGAAGGAATTGCATGCATGGAACAACAGTCTGATCTAGTGAAAGGTTTCTCTGCCCATGGAAGGGAGTTTGGAATTAGATAATCTTTAATGTCTCTTCCAGCCCAAATAATTCTATGATTCTCTGCACAGTTCTCAAGTTTGGTAGTTCAAAGAAGGTAATGCCCTCTTTTTCTCTGGCTCCTGTTAGCTACAGGCTTGCACATGAATGAAATGTCACAGCACTTCTGGCTGTCTGGAGCCCAGTGCCCTGCACCACCCCCCTCTACCTGTGTCAGGACCTGGATGCACAGATCTGAATTTTAGAGGCTTCATTTCCAGCTGAACAGTGAGCCAGTCCTGCTGCAGCCTGCCCCAGAGTGACATACCTTGTTTTGTGTCAAAGGGAACAATTTAAGCTCTGGTTAAACTTAATGGTTTCTTTTTATTTTGGTGAAATGCCGTCTTAGAGGTTTCCTGTGCTGCTTTCTGTGTGATGACATGCCTACCAAATAAAATCATTAAAAATTGAAGAGCTCTGAGTGTAGTGTTGTGGCACAGTATGGCTTGAGTATATTAACACATTTATGTTATGTATGTGTTAAACATTCAGTTTTCCTTACAGTGTTTTATTGTTTCAGTTTTACATTTGTTTAAACATTCGGTTTTATT
This sequence comes from Sakesphorus luctuosus, assembly GCA_013396695.1. Lineage (NCBI taxonomy): Eukaryota > Metazoa > Chordata > Aves > Passeriformes > Thamnophilidae > Sakesphorus > Sakesphorus luctuosus. The sequence goes on from VWZD01008203.1 coordinate 543,999, forward strand.
TAAAATTAATCTTGCTTCTCTTTGCAGCAGCTGCTGTGCTGTTTCTCATGGCAAGTTTTAAGTTCGTCACAGTAAGCACAAGTGTTACAGCTGTCCAGGTTAGTCATCACTGCTGCAGCACTGTCCTCAGATGGGTAACAAATGTGTATTGGGTTTTGTTGAGGACAAGATAATCAGAAAAGCTTGGTTTCTGCCAGCATAGAACAGCTTCCTCCATTTGCCATGGCTTCAAACCACTGTTGGCTGTGGGAGGCCTGTAGGATATGAGGGCAGACGAGCCCCATAACGCTGCTGCAGAACGCAAAGATGAACCCTGGACAGGAGGTGTGATGCTGGCACACACCACTCTCCAGGCATGGACCATGATTCTTTAGTCACATCTTTGGCATCCTGTGACAGTGCTTATGCTGGGCAGTAAAGCTATGGAATTCAGAGTGTGTGGGTGCTGTAATCTGAAAATTTACCTTTACTTTTCTGTCATTCCACTGTGCCAGTGTAAACGTTGCTGTAAGAAGCTAATTCAATTCCATACAGCTCCAGGAGTGGCTCAGATTGCATTTCAATGTTGTAGTTTTTTGTGGTCAGTGAGAATATTTGTCAAAACTATTTTATTCATGTCTGCTAAAGGATTAAGAAGAAAATTAATTTTGCAATTCTGTGCATGTCTTACAATATTCTTTCTCAGACCAATTTATCAAAGAGTTTGAACCCAGGTCCCTGTCTGTTGTCATTCACACTTCTCAAGGGTCCATTATGTCAGGCAGTTGATGCAGTAATTTCTTGAAAATATTAGGGGGAAAATGGGGTTTGGAGGGAAGATCAGGCTTATAGTATAGAGATGGGAGTAGTAAAGGAAAGAAGTAGAAATTCACAGACATTTTGCTGTGATAAATTTCTGTCAAGGTCTAGAAAGAAAATGAGTTCTAGGTCATGTTTAGAAGTGTGTTTTCCTTTCTTGAAAGGAGAAGATGGGAACTTTTTGAAAATATGTAAAAAAGGCATAAGTAAAAGTAGTGTGTCTGAGGACCACAGCCCCTGAAGGACCTCATCTCTCATTTTAATTTCTTTGTATGATCTTTTTTATATATATATATTTATATTGTGTGGCCAGACTCTGCAAACGAAGATTTGGGCAGGGCTCTCCCCACATGGGTGTGCCCTTCTAGCCTGCACAGTGGATGTTTTAGGTGAGGCACAGTGTGCGCAGAACTGGCCCCACCGTTTAAGTCCTAAGGTCCGTCTGTCATGGCCGAGTGAGCTTGGACAGTGACGCTGAAGTCCTCGGGACTGTTGCAGCACCCAGTACTAACCGCCGCTGACCCTGCTCAGCATCCGAGATCTGACAGGATGGGATGGCAGGGAGGCATTGAACTGCCGGGGGACAGTCCCCACTGAGACTCAAACTCAGGACCGTTGGATTTGGAGTCCGGAGTGCTCTCCTTTACACCACGGAACCACCCTATATATATATGTAGATATAGATATGTATAATATTTCCTTGAGATTTTATTATACATTATTTATATATACATATTCATATTTAAGATAGATTAAAGGGTATTTGATTCATCCAAGAGCAATTTTTAGCTACCAAGTAAGTAACATGGTGAATATTTTTCCGAATGTGGTGCTGCTTAGAAATTTTATGTCTTTAGTATGTCTTATTTGTAGTACAAATTCAGTCTAAGTTAAATTATGGATTGAAGAACCAGATCCTGCATTAGCGCGCTAAAATTCTGCAAGCTCATTCCTTGCTAAGCCCCAGCCTTTCATGGAAAAGGCAATTGAAAAGGAAGAAAACAAACTGTGGTTATCTCATGGAAAGGATTAAAACTATCCCACACTGGTCTGGGGAATAGTGTAGCCAAGAGGAAAAGGGTGATGACTTCAGCTGACTTTAATTTGTCAGAAGTCATCGTGTTCTCTCCTTTAATATTAGCTGTTGGAGAGCTGTGATTAAGTGTTCTGCCTCCTGATAAGGGCTTACTGAGAAGTGGCTGACATGTAGAAACAGCAGCCAAACTGCTGCATGTTTTAGAAGGTGTTTGCTGAAGCCTGGCATCTCTTGTCAGCACTGCTGATAAGCTCTAATGCAAATAGCCACCCAGAATTTGTTTGGCAGCCCACTGAAAGGCTGGATGGATTGAGCTGTGCACAATGTGCTTGCTAATTGCCACAGATTGGCTACTCTTGTTTAGGAATGACAGGGTGACTGTGTATGGTGGGGGTTTTTTATAGTCTAGTTCTTGTTACTTTGTAGTGGTTTTATTCTGAGAACGGGCATTTAGACTTTTTTTGTATGTTGGCAGCAAAGCACATATTTGTTAACCTCAGAAATACTATTAACTGTAATACAAAATTCAAAGCAATCTTATTTAAAACTAATTGAAAAGTGGAAGAAAAAGTTCTGGATTACAATATGAAGAGCTTTTATGTTGTTGAAGTGTTTTTGAAGTATTATAGCAAATATTTAATTTTCCTTTTAAAGATGATGTAAAGTCAGAAGTTCCTTCGATCCAAAAAGGAGCTGTCTTCCAAAAGCTCAGAACAGGATGTCCCTTTACATCCTCTCAGAGATGGGTGGGATATCTTCTGTTGCTTTTTCTCAACAGGCAGGGCCTATTGTTTTTTTCATTTGCAACCCTCCCCCATCCACATTAAAATATTTAATAGTTAGAACAGTTCAAGTCCACGAAATGGAGGTATAAGGAGTTGTATACAGAAATGGGAGGAGAATGAATGTGTGTGTCCCTGTGTGACATTATTTAGGAGAATTTAGGAGAATTAAGTCCTTCTGTTAAAGGCAGGAGCTGGGGCTCTGTTCAGTGATCTTTGGTATGGGTGGAGGTGCTGGGGTTTTCCTGACATAGAGGTTACCCGTGTGGCACCTCCTGCTGAGTATCAGTCCCTGCTGGTGGTGGTGGCATTGGTGTGGTACTACCCAGCAGCTGCTACCAGGAGTGATGATAGTGACCCATCAGACTCCCACAACACTCAGTTTTAGGCTGCAGGGCAGGTATAACATAGTCAGGAACCAAAAGGCACTTCTGACTGTCCAGAGAGGTGGGAATGGAGAAAGCAGACTTGCTCACTGCTTCTATTACAGCATATAAGCATCCTGGCACAATATGGGCTGCTTCTGCCTGCCTGAAGCTAAGGACACGTAAAGAATGCAGGTTCACGGTGGTATCTGCTTGTCCTTTCCAGCCAATTTATGCTATAGGTCCTAGGAGCCTGCTGGGTACACTCATTTGTCTTTGAAATACAAAGCTGTTACCTTTCTTCCTTTGTCCAGCTGCAATTCAGAAAGAAGAATGAGGGAGATACACAGGCACAAGAGTTGTGAATAAGGATGTGACGGCAAGAATGTTTCACAATATTATTCTTTGCTATAATACAGCAAATAATAAAGTGCTCTGTAGTCATAACACTACATGTTTGCTATGCTGGAGAAGTTGGCAAACACTGAGAGCAGGAACAGTATTAAGAGAAAACACTATGTTGGCATGTATGGTTTCTGTTCAGGAGCCCCAGAAAATGAGGAGAGTGAATAAACAGTGGCAAGAAGAGCCTGCATAGTCAAACTGTGCTAAATTGCCTTGTCAATTGAAAGAAAGTGAATGGAGAGGGCAGGATGTTCAGAGGGATTTGAACAGCACCTAAGGCAGGAAGCAAAGATGTTTAGTGACTGAAAGGGTACTGGACTCTTTTTGTTTGTTTCATTTTCTTTAAATTGGTTTTTTTTCTAATTTTTTTAATCTTTTACATTCCCAGTGGTAGAATCCTGTATTGCTCTTTTATCTAGCATAAGTGATGGTTGTCACTGTAATATTGTGTGAAGTGTAAGATAAATGAGAGAACAGAATGAAGGAAAGAGCAGGTTTATTCTGATTAAGAAGATAAGTGGACTGACTGCCATTCATCTTCCTAAAGCAGAGCTTATCTACTTAGTCTTTCATTTTTTCTTTCCCTTTCCCCCCCTTTTTTTAAAGGGGGGTTCTAAATGTCAGGAAATAATGGTTATATAATCCTAGAAGAATCATGCTCTTTAAAGTTATTTAACTTTGTAGATTGAATCTGGTTTAAATCACAATGAATTTTTAGGTGAGTCCAGAAAACTACTTTCAGAAATCCCCAATTTTACTATTAATTTAGTTATGTTTTTCTTAATACAGACTTTCTTTTGCAGTTTTCCACTGGGGTTCAACATAAATAACACACAAATGTCTAGCACAATAAGAGAGATGCACTCCCTTAGAATAAAACTTTTTATTAGCATTCTTGGCTGCTTAGTTCTGAATTACCATCTGTGGCCTTCTCTTGCAAGCACTGCTAAGCTTGCTAAGACTCTGTGGTCTCAGTAGTCATGACCCTCCTTTCAGGAGCAGGGGTTACCCTGTGGGCTGCAATCTGAGCTTCTGCACATCTTCCTATTCTCCAATGAGCCACAGAGAGAACAGAAATGCTTTTGTTTCCACAAATGTGCTTATACCCCTCTTGGCTCTGCTCTGGGTGCCTGTGAGTGCCATGTGTGGATTCAGGCGCCTAAGACAGGATTTAATGCACCTGAGGTGTTGTTGGGTTGGATTTCTGTCTGAATTTTCTTGCTGTTCACAGAAGCTACAGAAGTTCCCAGCAGCAGTGGAGATGCTCTATGGGGCAGTCAAAGCTTGGAGGCTGTACAAAATGCCCTGTTTTTTATGAAGATGTGACATTTCCTACCCATGTGGTCATATGATTTGGACTTCAGAAGTAATTTACTTCTCCAAATCAGATGTGCTGGGACTCTGGTCATAGGTTGTAGGTTCTCCATCATAGTACATCAGTGCTGTTTTTGTAAACATGCATTCCACCTGTAGGACAAACATTTTCTGACATGTCTTAAGGAGTCATTGGGCTTGAAGTGGGATTGAGGGAGATATGTAATGTTTCATGAAATGCAGGAGTTGGGACTAGATGGTTAAATAGTCCTTCCTGGTCTTAACCTCTATGAAATAGTAGATCTGTTTTGCTGAGGGCTTGACTTTGATGACTGATTTAGCACTGTGCCCTGCAGAAGGATATGTCACATTTTAGAAGCATTTTCCAGGCTAAACAGCAAGATGGAATAATTACCAGCTGCACAAATCTTTAGAGGCCTTTGATAGTATTCACAGACTGCTAAAGTAGATGGAATAAAATGGGCCTCGTTCTTTTGTTGTAGCTGCTGAAAGATTGCCAGGAGGATTCCTGAAATGAAATGTCACTCCCTGATCCATTTCTTATGCAGTTTTTAACTTGCAGATTTATGTTGTCAGAGCTGTACATCACTTTTATTTTTTATGAGATTATTTTCTGCTCTTACAATATATTTATGTATTTTAAAAGATCTTGGAGGGTCCCAAATTGTTGTACTTCAATCAGATGCCAGAAGTTATTAATGGTAACATGCTGCTACTTTACTATAAAACTAATGCATGCAGAATTAATAGCTTTTATGTCTGAAATTTCACCTTAGTTTGCTAGATTTCACATTAGCAATGAAGTGCACGTTCATTGCAATGTCCTTCAAAGTACAGTATACAGTAACTTAGTCCAAAGCAAAACTGGTATGAAATAAGGCTGAGTATAACTGGGACCCTCTCTCCTCCTTCTAACATTCTGGGTGATGATGTATTCTGTGGCCTGGTGGGAGCTCCAAACTCCTAATAGTTTCCTCATAAAAGCCAGCACTGTTTCCTCAGTTGGTCCAAAAATTCAGATTAGATTACATTGTCTTCTGTCACTTAAGAACTTAATTAACAGTGGTTTAGAACACCTTTTTTCTCAATGCTGTTTCAAAAAGACAGTTTTGCAAAGTCATTTGCATTTTTTACCAGTTTTCTTTTAAAAGATTATGTTTGTATCTCATTATTAAAAAAGTGAAGACCTTTGAGCAAGAAGTTACTTTAAACTACACACAAATTCCTACTTCCACACTAGATAAAAAACAAAAGTGCAGGTCTCTAGAAAGAACCCCTGAATTTTCCAGGCTTATTTTATTTTGTCAAAAGTCTGCTGAAATTGAATAGCTGCTTCAGGCAAACCCAGATTTTAATGGAATTGAAAACAGTCTCAGTCTGTGGGAGTTTTGTAGTTTTTTGACCTCCAAATGTTCTGCATGTTGCATTGTTTGAGCAAAGTCAACAACAGACTTTGCAGGCCTTCTATTTTCCTGTCTTTGTTCTTTCCATTCTCCTTGATCTCCTCTGCTGTTCCCAGATGCATCAGAGAGAACATGTGTCTTCTTGCTCTTCTTCTGGTTACCGTGAGCTTGAACCATGAACCATCACATAGGACCCAGGGAGGGAGAGGTGGTGGTGAACCCCACTTAGTGCTGTGTGAAGAGGGATCAAACTGGTCATGGAGGTGTGTGGTATCACCTGCAAGTGGCTACTGGCTGCTGGCTGTGATTTGGATCTTGAAGTGCTTTGATTGAGTTTTGGTAGCTGTTGAGATTTGACCCAGCTGCCTTGTGTTGCTATCTACAGCTTCATCTCCAAGTCTTGTGATTGTGGGAGATGCAACCGTAGTTCTGCAAATGCTAGTAATTCATTGCCTTTGTCTTTAGTGCAGAAAAACATGAAGATGTGAACTGTCAAGGGTGAAATTTCTAAGATCAAATAAAACCCCCTCAATTTCCTTCTCTACAAACTATGACTCACCTTTTTCTTGGGTCATGGTTTTTTATCAACGTTTAAGGTTGAGAGCACAGTTCAAAATCAGTGAGCAGCATAAAAATGCTGTTGTGTGTGCTTATTTTGTAACTTGAGGACCTGGCTCCTTTAATTTTCAGTGAATAAAGAGCTTTATATGATGAAACTGCATAATGGTGAACTGTTTTTTCTCACTTTGTGGAAAACCATTTTTGTTTATTCTCATTGTGGTTGTGAGTCTATCAAGGTCTCTGTCAGAAAGCAGTTGAGATGTTCAGGAAAATGTCCATTTTGTGTTAAATTACTAACTCTGCTTTTAAATGGTCTAGTGCAGGTGCTGAAAAATAATACAAATACAAAATAGAATATGTATCAAGTGTAATATTATGCAAAGGATAGACTGTGCCATACGTCAGTTTTGTGGTCTTGCATCCTGCACATGCCAAATCTCTAAGTAAATATTTTGAGGTCTGGTCGTAATTTTGTTCACATTCTCCAAATCTATATGCAGTTTGAACTCAAACTGAAATGATTTTTTCCCAAAGAAAATTTCACTTACAAGCTTTCTAATGTGACAAAGAAATTATCACTCACCTAAAATATCTGGAGAGCAACTAGGTGAACTAGTTTGCTGAAAATTGCTTTGAAAATCACTGTAAATACAATGTGAATGTTGGGCAATACTTGAAACTTTCAGTGGTACTGATCTTTTATTATATTTTGATAAAGGCAATCTAATATACTAAAACAGTTTAAAAATTATTTAAAATGTGTCCTTTATGTGAAACTGTACCAGTCTTGTTGACTAATCTCCTCTTACCTGAGGTACTGTGAAGCGCAAGTACCCAGAAGCATACCTGTATGGTATGTTGAAAAGCACTCTGATGCTGATCAGTCTATCCAAGTGAAATGGGAGAGCATTTACCAGTGTCCTCCCTTTTCTACCATTTTTTTTAAAAATGCATTTGTAGGAGAAAACATAGGACATGCTCTGTCTTTCTGGGGCATGGTCAACCACTGGTGAGCCAAATTTCATGCTGATGTGCAGTGACAGAAGTTCACCATTAGATCTGTCCGTCTTCTTACCCAGAGCTGCTCTTGACCTGATTTCTCTGTGCAATCAATTCATATAAAACCAGATGCCAACAAACTGTATTAACTGTGAAGTAAATTCATATCAAAATGAATTGCCCCAATTTGGGGTGAAACAAACAGCCCATGTCTCTTGTTCCAAAAAATATACCATCTGGTTATCCAGAAGTGTTACTAAAAATGTCTGCATGTCTACAGAGGAGCAAATAATTTGCTTTAGGAAGAAAAAAATTCTTGCTGTTACTTCTGAAAGTTACGCTGACTGATATGGTGATTTGTTGTCCCAGAACGCCTGAAGATGACTTGTGTGTGTGAGGTTATTTATGGGGTGGGATTGCTTCTCCTGCGGGTACAAGAAGGGACTGCATTATGACCATGGTGCATGCACTGTGCTCTTAGTCCTCTTGCATTCCAACAATGCTAACTCTTATAACCATAAAACACTATTATCCCCAAGACATGCCCGGTACTGTTGTGTAGTAATTCTGAAGCAGAGTTACTTTAATATAGCTGCATGAAAAGCTCAGGTGGTTTCTCTTAAAATTGCGGGACAGGTCATGTTCAAAAATAATTAAATATTAAATGAAAGGTGAAAATACATTGGAGCAGAGCCCAGATTCTAAAAATAAGTTGGTGAAGACTATAACCTGGCTTCCTCAATGAGTATTAATCCAAATTGTGTATAGCAGATATGGTGGTGAGTAATAGTATTTAAGTTAAGGTTCAAGAGTCCAATTTTCCTCAGTGTTTCTAGGAAATATAAGACCTAGTGTTGCATAGCAACAGTCAAAGGTATAGCAGGATTTGCACTTGAAAATGTTTAGTGCTTTGGGAAGCATTAGATGGCTGGTGAGATAGGTAGTGATGAAATGGTATTTGCTCTCTTAGGGTACTGGTTTAAATTCAGTCTTGGTTGTATTGGCTAAAGAACATTAACATCCAAATAACTAGCTAGATGTCTGCAAAATGAGTTATTGGTCTCAGTCCAGTTTTCAGGGCACCCGTATTCCCGTTTCAAAAACGATTTCTGTAATTGGCAGTGTTGGTGGCATACTCTGAGGGCAAAGCAGGTACAGACAGGTATGGAGGCAGCCACAGATCTCCCTGCTTCAGAGAACTGCTGCCCCATTGCAGAGGGCTCGCTGCCCTGCTCCTACTGCCAAATAGAGGGGTTTCTACTATTCCTAGCTTATGACTTTTCTCCACAGCTGTGTGGTGAGCTTGAGAGCACATTATTTACATTTCATAAGATCCTGGTATTTTCGTTGCGTTGTACTAACTGTGTTTTGAATAAAAGATACTGCCTAGGATATTTTTCATTTTTGAGATCCTCCTAAATTACTTTACATTTAAACTTTTCGGAATGAACTGTAAGTGCCCATTGAAGGTGAGAGTTTTCCAGAAATCTGCAATCTCTATCATACCAGTGTTCGGAAGGTCTGTGTTCTTCTCACCTGGCACACCTGGAAATAGTTGGTCTGAAAAAAAACCCAGGAAACCATTGCTGGAACCACATGACAAGAATTTGAAGTGCCTCAAATGCAATTCAGGAGAGCTGTTCCTATATTAGCTGTTTATTACTCAAAATTGAAGAGCTTGTCAGATGCTCAGTATCACCTGAGTACATGTTGTAACTGGGCTCAGGGATGTCATAGAGTAACAATGAGCAAAAGGCATAAAAACTGGAAGCTAACAGCATATGACAGTAATAGGAGTATTTGCTGCATTTTTTGTAAACATCTAGTTTTTACCTTTTTTACTAGTATTTAATATGTTTTAAAGGAATAATGTGTAGTAGAAGGTCTCCAGGGTAAATCTAATACAATTGAAAAGTGTGGGAGAGCTTGAAGATGTGCTTTACCTCATGAAATTTTCACTCATTACCAGTGCTGACTCTTAATTTTCTTAACTGCCTAAAGTAAGCTTGGTAATGATATCCATAAGAACATTTTTAAGAAGAGGAGCCCAGATTAAAGATCTACTAATCTTCAAATAGTCACCTAAGAAAGTATTCTGACATTGACTCCAGTCACTACCTTAATATACAAGACCTTAAAACATACTTAAATTAAATGAAGGACAGATTTACAGGATGTCTTAAACTATTTTTTCTGTAAAAATACATATTTGAATCTTAGAGTAATTTTAAAATGTTGTAGCAATTTCTGGATAAAAAGATGTATGTTTAACTTCTGTTGCTTTTGCCAAAGGTGAGAAATTATGCCTATGTTGTTTGACTGTTAAGGTAGTAGCAGGAGTGAGGAAAGGTGTTTATTAGTGAGGTCACTCCTATTAGCGAAGTAAATAAGAGAGAAAGCCCACTGGACTCCTGTCATGAGGCTAATTCATGTGTAATTCTGAGTTTTGAAGGTCTTTGGTAGGAAACTGTTTACCCTTCTTGAGCTTACCTTTATTACCTAAACACAATGACAGTATGTTTAGGAGTACTGAGGTTTCAACCTGCTCATATGAGAAGGTGAAGAGTGACATTCTTTACTCAAATCTGAGAACAAAGCAACAGATTTTAAAATGCATGAATGATTGTGCACTTCTAATATTTTATGGTATTTGGAACCTAAACAACTTACCATGTATTCTTAAATACCTTATTTCTTTTCCTAGAGCTTATAACAGCTTCTTTTTTCTTTTGATGGTAGAACTTCCTATTGTGCGTAGTTTTCCATATGCCATTGTCTGTCTATTCAGTGCAAGACAAGGCAGTTTTCAGCTGTGATTTTTGCTTGAGAGGGAACTGATGCTCTCTTAAGGGAATTTTATAAAATTTTAGAAATTATTTCCCATCCAAAGCACATGTACCTTTTCCTGTGGGGGAATTTTGCATTTAATCCAAGAGATTATGAAATTACTATTACATTAGTGTCACTTGTATCCACAATAAAATAGTTAATTGTGATCTGCTTTTAACTCTCAGGATCTGGTTCAGTTTACCTGTTTATTTTAGGACCAGTCATATGGAAGCTGGAAACGGAAGGGAAATACATGCACAGTTAGGGCCAGCATCAGCATATGAATGCTGAAAGGAGTACTTCTTACTTACATGTCCCTGGTTTTGTTTAAATACATTAAGCTCTGCAACTTCTTTAGCTTCAGTGGGAATTCTGCATGCCCCATATGTCTGTAAAATTAGTCATGTTCACATGGATTTTTAAACACAGTTTTGATTTCAGTGCTTATTTTAGGCAGCTTTGGGCCTGCCTTCTAAGTAAACTTGGTCCAGAAAAAAACTGAATATTCTGTATACAAGTATCATGGATACAAAGCAGGTAAGTTAGTGCACCAATTACTTTTCTGTTTTTGCGTTGGCCGAAGAACTCTGCTAGTGCTTCTTCATATTTGGAATAAAAACTGGGAGAAAGGTATGCAGAAACTTGTTTCTTGGTTGCTACTGTTCTTCAGTTCCATTTTCATTAAGTGCGCTAACTTTGCATTAATTTTTATATGAAACTCTTCTAAGGTGACATTTTTAGGTTTAATGTCTTTTCACCTTTTTCAATCAATTTTGTAGAAGTACTTCTTGTTTACCCACTAAAGAGTGTAAGGGTTAGGGTTAGAGGGAAGCATTTTTAATTTTATGCATATGAAGTATTCTGTACAAAACACACTGATGAAGGTGTTATAACATATTCTGAAATATTTTTTACTTGATACATCTCTTGATGCTTCATATAGATATTTTCTTGAATTATTGAAATTATTGAAGTGAGAGTATGGAAAGGCTTTGAATGAGAGAGTTAGGGCCCAAAGAGAAAACAATCCTCACTTTGCAGTCTACAGGATCCAGCAGTATGTTCTGCCAGTTCCCTGCGGGTGCAAAACCAGATCAAGTAGCATGTGAGGCTACTGCTGCATAGTGATCTGGATCTGCACTGCCCTCTGACAGCTGCTGTGCTCTTTATCCAGTGCTGCAGAGATCAGAGGTGGCATTTTGGATCTGTATGAGAGCAAAACTTCTCTGAACCAAACCTGTGCCCAAAATCTTGCCTCAGTCTGTGCTTATGAAAGGATGGTGCTGCCTGCAATCTGGGCTCTTGTGTCCATTTGTGCTTTCAGAATAGGTTTCCATAAATACAAATCAGTGCTCGTTTTCGTATTTTGGAGTCCTTGAGCAGTATATGGAGCTTACAGAAACATGCAAAGTCTTTTAGGACCTCTGAAAGTCCTGTCCTGTTGGAAACACTAAGAGAATGGTGTGAATTGGTGGGACATCATACTAACAGCAGCTTTTTTACCAGGGCTTGACATTCTGTGGGATGTGGCAGGCAATTTATAACACACACTGAAAGCTGAATAATCCTCAGCATAAAATCCTGAGGCAAGTGGTAGGCAAGGTGTCAGACTGCCTGCCTGAATGATGAAAGGAAGTGAGTAGGTGCCTGTTTCCAAACACTAGTGCTGTATAAATGGCAGTATGTGGGGGAGTCAGTCAGTGAGAAGATGTAGGGCTGCAAGTGGAAAAATTAGCATACAGAGAGAAATGTAGATGTATTAAAAATATGTATAGGAAGAAGCTTCCTGCTCCTGGAGATGTGCTGGGAATGGCTGGCACCAACTGGAGATAGTGGTAAGGAGGGTGGAACCCATCCTGAATCCAGGCATGCTGCAGTTTTTTGGTCTGAATATGCTGACATTTACAGGCTGCACGTGCAACCTTGAGGTGTTTGTATTTCTTCTAATCCTGTCCTTCAGCATGATGTCCTTCGTCCCTTGGCTGTGCGTCGTGCCTCTCTGGCTGGTTGCTATGACTGTCCTTCTGGTTGTGGTTGGCTACAAAGCAGTGGTTCGGCTGGATCACCTTGGCTGGCTTAGTCCCTGCTCTCTCCCTGAGTGTGACTGTACATATGCTGCTTTTGGGCAGATCTTTTTGCTTGACCCTCCGGGTTTTCAAACCAGAAAAGAAAATTAAAAAAGAAAAAATGGGGAAAAATATACTGTTGGTGAAATGATGTCACAGTTTTAAAGTGAATTCCTGTTTACGTAGACACCGTCAGAGGAAGGCTTGAGCATAGGCAGGACTCATCCCACCCACTGAAGAAGCAGGGCAGAAGCAGCTGATATAGTGCAGGGGCCAATGGCTTTGTCATTTGACCTCTGCCAGCAGCTGCTACCTTGAAATGAGTTTGTGTTACCAGGTGTTGCCAATAATTACCTGTATGTAACCAGCTTCTTCTGGGATTCATAGGAGCATCTGTTCTCTTATTTAAGAGTGCTGGAAGTAGGAGGAGATATGGAAATGGCAGAGGGAGACAGTGTGATCCGGCAAACTGCTCATTGGCTCGTTACATTGATCAAAAACTACCATCATTGTGTACCTCTGGAGCACACTGTGAGACTTCCTTCTTTTATACTTCCATTTTCATTTTGGTGAACAGCTAATCATATCATACAACCTGAGAAAATTACAAACTTTTAACACCCTCTTCAGATGCTTTAAAAAGAGAGTCAATTAAAAGCTCATGAAGCTGTGACTTGTGGAAGCATAGTTAGGGCAAGCATGAGGTGCTGTAGGATGGAGAAACCTTTCCATCCCAAAGGATTTAATTTTCTTGGGATGAAAAGAACGAGCTTGAATTTGGAAAGATACTGATCAGTTGTCATGTGTATGGTAAGTTTTCTGCTTTAAATACTTAAACTTGAAGCCAGTGGGATTATGTGTATCGATACATGCGTGCAAAGATTTTCTATTGAAAAGACTTTCTGGAGAAAAAAAGAACCAGTATTCTCTAAAGCAGAGGTGCTTGAACAGCTTGTGGGGGAATTGTGGTCCTGGGGGTGGCTTTTTCATTTCTATTTTGTTTTTACAATGGAAGATCCATGGTGGAGGTGGAGCTCCGGGCAGTGTTTGGAGGAACTGCTGACAGTCATGGGTATGGCAGGCAGAGCAGGGCAGGCTCTGCTCTGGAACAGCTGTTCTTGTTGCCTGTGCTGAGTGAATGGAGCTGGTTATATCCATACCCAGTGGAGTCCTACAAGCACAGAATTGTGCCTTAAATTGGATAGCATTTCCATGGAGAAAGGTGAAGGATGAACCATCTCAAATGACATTTGGCACTACTTAATGTCTTTTAGATGTGGCAGTACAATAATGCTTAATTTGCACACGAAAGGCCACGTACTCCCTCAAGCCTGAAACTGAGTTTCTGCAGACACTGGCTGCTGTTGTGATCACAGAACAAATTGCTTAATTTACTAACTCAGAGATGTCTGCCTGGTCCTGGAGTTTTGTCTTTTTCTATTTCTTTAATTCTTTGAGTAGCTGAGTCGAAGGCTGTGAACAAGAGCATAGCACATCCTACAGCTGCAGGGCCAAGGCACCACCAATAATTGTTTCCACCACTTTGCACACAAAACAATTGCTTTCCTTCAGGATGTTGTTTGCCTGTGATTTGAAAAATCCTTAAAACTCTCATTTAGAAATGTATTGTCTTTCAGTTCACCCTAATATACGTGCTATCTTTTTTAAAGGCTTTTATCACATCCACTGAGTGCTTTTTAGTTTTTTCCTCAGATTTTTTGAGTACTATTATCTGTTCCATTCAGAGCTCTGTGTATACTTGTGGCTTTAGCATTCAATCTTTTTCTGGCATTCAGTAGTTTTTACTGTGGTGGTAGTAGTTTTATGGAGTAACTACAGAGTACTCAGTCATTGTATTTCCTTGTTTTAGTCAAACTGGAACACTTCTGTCACTGTTGCAAAGATATGTGTGCTTGCTTTTTTTCAGGTGAATACATTATATTAATGAACTTTGCTTTCTTCAGTAGTTGTTTGATGAGATAAAATGTATTTAACTCATCAAGGTAATTTTCTCTTACTTGAAACTGCTGTACTCATAACAAGTATTGCTTGAAAAATCATAGAAAACTTTACTAAGTATTTGTATTTGCACTACTGAAAAGGCTTTTTACCTGATATTCAACTTCAGTTTCTTTCAATAAATGTGGACACACATTAGTGACACTGCTTTTTCATGTTGTTGTTGTAAATAAATGGCTACCCACTTGTCTTTCCATAGATCTGACCTATAATTTAATTTTTTTATTTTAGGAGGCAATGTAATGAATTTAAAATTAGTCAAAACATTTTTGTGATTCTTTTTGTTGTTTTTTTTCCCTTTGTGAGATTTCTGGGGAACTTTAAAATGTTGGAACAAAGCCACTGTCACAGTGTTTTTCCAGTAAAAACAAGGAACTTTATTTATTTTGTGGCACCACTAGGTGCCCACCAAAGCTACTCTATCATTCCCCTTCTCAGCTGGAATACAATGAAAGACTCATGGGTTGAGATAAGAACAGTGAAGAGATCACTTACCTGGAGCATCTCTTCCTCTTTCTTCTCCATTGTCCTTGGTGTCTGCAAAGTTATTTCTTTCACATATTCTCACTTCTCTCTTTCCTGCTGTTATTCCAAGAAGTTTTTCCCCTCCTTTTAACATACCTTTCTCTGGAGACTCTACTACCATTCTTTGGCCAGTGGTGAGTCCATCCTGGAGCTGGATGGCATTGCCTCTGTCAGATATGGGGGAAGCTTCTGGCAGTTACTCACAGAAGCTACTCCTGTAGCCTCCCACTACCACAGTCTTGCCATGCAAAAACTGTGACAGCTTGATTAATAGGAGATAATAAATAACAACTGTTTTTATCCTAGGAGAGTTCATTGGTTTCTTCTTTTTTTTTTTATTAAACTGATAGTTGCGTTTTCTGTCTCCTATTTATGCAGTTAAATCACCAGGAAACAGCAGGACGTTTTTACATGCTGATGGTAATTTTTGAAGAAGCGTAAATTGGAAACCACTCAACTGTTACCAGTCTAAGTCTGTTGCTCATGGAGTTTCAGAGATATAAGGGCTAGGAGAGTACAGATTAGTTGGGAAATCAAAAGTAAATATTCTCTGTCAACTGAAGTGTTTTTCTTTTAGCCCAAGGTACAAGGGAGAATTTGATTATAGAGGATTATTGATATTGGTGCTTGAATGTGTTCACTATTTAAATTAAAATTTTGGGGCGATATGGTTTGTTCAGTATCCTTGCACAGTTTCCTTGCAAGGACTAGGAAGCAAAAGCAATGTTGACTGCAATTTATTTCTGCATATAATATCCTGCATTTACTGAAGAAAATCCAGTGGAGACAGCCAATCTATTTTTATGAGTAAATTTTACTCAGTTGTTCTTTTTTTTTTTTTTNATTCTTGTAAATTAAGGACACTTTATCTGTGCAGGTAAATTGTTGTCCATTAAATGGCAACTTCTTTTTTCCATTCCGTTTTCCCCATGTATTGTATGCTTTCTGTGTACCCCGAAAGTACCACTTTACAGAAAAAAAGCCAACAACTTCTTCCAAGCACAGGTTGTAACTTTGTGCCTCCTTCCTTCCACACTTGGATCTTCTCCAAGGAAAGGTATTTTAGATTCGTGTCTCTGAGCGTTTGCTGGTGGATGTTCATGGGGCAAGGGAGGAAACTTAGGCTTCTTGTGCTATGAAAAAATCTTGTACAAAATCTTGCATGATGCATAGTTGAGTAGTGAATCAGCTTTCATATTCTTTTATCAATTAGGAAAGCAATAAAAAAACTGAGTGATGTCCTGCCATGGTATAATTCAGTGTGAGTCCTTACAAAAATTACTGATCCACTTAGTAGTAGTTCAGATTTGGGTCTCAGTATGTGTTGGTGAGTCAGTGTAAACCTGTTAACAACTGTTAATTGCTTACCATGTTTTCTGCAACCTTACAAGATCTATGTAGTGCTATGTAATTTAGTTGTCATAATTGTGTTAAATTTCTTGACATTATCTGTCATAAGACTTTTCAGTGAGCAGAAAGATAAGTAGCATTTTTCTAATGAACTTTTGAACCTTTGCTAAGACATTTTGTGCAAAAAATAGTAACAAGTAGAGACAAATTTATGAGTTGGTAGGCTCCAGCAGTCTTATATAGGAGCTTGATAGGAAAATACCCCACAATTAAGGGCAGTAAATTCAAAATTTGTATTCTCTCCAAGTGTCTGAAGGCACACTGAGAAGGAAAAGTGTAAATATTGCTATTTTTTACATAAAAGGTTAACATTTCTTGGCACATGAGTAGCTGATAGATATGCACGAGTCCATGGCATGGTTGGTGAGATACCAATGTAATGGGTCATAAAAACTGAACTAGAAACTTTTGGGAAATTGTGAATATTGTTGAGGTAATTTCTTTAGCTGTTGATCTGTCCTAGGATGGATGAATTTGATTTTATCTGTAATAAACACTGAAGTAGTGTATCCTGGGAAGCCTTTTTCTTGTTTGGTGAGGAGGGAGAGGGGTGGGAACAGCCACTTGCAACATAGTCCAGTGAGAAAGAGGAGACCTCTCTAAGTATTGCAGCTCTTTAGTCATCTCTGTCCAGAGAATTAATTTCTCCTCTCCTTTCTTAATGATTTAAACTCCATTTGTGTTTACTTCTGTAGCATGTCCTGTTGAATGCATGTGCATGCCTGAACTCCAGAGGTGCCTCTTCTCTCAGCTGGCTTCACGTGGTCTGGATGCAGCCTGGAGATTAAGTGATTTCCACACTGCTCAAGAGTAAGTGTGAGGAGACGTCTTTTACCTGTAGGCAGTAGCAAAGCTCCCAGGATGACTTGCTGGGGTGTTACAACAAATTTTGAAGGAAATAGGGGACTTTTCATTTTCTATGGGCTAGCCCCTGCTCAGAGCACATTCCTGACTCCTGGGCTGGTGGTGGAGAGCTGAGACTTCCCCCAGTGTGCGGCTGCTGTTGTGCAAAGTCATGTTTCATTGTTATGCTGAGTAAAACTCAGAATCAGAGAAACTCTAACAATCATATATGAGAGATTTTTTGATCATTTAATTGTTTTAATGTTTAACACAACTCTCTCTTGGTGTGGTAGATCATATGTAGGATCTCAGAGATGTCATTTTTCTGAGATAACAAGAAAAGCTTGAAATGTCAAGCAGTTTAAAAACTGTCAGCTGAAACACTTTTTGGAGGTGAAAGAGAAATTCAGTTGTACAAATCATCTCAGGGGAGTCTCTGTGTCTTGGATGTATTTTGTAATAGTTATGTGCACCGTCGTAGTAGCAGCAGTTCTGCAGAGAAGCAGTTTCTTACTTTCCTGCTCTTTCAGATATCCCTTGCCTTATGCATGTTTTTTTAATTACTGTCATTGCTGTTCTCTCCCATAGCACATTGTTTTGCTTATTATTATTACAGCACTTTAGGTAACACATCAAAAATGATGGAAATATAGTTAATGGGCCAGCAAATAGAAGGGTGCAGGAAGGCAGGCAGTGCACATCAGGCTTTTTTTTAGCCAAGGCTCAGAATAAAGCTTTTAGGCCAAATTTCTAATAATTTGAGGTCCTTTTTTGTGCAATTAAGTGGAGATTGCTATTTTCTAAAGGCTGAAGTGGAGAAAATTAATACTGTCAAATAACTCGAACTTCTTTGTTCTCATATGTAATTGACCTTCTGTCTCACAAAATATCAATAAATAATTAGGACAAAGAACAATCTTGCAGTTGAATGTCAAGGTAAGGTCCATTCTCTGCTGAAATACTGTAGTGGTCACTGCAAAAAAAACTGCCTACGTGAAAGAAGGCACCAAAGAAGACATTTTATCTCAGAAGCCCTCCACCCTGGGTTTCCTGGAGAATTTAAGCCATTCCCAGTTTTCTGCTCAAAATCCTCATTTTCTGCAGTCTTCTCTGAAAGTGAACCAGTCAGCTTCAGGTGTCAGGAAAGTGAGCTTGACCTCTGTAGAAGCTTATTTGGGCTCTCTGTGGCCTCTATTGCCACTATTCCATGCTGCCATGATCTGAGCTGAGTGTCTTCATTTAGCTGCTGTGGTGGAAAACCAGCAGTGTCCTGGCTGATTGCAAAGTTCATAGGGTGGCCCCCTTGGTTCAGGAAGGTAACAGCAACATGCGCTCTAGTGTTTGAATATACCCCAGGGGTTTTGCCTGATTTACCAAGAATTCCAGGGTTTGACCCAAGAGGTGGCAGAGTACATATTGCAGTGGAAAGGACTGCATGTCCAAGCAGTCACAATCTTCTTGTTAGTGGTGGGTGGAAAGCAGAACCTCGCCGCTCTTCTTTAATCATCCAGAATTGAAGAATTCAACCAGACCTTCCTATCACTGAGATAATAAAATGATAGTTACCATTTGTCCTGAAGCCTTGTAAGAAGTTCAGCCAAATCTTTTGGCAGCTTCCCCAACCTTAATGAGATGTGGGTTTGGGTAAGTTATGAGGCCATTGAAACTGCTGGCTCTAGTAAATAGGCTTGGATTGAATTCTCACAAGTTAAAATTAATGGAAAGATAGGCACAAGCATGCTTGCAGGTAAGGGTTTGGGTTTGGCAAGGGCAGACTGCATTAATCTGATTCCTTAGTTTGTCTAAGTCTGCTGAGCTGTGCTGCTCAAATAAAGAAGTGGCTTGAATATAGAAGTCTTTCCCCCACCCCCACCCCTTAGGAATAGCACATATCTGGAATGCATATCTGAAGCCAAGGGATACATTTTGGAGAGAAGGACATTGCATTTGAGTGGCATTTTTAAATAGAAATGAAAAAGAATATCTTGTAAGAAATGCTGGGGAGTAGCTTTGTAATGAGAGTGTCAAGGACAAAAAGTGTAAGTGCTTGTAATATGGAACTCAGCAAATAAATGAAAAGGAGCTAAATATCATTCTGAAGACAAGCAGGGTACTGGGCTTGTTCTTTCTCCAGCTGCCATAGTTGTCTTGGTGCTGTGGCACCCCCAAGGTTCGCCCAGGCCTCAGCAAAGCAAATCACAATATGACATACAGCTCTGTGTTAGTGCAGACTTGAAATTGGTCCTGTAGGCTATATCTAGGCTAGCAAGCAGGATCAGGGTATAGGTGAACTCCAGCAACAGGTTAGGGCTCAGTATGGCTTGGGACAACCAGCACTGGTCCCCACAGCTGACAAGTTGTTCCTAGTCAGCAAGAGGTCAGCCTGTTTGGGAGGTAAATGGGCCAGACCTGTGGGTACAAGACTTCACCAGCTTCAGAGACAGTTTATGGACCCTGCCCCCAAACTGGTGCAGAGAGAAGAGACTGTATTTGAAACTGCTGCCTTGGCCCTCAGGTTGGGTCAAGTCTGCTGGCATGATGTTGCAAACTAACACTGAGTAAGTCTCCTGATGGTTCCTTTGTGTCAGCCATATTCCTGTAGGTATCGTTGTATCTTGATTTATCCAAGAATTAATTGAGTCAATGATTTTATTAGCATTAATTGATTTTAAGTGTCTATATATTATCATAACATATTGGGAGTGGACTAATGGTATAGGACAAAGGAAATGTAGAATAATGTTTTGCAGTAATTAAGTCCTTTCTAGAATAACATACATAGATTTTTTAAAACCTCTTATTTACAACTTCTATCTAAAGTACTATTTAGTCTGCTCCCTACATAATAATCTCTTACGCTTCTCTTCTCCACCTTGCACCAAGCTGTATTACATATCTTTTGGCTGGCCCATGTATCAAGTAATCATTGTAATAATCTCTTTTCTTGTTCTCAGAGTGTCCTTTAACTCTTATCTGAAAATCTGTTTTTCCAGGAGAGCCATACTTTCTAATGCTTTTCACGTGTCAGTTCAGTGTTCTGGGTTGGAAGCTGTCCTATCCTTTCACTCCAACCATGGTGCCAGGGACTCGCCCTTGAAGATGCAATTCCCACTGCATGTGAAGGTGAGGTCATCTTACCTCTCTTTTTTTTAACACATTATTTTTTAAAGACAGAAATGCATCTACTTCTTTTTAGGGGTAATTGTAATTAGCTGAAGCTGAAAGACCAGTGGTCACACAGGTGAAGTTGATCCTGGAAATCTGTTTTGTAGGTAGAATAGTCAGAAGTTGGCTATAATTGATGGGCCTGTAAGGGACAGCAAGAGTCAGGGACATAGGGACCTAGGAGAAGCCCTTCAGAGGATTCTGTATTGGCTTTGATAGAAGTAAAGACAGGATAAACTTGATATATGCTGTAGAATACCACATAGGACAGTAAAAATAGTGGTTACTGTTCCTGAATTTCCCTGTTAGCACACTCCAGTACAGGAGTAGTAGTTGTAACCCACTTCTGGGTGGCTTTTTAGGGTGATCCTCTGGTAGGCAGTGCCTGACAGCTGCCCGCCACAACCTGGCAGTAGGACACAGGTTTTGGTATTGTCTCAGGCTTTCTGGGGTGACTGCATTACATCAGCTCCTGAGGCAGTTAGGGATGATGTCTGCAGACATGCAAATCCAGTTTATTAAGAAATGGCTTTTTTGGCTTTTTCCCTCTCCCTTTCTTCTCTCTTCTTTCAAAGTTCCGTGTAATAACGATTCATAAATACTATGGAAACTCATCCCATGGGGGTTTTTGTTGAAGTGAGACAAACAAGTAACTTTTATTTTCTTCTCAGTTACTTGTTTTGTGATAGTTAATTCTGAAAGTGTACAAAGTCACAAACTCCAGACAGTTTTTGATAAGAGCTCCTGATAAACTAATTTTGTGCATCTGCTGTCAGATAGCCTGGCTCCATAAGTATCACTGTCTCATACATGGACATTTAAAAATAAAGCTGAATGACCTCTTTGTTTGAGTCTGTAACTGTCTTGCTTGGTGCTGAGTTATAAAGTAATAATGAAATACTCTCAAATGTAGCTCCCAAGTAATTCTAAAATATAAAGCTGTTATCAGATTCCTGAGTAACTGCTCACTAAGACTGGGCACCTCTTTGGGGAAGCTGCAAGGGAAGAAGTAACTATTTGAGAAGGGAAGAAGTAACTATTTGAGAAGGGAAGACATAGAGTTCAGAAGACACTCAAGAGTAAGAGAGTTGGGAAGCTAAGGGAAGTAAGAAAGGGAAGAGGAAGAGGTCCACCCAAAAGAAAAAAAACCAACAGGAGCAATAATAGGAGAGCCAGACAGTGAGAATTATGTTTTTAACTACTCTTCCATAGGAAAAAGAGCTGAATTAGTTTAATTGCAAAGGAATGTTTCCTAACAATCATAAAAAAAATTGGAAAGGCCATAAAAAGCATCATAAGTATATGGTAATGATATTTTCTTGTGTTTATATATTAGAAAATAGTAATTTGTTTTTGTAATTCACGCTTACCTTTAATTCAGAATTGTCTCTGCACTTTCAGATTTGGAAGGAATAACTGTAGTTTGTTACTGCTCAGAGGTAATATAATGCATTATCTTATGTGGCAGTGTATCAATCACCTTGATTTTGTTACACATTCACAATGTGGTGGAATTCGAATATCCAGTATTTGACTTTTTAAAATTTTGTATTTTTTTGTCAACCTTAAACTTTATTTAGTTGAACTTCCTTTTTTTCTCCCTCCTTTTTTGTTTCTCCTTTTTTACATTACTAATGTTTGCAGAGTAGGAAAGACGATGCATTTTTTAAATAGGTGTGGTTGTTTCAGCATTCATTTTGTATTGTATTGTTACTTGTATTACACAACTTGGATTTTCCAGTTTTTGTTGGAATTTTGAACTTTGGTGTAGTCTTTATGAGATAATTATTCTTTTTGTTTGGTTGGTTTTGGTCCTAAATCGTAATTAATATTTATTAGTTAAAGGTTTGAAAGAGTATGTCCTTCTCCTAGTCTACTCTCTCCTATTTTCCATTTGCTTTCAGTGCATTCTCTTGTTGGATACTGTTCTGCCTCTTTCTTTTTTTCCTTTCTTTTCTTGTCCCTTTACTTGGTGATTGCTGGTTATTTTAGGAGCAATCCTATCTTCTGGCTATTTTTTCATTCTGAAGTGGTTACTTTTTTCTTTTCAGTTTCCTTACATGTTTGAATTTATATCTGGAATCTAAGAGCAATTAAATTATTTGCTTTCAGGAAAAAATGATAAATTGGGAGGTTTTTTGAATGGTGAGATGCCTATGAGACTGTGGGATTGTCTTTTATGAGAAAAAGGTCAGTACCTCTATATATTTCCCTTTTGTTGGAAAGAACTCTGTTAGATGTCCATGGGCAGCAGTGAGATCTGGTGGCAGCAAATCAGTCTCTTTGAATGGGAGCTCTTCCTGTAGGAGCATATTTGGAGTGGACTTTCCTCATAACTGCCTGCAATGTAGAAGTTGGCTGTAAGAGGTGAAGCTGAATTAAAAACAAACAAGCAAGCAAACCAAAACAAAAAAGTGACTCCTCCCCAGTGTATTCAAAGCTATAACTGTTTTACTTTGCTTGACTGTGGGGAAAAATCAAATTCTCTCGGAAATTGCTGCTCCATCTGTGGGCCTCTCTCCAGTGGTGGCTTTCCTTGTCACTTTTTCCCTTGTGGCACTTTTAATTTATTCTCTTATTTCTGATTATTACTCAGCAGGGAATGAACCTATTTCTGCCTTAGATCACATGTGCTTGCTCTCAATTTTTTCAACAGTGTATAGACTTAACATGCTATTCAGCACTGAAAATGGCATAAAAATGTCAGTAGGATTTAATGGTTGTTGTGTCTTACTAGTTTCTATTTTAATATGTGCCAAGGTTAAAAATGTGGGGATTATGATTTTTCTCTTTTTAATTATCATTATTTATTCTGCACTACGCAAATTCATTCAGTGATCCAAGAGTCGAGCTGAGTTCATTCCTTCTCACTTAATGTTGGAAGCTTTTCTGAAGAAATTATGTCTTAATTAACAATCGTATGATACCTGAGTCTTGTCGAGTCCTCGGTGATAACTGTGTAGATCATCTGAGACTAATTCTTGCAAAAGAATAAGGGTTGAAGTGTGTGTAGGATTCTAATAATTAATTTCCCTCCCTGCCTTCCCCAGATCACACTGGCACAGCTCTATGGCGAGGGATGGATGGGGCGCTGTGTTGTGCTGGCACAGCCAAGGGCCAGAGAATTTGTCTCATCAGGTCCCTGGTAGAAGATTCCTAAGTAAAGAGCTGTTTTCATAGTCATGTCTTCAAAACAGAATAGCAGTTCAGATGTGGGCTGAAGTGGGACTGACCAAACCCCAGGGTTTTCTGCATTCTGTTGGACATTCTTGTTTTCTCTTTTCAAGGGATGGAGGGAAGAAGAGAGACTTATCTCTCTCTCTCTTCCCCGCCCCCCCTCGGGATGATTTTGGGTTTTTTTCCTAGTTGAAGTAATAAACTGGCATGCTTAATTTTTAAAGGCAATTCACTGGATAATAGGATTTCAGGGGTACTGCTTTTATCCTCACAGAGAACCAGTGGGCACATATCCTGGGTTGAATTAATGCTTTGTAAGATATATGTTTTGCTTTTCCTATAAACTAATTCTCTCTGTCAGAATAATTGCAATTGAAACTCGGGGAAATACTATTTACTGAACGTGCATTTACTATTAATGTAGTTGTATGTTCTACATATCACACCATCTAGTGGAAGCTTTTTGCATCGGCAGCATGAGGTCAAGGATGTGAAGGGATCGAGAGATTTCAGAGTGAGAGAGACTGTGCTATATAAAAAGTGCCACATGGATTAATGATGGATTTTTATTCCATCTCCTTGCAATACACTCATGATGGCTTGTAACTGCAGAAGAGGGAACCTGCAGAGGAATATTTACCCTTGTCATTAAACAGATCCTTGTTGAAGTCCTCATGGATAAATGTAAACTGAAAAAATAGGGGCTGGGAGAGGAGCCAGGCAAAGGTCTTTAGAACCCTGTGTATTTTTGGAGCCTGCCAGTGCTTATTTGAAGGTGCAACTTTCTGATATTGAGGGGGAAGACACTGGCTTGCAGAAAGAACAGTCACTGCAAAGTAATTGCTAAAATGCAGATCTACCTGAAATGGTGGAGGGTGCAATAAGTATAATCTATTGGATATACCCAGATGTCTTTCTAAGTGCCGTGCAGTATTAGTTAAGAAATAATAGACTCCTAGACCCACAGAATGGTTTGATTTGGAAGAGACCTTAAGGATCATCCAGTTCCAACTCACTTCCACTATCTCAGGTTGCTCAGAGCCCCATCCAACCTGGCCTTCAATATGTCCAGGGATGGATCCACCACTTCTCTGGGCAACCTGTTCCAGTGCTTCATCACCCTCACAGTAAGGAATTTCTTCCTAATATCTAATTTAATCCCACCCTCTTTCAGTTTAAAGCCATTCACCCTTATCACTCTATGTCCTTATTAAAAGTACTTGTCCAACTTACTTGTGGGCCCCCTTTTGGTACTGGAAGGCTGCTCTAAGGCTGCCCCAGAGCCTTCTCTTCTCCAGGCTGAACAGCCCCAGCTCTCTCAGCCTGTCTTCACAGGAGAGGTGTGTACCATCCCTCTGATCATCTTCATGGCCCTCCTCTGGACTCACTCCAGCAGCTCAAAATCCTTTTTATGCTGGGAACTGTGTTAAGAGGCTCACAAGAGTGGAATAGTAATGGCGAGGATGCCCACACATCCAGACATATGTAATTTGTACCCATCCTCGAATATGAATTTTGTTTGGAAGAAGCGTCCATTCCGCTCTGAACAGCTCGAGCTGAGAATGGAATGAGAAATACTAAAAATAAAGCAATTGTTGCAACTTGGTCATACTCCAGATAACAATTGTTGTCTCTTCCCTTTGCAGTGGCAGAATTCATTTTTAGGAAACAAGCCCAGCTGTAACACAGAGTCTGTGTATACACAATAGCCTGCAGAAAAGACAGAGTTTTCAGTTAGGAAGGAATATCATGCAGACTGGCTGCAGCAGAAAATCTACACGACACTGCAATGAAAACATATTTTTTCTTTACTCTCTAAAGGATTTTGAGTCCTGTAACCAGGAGAAAGAAACAGCCTGAATGTACGTTTCAAATAAGTTAGCTTAAGGAAAAAAAAATCAAAACCCAAACACACACACACACACACACAAATAAAATGTACATACATACATACATACATATGTATATAACATGTCTGTGGACTATGTTTTCTTTCTTCAAATAGGAATTGTACTTCCAGGAGAATTTTCTGTTTTGCCATGTATTTTCTGCACAGAAGTTTCTGAAGAAAATTAGCGTTGGGAAAAATGTGCTGACCACAGGTTTCAAAATGCAGCAGCTTGGTGGAATTGAAACTGCCTGTACTTTGATTTCCATACGTGAAAATGTGTTCTTATGTGGAATTATCACCCTCTGGAGATGGAGGGATTTAGTGGGGTGAGAACAGGGGGGAGAGGGTTTCTTTGTCATGTTTTTCTTTTTAGAAACTTAGCTTAGTTCTTGAGAGTTACTGGAATCTCTAAGCGTGGCTTATTTTTGCTTTTGACAACGTTGACTAGAGACCTGCAATTTAATATTTGTAATGGTAAGCTTAGCTGTGTTTTGCTGTGTGGTGCTTATTTCTTCTTTCACAAAAACAGAGATGAAGATCTGTTTCTTTACTAAAGAAGTTGATAGTGTCGCTATATGGAGCTTTTTTCCCCCTCACTCACTTCAAAATCTCATCAAAATTTTTCAAGAGATTTTATTTTGCTTGTTCCTGTCTCTCTCAAATCATTGTCACATGAACCCAAGTAAAAACATTTTTACATTTACAATCATTCTGTAGCATTCATGAAAATGTGGCTATTTCTACCTCGCACATCCACCTGCTGTTTCCCATTGAAGGTTTAATTCATCTCTTGTATACTGGGATGTCTCAGAGTCTATTGTGAGCATCTGCAGGGTGGAAGAAGTGTCAAAACACAGAGCAGTTTGGTCTCAGAAGGCTCAGAGCTTTGTGCCTCCAGCATGTTCTGGTAGTGGGTTTGTCAAGGCAGGCCATTGCTGTGTATCACAGACCACAGGCAGCCAGTTGGGCTGTGCACTGGGGTTTTTAATCTGGTGTCAGAAGGTTCCTGTTTAAAAGTCACATTCTTCAGCTTTTATTAGTCCCTTCTGAACACATAATAATAAACTCCTGCTTAGTTTTTATTGGACACCTCTTGTTGTAGATTTAAAATTACTCAATTTCTAAAATTACCTGTGAATTTGAAAGTGAGAGCGTTGCTTTCATGTGGTGATGCTAATTCCTAGCAGAGGTCTGGCCCCTGTAGCCTGTGATGCTGCTGGCTGCAGTGTTTGTACATTGAATTCTGAATCATCCCAGTGGGGGTTTCCCAGTGCCTCAGGGCTGCTACTGAGCTGGAGAACTTTGAAAAGTTCAGTTTGGCTGTCTCCAAACTGGCAAAGCCTTGTGAGACCTGTATGTTTTAAAAGTCACAGGTAGTGAGATTTGTTGTTCATGTGGACATTCACGGAGGAGTTGTTTCCCTCAGTGGCGGCTTTTGGTTCATAATAAATTTCATTTAAAATTCAGTGTTTAATGATGAAAAAGGGAGGAGTTTGAGGAAGAAATTCAGAAGCATTAAGTTCTTCTGAAGGTGAGTATATGTATGTCCCTGTTAATAGCCACATTTTATACTGATTTCCAAATTCAATGTATGTTACCTTGAGACGTATCATGTCTTTCTGCCGCTTCAGGGAATGCACAAACTGTTAATCTGCAGATATGGATTTATAGGGAGTGAATGCCATGCATCTGTTATACAACCTTGGCATCTCACACATTCGTCTATGTACAGAAAAGCAATTGACTTCTCATTTCCTGTATTTCACATTCTTCTATGAAGCAGAAAGAAGCTTCTGATGAACTGTTACAACATCCTGTTTAATGCATATATAAAATCATTATGCTGAAAGTTTAGCCCAGTAAATGTTTCAAGGATGATTAGGTACAAGTTGTGTCAGCATCAGTTAGGAGTTCTGCAAGACACAGAAATATTTTTGACCTCAATGAGGGGCACAGGAAACTTTCCCATTATTTTAACCTCTTGGACTTAACTTTTTACCAGGGTCAGGAGGGCTTTGAGAGCTGGTGAGTCTGTGCAGGATCGCTAACAAGCGAAGGTAAAAGATAGATAGCTTTTCTGGAGAGAGCTGTCTATACATGAAGGTATGGCTGTTCCTTGGCTTCTCAGAACAGATTAGTTGATCTAGATTACTCTGGCTTGCAAAACAAATTTGTGGGAGGTCAAGATCGGTGAGTGTGATTTACTCTAAGTGGGGAATGAAGGTGATTTATGCTGTCCTCTCCACGTGGCAGGTTGGGTCATGCCTGGTGACTCCACTGGCTGTAATAACTGGAGGCCATACTTGTATTCTTTTTTAGGATAATTTCACATAGTTTTGTTTTCACATGCTTTCTCTGCAGGAGAGGTACAGAAGAAAAGATTTCTAAGTGAGTTTGTATGTTTCATGGATGGCTGAAATTAAATCCTTTACTGTGAAGCCTGTTTTGTCATTTTGGTCTTCCTCTCACCGTGCCTTTGATACATCAAACACATCATTGACTGGCTTATTTTTGAGCAAATATAGATTTAATTTATGTTATGGATCTGGTTATATTCACGTCATTTGTTCTGGTGCCCATCAGCCCAAGTGTACCACCTCCTTGGCATGAATGGAACCACTCCATTGCAGAACATCCTGTAGTGAATTCAGTAAGAAACATCAATTTTATATGAGCTGTCTGTTGAATATTTTAAATAGTTAATGCACAGGAAGAGTACTGAGAAGGACTGTGTTGGTCACGATTAGGGCAGGCATAGGATAATGTGGGATCCTTTCTTCCTGGATTCAGGAAGGGGATTGAGTTGGAGTTTGCTGCAGAGCCCGAGTGCTGCAACCATTGAACAGCCATGGACCAGGATGGAGACAGGGCAGGTGTGACAAATACTGCTGTACTCTCCTCCTCACTGCTACTTTGGGGACCAGTAGTCCAGTGGATGAGCTTGACAATACCTCCTGCATTGGACTCCTCAGGGAAGGTTATGGAGCAAGTCCCCATTTAGGAATTTCTCCAGTGCTCAGGAGAGAGAGCTCTGAGCAGCTCCACAGCCAGGAGGCTGACCTGGTGTCTGAGCTAAATGGCAAGAGGGCTTCACATATTTCTCTGCTTGTCAGCAATTATCCACCTATGGCTTTCATTGGTGCCCAGTGATACTAATTTTGTGTTGGAACTGCATGTCAGTGGCTGTCCTTTCCTCGCTGGATACTTTCCAGCAACCTCTTTAGCAGTTTTCTTTTTCTTCTTTCTGTCCATTTAATAGTTCAGACTAAAATATAAATAAATGAATGTAGTTCATCAACTGCTAGTTCACTGTTAACATTTAAGAGTATTTACATGGAAGATAGAAGTTTATATCCCTCTACCAACAAGAAAGAAATTGAGCTTCTGCTGTGAAACAAATAAATAACTGGGGAGAAAGATGTTACAGTTCAGTAATCATAGTAATTAGGTCTAGGAATCCTCTTCTAGTGTATTAAGCTGTTACCTTCTAAATAGAATTTAATATTAAAAAGTTTAAGAATAGGAAACATTAGAATCTTCTGCCAAAATCCCATTCAAATGGGCAAGACCACCAATTAGATGTAAAAAATAGTTTGGATAAATTTAATTTAATCTGTAATCTTAGGAGAAGAAGTAATACTATTCTGATAGCTATGATGCAAATAACTGTGGATTTCTGTCTCAAGATAATATTTTGCTCTTTTAAAAATATGATTTCTTAATTGCATTATACAACTACATTCATGTTTAATCAATTATCATATTGAAAAAATGTGTTTTAATGGAGAAATGATTCTTCTATATGAAGGAAATAAAACTAAGTTTCACAATCTAATTTTCAGAATCAAACTGTTAACTCTTGAATGGTATGAGCTATGGCTGGTTTTGGTACATAGTCAAGAATAATAACCTGACTTAAGAAAACTAAAAAGTCTAATTATAAAATGTAAAAATACCTGATTTGTCTTACTACCAGGTTATAAATTATTTATATTTAATAATTATAATGTTATTAATAATAAGCAAGTTATTAATTAATTGGGTAATAACCAATTCTTCTTCTGCTATTTATGATGTTAGCACTAAATTGATAGCAATATTATTTTTCTTCCTGCAGTTTATCTCCATTTTTTAACTTATTTATGCTAGAAATAATCTTATGTGAGGGGAAAAAATGTACCTGTCTAAGGCTAGAATCCATAGCTGATTTTCCATTTCTTTTTTACCATGTTTTTGTTATCTATGTTTCTTAAAATCAGAAAAGAGATTTTAAAAAGTTGTTCTGTAGTGAACAGGGGGAACTAATTGTTAATTCTTACTTAGTGATTTTATTCATCTCAGTAGATATAAAAATGTGGTAAAGGATGTGTTTTGCCTTTGCAAATCAAATATATCCATGGAATTATATTCATTGCTATAAAATAAATCTGTAATTTATAGATTGAAATTGCCCTGATGCTCTTTCTAGGTGGTATCTGGGATATTAATTTGGTTTGTGACTGACTGGAATCCTGCTCACTCTTCTGTGTTGACACTTTACAAAGTTTTAGAAACATGTTTTTCATCACAGCTGATAAAAAAAGGAAACAGATTTCTTGTAAGGTGCTTGTAGCAGGGTTTCAGAGAACAGATATTTTGGCTCATGCAGGACTTCTGTGTTCGTGGACTTCACAGCAGGATGACATAGGCTTGAGTCTTCTGTTCCGCTCCAAGTCTGGGCGGTTCTTCCAAAACATCACTAGCTCCTGCTTGCTGAGAAGAGGATCTCCGTGCCAGCCACCCAGAGGTATGCCTGGTGCTGGCTTCACACTGTCAGGAGCCACTCAGAAATATTAACGCTAACCCTTGTCTGAAGAGGCTGCTCATGTGTGAGCCAGGGGAAGTCTCTCAAATCAAGCTCCACACACGATTGCAATATGCCCCTGAGTACGTTCCTTGTGTTACCTTGGTTGACTTCCTTTGGGATGGTCATGCAGTGGCATATTCAGGCTTTACATCAGCAGAGAAATTGAAGTATTTGATGGTCATGTACTACCTAAAAAGTTTAAGGAGCTAAAAGTACAGTCCTGGATGAGAGTGGGTCTGTATAATCCCATTGATATAACCAACAAATAGACAAGAGCACCTGTAACTGCAGATGTCTTTTAAAGCAGCATTTTTATTTCTGCCAGAATTCTAACACTGAATTATCTCTTGACTGTAATTTTCAATAATTTGACAGACTTCAATGTTAAATGGCCAGACTCTCTCCCAGATACCACAAGTCTGGCCAACAGCTTTGGTTTACCCTGTTATTTTGTGTTTGTGTACTATATGTCAAAGATGCAATCCCATTTTTCTCAGTTTGTACAGAAGATAAAATTAAAGACAAAATAACTCTGCTGAGCTGTTTGTACTGTATAAGCCCATCGAGTTTCCTTTCATGTCCAGATGTTCCAAGAAGCTCTGCAGTGCATTTTCAAGGAGGGGGAGAAAAAAGCTTTTTTTGTGGTTGCAGATTTCTTCCCTTTACTGAAAGGGTAAGACGTGTAATGGCTGTCACTTGTAATACCACGATGCTGAATAAGAGTAAAATAAATTGAAAAAAACGACTCCTGTAAAACTTGAAATACTTTTATAATTAATGCAACAAAAATGTCGGGGTTTTTCCCCATTTCTGAAATGTTTTACAATACTCATGTAAAATTTAGTGAGGGTAATATGTTAGAAAGATTAAATATATAATAAGAGAGACAAGCCTTCCTACTTGAAATTTTGGAAGTGCTTAGGGAAAAAAGAGTTCAGTGGAAGAAGGCGTTATGAAATTAATTACAGAACATTTTGAGAAGATACAAGAGAGGCAATAAAAAATACTGGTTTTCTACAAATGAAAATGGACAGTAACTTTGTTAGTTGTGGAAAATACCTGGTGGTGGAAAGATAATACCAAATGATTAAGTATAAAAGCACTTTCCCCACATTGACATTAAGCACCCAAATAACTAGGAAAACTCCCTAAGTACCCCGAAGGAGCCCTGTAGTTAACATTTTAAACCTTGTTTACCACTACCCCTGAAGACTTGTGGAGATAATGACACAGTTTAGGAAACTGCCTTAGGACAAGCGAGGAAATTACAGGCATTCAGTTGTAAACTAAGCTGTTAAAAACCATTCTAATGTGTCAAATGGGAGAACATTTAGGCACCCACAGCCTTCTTAAGTGTCTGTAGGGTAGGTTAGGGAAAAGAAGTAGTGCTTTAGCCAGGAGCAGGGAGGTGGGAGAAGAGAGAAGAGATGCTAATTGGTTAGGACTAGGTCTTTTTTGGGGGGGAGTAGAAAATATGCTTGGCAGCCTCAGAATTTCAGCATTATCAGGAAGATTTCAACATAGCTGAACACCTCTGTGATTTCTTCTAAGGCATTCCAGTTGGCTTTTGCTTTCTGGGAAAACTATACCTGCCAAAATTCTCAGACAGCTGCTCTGTTTGCAGTATCTATCTGAGCATAGAAAAACTGCTCACTTTTCTTTCCCCGAAGCAGAAACCTGCAGCAGGTGTATACAAAAAAGTCAATTTTTATGTGTTTGTCAACCATTACAGCTTTTATTGCTCTGAAAAAATAGAGATGTTGTGTTGATGATTGACAGAAATCACATGCAAGTGGATGAATGAGAATTTAATAAATATTTAATGTAGGAATATTTTATAACATATAATTATAAATTCTAATTCAAAGAAAGGGATATAATTATAGATTCTAATTCAAAGAAGCTGGGTGCATTTTGTGTTCTTATATTTCATGGCCAAATGCTAAATAAAGAAGGGGGAAGTACCACTCTAGCCTTTTTGGAAGGTAAAGAAAATGTATTTAAAGGATGAGAGTGACCTTTAAGGGAAATTGCTTTTAGAAAAGCACCTAAACGTAAAGATTAACCTGCTTCCTGTTTCTGAGCCTTGTTGTCTATTTTGAGTTTCTAATAACTTTTATTGATGAGATAAACACATCTGTGTTTGTATATGTGTATTTTTGCTGTCACTATTAGTAGAGGCAAGTGTGCATAAGGCCCAGTATACAGCATAAAATAGCAAACTCCCTGCCCTACCTCCACGAAAAAAAAAGAAGGAAATGGCATCAATTCCAGTGATCCCTGAAGTCTAACTTTTGAATATTCAAGTAAATTGATATTATGAAAAACTGTCACTGCTTCACAGCTATGGATGCCAAAGCAATTATGTTTGCAAACCTTGAGATGAATCAGTCTGGTTTTTTTCCCTCTGACTTAGGAGCAGAAAAGCAATTTGGCTGAATATTTAGACAATTAATGTTGAAATTAACTCCAACTTTTCGAATTTCGAGGAGTTTGTAAAACTATAACTACATATAAAATGAACTTTCTACCACTTTTGAAGGAATCCCATTTATGCATCAGGCATTAGCATTACAGTGTGAGTGGAGGTAGGAACAGGGTTCTGACAATCCTGGCCCTGCCAGAGCTGGGTGCCATTGTGAGGCAGGAAGGAAAGGAACTCTGGCCTGAATGTCTTGCTGACAGCACAGAGGAGATGGAATTTTTCTGATCTATATTTATGCTGCTTCTTACTCTGCCTTCCCTTTGAAAAGAAGCTGCTCTCTCCCAGGTGACTTCTCCGGTGTTAACATGGGCTGTTTGAGTTAAAGTTTTGTAGGAGCATTCGATCTGTTGGCTTTCTTGATCCCTCCAGAAAGTGGGATCAGCTGCCAGGGTGGACTGCATCTCACTGGATTGGAGAGGAGGCAGGACATGACTGTGGGAAGGAATTTGTGTTCCACTATGTCAAAATACTTCTAGTGTTTTGGTTTGTGAAGACATGTGAAGGTTTGTTAAGGTTTATGTTTCCCAAAACCTAGAAGGAAGGGTCACAGTGTGACAGAAGGCATACATCTAAGGTCAAGACTTTGGTATTGCTGAATTTCAAAGCCCAGCAGAGACGCAGGGTGTCTAGGAAAGCATTGAAATAGCTGTGCAGGAAGAATTTTAGGCAAAGAAACAATATGTGAGATGCTGCTCATTCTAACTACCAGTAAGTGATATGAATGGTGAGGTCGTGTGAGGATGTCTTGGCACATTCTCTAGTTATAAATGGCATTCTCTGTTTTTTCAGTATGATGTGAATTGATGTCCAAGGACAATGAAAAAATAATACTGTGACATTAAAAATTTAGTTCATTTGATGGTTAATGATGGTTAATTTAGTTCATTTGATGTCAGCTGCAGCAAGGACATACTGAATCATGAAAGTAGATAAAGATCTTGCCTGAATGGTTGTTACTCTCTAAATTTAGAAGGTGTTATTTAAAAGGTGCTGTCCTACCATGTAGGCTTTTGAGTTGGAAACTCCGTAAGTCTCCATTAGACACCTGCTCACCTGACATTGGTCTTATGAATGATCTTGTATGGAAAGAGAAACCTTTACTAAGTCTACTCAGGAATTTGCTGTCAAATATAAGCTGCCTTAGATGCTGTGTAGCAGGCTGGGTGTGAGTGGGTAAAGTAGGGGTTTGTGGAAAACAGCTTAATTCAAGTGTAATCTCTGATTTACACTGAAACAGGAAGGCTCTAAGTAAGAGTAATTTGCACATACAGGAGTCAGGAAGAGTAGAAGGAAGAACATTTACTGAGCTTGGGCAAATCCCCACACTCATTTTCTGCCTCTTTGAGTATCCCATGACATAATTAGGATCAACTAAAGTGTTTGAGATAGTCACACACTGCAGTTTATATGTCTGCCTTGAGACATATAGCCAAAACAGTCACAGTGTCCCTGGAGCAATTGTGGGGTAGGTCAGACTCCTCCAGCAACACCCTGTCGTGCTGACGGGCAGAGCCCTTGAGCTATCTTAGGACACCCTCTGGTGTGCTCTAAACCAGCAGAGGTTTGGGAATGTGTTTGCTCTAAGCCACAAAGGGGTATTTGCTCTGAGTAAAGCAGAATCTTGGTACATTGGTTTAAGGTGCCTTATAGCATCCTGTAAGCAGGACTTTACATTTCTTTGTATAAGCTTTTTAGATTGTAAGTTAGATTTAATGTGTAAGTGCTAAAGAGTTGGTAGGCTTGTAGGTAGGTCTGTATCTAAGGAATTAAGTGTAGCTTGATTGCAGAGCTTACTGTTAAATACATGCTTTATAGAAGTTTAGCTATTTTGGAGTTTAAATACAGATGTTATAAGAAATCATTTCAATTCTTTTCATTTCTAATAGTAATTTCTCTTTTTATCATTTAGACAGATCTGAGTGACTGTAATATTTTCACATCAAAGACTAATCACATCACTTTTAGGTATGTGTAGTCACTGAGACAAGTGCGGGGGTTTTGTATTGTTTTGATTTTTTTTCTTTTAACAAAACTGAATCAGTGCAGCACTGATCTTATTTCTCTAATGGCTCTTTCAGTTCTAGAGCTCATGAAATGTGGCTGTGAATTGTTTGCAGATATATGTAGATCCTTTCACAATGATCAGCAAGGAAGGGACTAATGCCATCACATTTACTATCATCAATGACAACAAGAAAGATCTCAGTCTGATTGTCTGGACTCAATCCTTGCAGGAACTAATGCCCATTCTAGTCATCTCTCACAGCTGATTCCTAAGGTAAATGAAAAATATGATGATCCTTTTATGAATAATAGAAAAGATATTTCTGTTTTTCTGCTCAGCCTTGCAAATCATTTGGCAGGAATTGGTGAAACATTCCAGCACAGAGAAACCATTCACAATTTTTGAGGGCTAAAGGTTTACACATTTCAGGCTTATATTGTTTTAACATACCATACAACACTGGTGAAAGGGTGAGAAATGACCCTTTATTTATTGTTCTGCTTTTTTCATTATCTCAGGGCCAAAGTCAACCACAGGCCCTTGTGGCCAATATGTTATTCCTCAGCATTAGAGCTGTCCAAGGCAAACTTTTTATGTGGATATGAAATGACCTTCTAAGGTGCCCAAGTGAGTTGTTCCATTTAGTTGCTTTTTGTTTTTCTTTTCCTTCTAATCTCATTACCTGCTTTTGTTTTGAAAGTGGGGCACAGAAAACTAAGATAAACCAGGTATTGATACTAGGCTTGGACTTTATAGAGTTAGAGACTCTTATTTTTGAGTTTTGAAAGGATACAGTGAATTTCAGAAATTTTTTTATTATGGGATTTGAAAGAAGCACTTTGAAAATACATAAAAAATTGGCCCAGCTTCAGAGAAGGGTGTTATTATACAGAAACTCTGAACAAAATTATTATATATTATGATTAAAATACAAAACAAGCTGTCAATATTAGCAAAACAGACATATGTCTGCAAGTAAACTGGGCTTATTTATTCAGTATCCAATGATATTATACCTTTCTTTTAGCTTTTTTTTTCCTCCCCAAATTCAAGAGAATGAAAGTTTGACTTTTGTGCTTAAGTAAGCTCTTGGTCAGGTTTGATTCCCATTGCTGCCAGGCACATTCCACATAACCTTGGCAAAGTCATTTTATCCTTGTGTGATTTTAGTTCCTCACTGAATTCTTAAGGGTAGTAATGTAAAACCTGTAGCTGATATCTTATTCTGTTCAAGTATAGGTTTTGCCTCTAGACATCTATATCTAAACATGAATTAATTATGCAGTAGAAAATGAAAGACCATTCTGGCAAACAAACTTGCTGAAGAACAACAGTCTGTATGTGCCTCAGAGTTTTATATGGTAATATATAATGTTATAAATAACCTGACTGCATTCATGAGAAATAGTGTGGAAGAGTTTTGAGCTCTTTTGTTTGATTAAAAGAATTTTGATCAATCCTTGTCACTGATGGTAGAAATTGTAGAATTTGCCAATGTTGCATGCAAAATGGAGCCTATAATGATTTTTTATATTTTCATTTATTCCAAAATACATGTGATCCACCAAACCATAAGCTTATAAACACATAATTAATATCAGCCAAGGAATGAGCAGAATTTTCTTTTGAACTATTTGACTCTAGACAGTGAGTGGACAAACATTCTAAGAGACTCTGATTGATGTAAAACAGCAAATATTCTGTTGCATCAAGAGATATTAATAATGCATGTAAATCACTTGCTGTTTTCCAAAGGTTTAATTTGTTTCCTGTCTAGAAGAAGGGAAGGCACAGAGATGTATGGTATTGGCAGGAATAAGTGGTGGATGCTGCTTGCAGGACTTTGCTACAAGTGGAAATGAGCAGATGATGACTTTTGCCAGTTCTGGATTTGGGGCTGATTCTGTTGCATGCTAGAAACTGATCTTAGCCAAGGAAAGGGGGCTGATGTCAATGCAGAGGAGTACCTGTGTACAGCTGTATGGAGATTCAAGAGCACAAAAACTCACACAGAAGCAGGGCTTGGTGCATATGGCTCTGTCCCTTTTAACCTTTCCTGTTCCACTGCAAAAATTCTCTTTGAACCTCAGAGGTGAGGTGATGTACTCTTGCACCTCAAGTACTGTGTTCAGCTTGGGGCCCTTAACTACAGGGTGTTGGAGTGAGTCCAGAGAATGGCAACAGAGATGGTGAAGCATCTGGAGCACCTGTGAGGAGCAGCTGAAGAAGCTGGGGGTGTTTAGCCTGGAGAAAAGGAGGCTCAGGGGTGACCTTATCACTCTCTACAACTACCTGGGATACTGTTAGTCTCCCCACACACAGCAGCACACTTTAAAATTTTTGATTTCCATGTCATCTCTGACATCTCTCTGACCACAGCAACCCTCCTGAGCCCAATTCTGCAAAGTGCAGTACAGAGATCCCTGCACCTGTCCTTCCTCAGAGGTGGTGGTTTCAACTTCTCTATATTTTCAGTTCATTTTGTGTGGAAAAAAGAGCAAGGATGAGGATTTTGGTCAGTGCTCCTGTGGTGCAAGAGGTCAGGGTGACATCCTGGCCTGATGGGCGAAAAGAGTTCTGGGAAGAAAAGTTTCCATGTCTTGCTCTGAGTGGGAAGGTGGGAACTGAGTGTATCTCCTTCGTTTCTGGAGCTGAATTAGTGATCCAAAAGAGAGTATTGCTGAACTAAAGAGTTGACTTCATAATTGTCTTATAGTAATTAAAGTCTGTATATGAATTGAACCTGGTTATAAACATTCATGAAGATAAAGAGCTAGGATTCTTTTTTTTTTTAAGGAGTTGTATATGTGGATTACTTGTAAAGAATTTTTTATCACTCTGTCTAAATTGTCTTTTTATTTTTCTGCTCCTAATTTAAGCTTAAATTTCTTTTTGTGACTGGTTTGAGGATGTATAATTCTAATGATTTTTTTCAGGAAACCTGTTGTAAAACAGCTATGCGTTAACAGTGCATATTTACAGCCTACAGGAGACTGCTTGGAGACAAAGGTTTCTTAGTTCATGATGTTTTATTTACATCTGTGTAACAAAAAGTATATATCTTCTGAACATATGTATTGCTTAAAAATATATGTAAGCATGTTGCCACAACGGAAGTATGTGACAAACCTTTAATTTCTTGGCATACCCTTCAAGGCACAAACCAGTTTGATGGAGGGGCTAGGCTGCAATTACTGGAAGTTGCTACATCCCAGTGAGGCAACAAGAAGCGTCTCTGCTTCCTCCCCTGACGTGTCTGTGCATGCTTCATTTTGTTGTACTCTCCCCACTTTGAATTCAAGCTGATAAGAGCTGTGGAGTTCTCCTTGAATTTCCCCTGGGCTATCTGTGAGGGTGACATTTGAAAAGCTATGGTAAGTGTGTGGCATGTTTGAGCATATTTATGGTTAATGTTAGCTTTATTTTCTGAACTGCCAATGATGGTTCATAGCAATCTGGGACAACTGGCTACTCTTGCTGATAGACACAGGCAAAGGTGGTGGAATGAAGATGTTTACTGTATGCCTTAAATTGTTGACAGGCAACAAAACTACCCAGAAATCCTCTTAGTTCCTGTAAAGGGTTGGAGGCTTATTTTGCTGGGGTAAGTCTGAGAATTGAAGATTTCTCCTGGCTTAAATTACAGGAGGAGCTGTATGGAAAAATCCATTTAATTGTCCTTTTAAAGTCAGAAGACATGGAGAGATTTATCTGCACCAGATAAGCTGTTGCTGCTGCAGTACAAATACCTGAATAATAATGTCTTTGCGGTGAGGAGGAACTGCAGTATTCTGTCATAGGTTTGCCCAGGTGGTGAAGACGGCTTCAAACTAGGGTTGATGCGGGAGAGGAACCACAACCTATCCCACTCCTACCAGTTTGATGCTAGTGCCAGCAAGAGATGCCCAGAGCCTGGAGAGGGATCACAGGTCATCAGGAAAGCATCTGAAGAACAGCACAAAGGTATTCCTGCCACGCCAGCCAGTAAGAAAGCTTCATCAAGGGCCCCACTTAAATGTCTCTATGCAATGTCTCTAGGTGCTAATGACTGCAGTGCTATGATGTGATTGGCGTTAGTGGTCAGATGGTTCCTATGGCTGGAGTGCTGGAATGGAAGGATACAGGCTCTTTAGGAAGGACAGGCCTCCTGGAGCTGAGGTCCTTGGTGACCGTTCTGCCTCAGTCTTCTCAGAGAAGTGCTCCAGCTACACTGCCTGAGTTACCAGAATAATGAAGAACCACCCACTGTGGAAGCAGATCAGGCTCAAGACCATTTATCTAAGTAACCTGAAGGTACCTAAATCCATGGGATCTGATGAGATGTATCTGCTAAGCCATTATCCCTCACACTTCA
The DNA here is from genome assembly GCA_013396695.1 of Sakesphorus luctuosus. Taxonomy (NCBI): domain Eukaryota; kingdom Metazoa; phylum Chordata; class Aves; order Passeriformes; family Thamnophilidae; genus Sakesphorus; species Sakesphorus luctuosus. Next base: position 583,298 of record VWZD01008203.1, read on the forward strand.
AAAGTTGTGGCAGTTCAGTGAAGTTCCTACTGACTGGAAAAGGGGAAACAGAATCCCTGTTTAAATGGGGGAAGTAAGGAAGACTCAGGGAACTACATTCTGCCCAGTTTCACCTCAGTGCCTGGCAAGATCATGGAGCAGATCCTGCTGGAAGCTATACTAAGGCACATGGAAAACAAGGAAATGATTTGTGACAGCCAACATGGCTTCACTAAGGGTAAATCATGTGTGTCAAATTTGGTGGCCTTCTGTGATGGGGTTAAGGTGTTGGTGGATAAGGGAAGAGTGACTGACATCGTCTACCTGGATTTATGCAAAGCATTTAACACTGTCCCACAGGTTTCAAGCTAACTTAGAGTTTTGAATTAGGACAGCTCAGGGTTTTGAGTGACATGAGCTGGGTTACTGCTCAGCCTGTCACACTGGTTTTGGATGGCAATACCTGGCTCTGGCTTGGGATGAACTCGGCAGCATTCCTGGTGGGCAGCAAACATTTTTCAGTCTTTGGATGTTACTTTTGGGAGGTCCTCTGTCTGGAGAGGATCTGAATTTGGCTTATCATGTTCTAAAAAAAAACCCGTTTGAAATTCTTGAACAGAGAAACAATAATTGTTCATATTCTATTGTGAAGGAATTAGATAGAAAGAACCACCAGACTTTCCTCTGCATATGTATAATCATAATGTTTCTAGATGTCTTAGGTAATTTTGCCCCAGTTGGAAGCAGCAAGCTGGGAATGAACTAAGCAAAAAGTAGGCAGCAAGCTTTCTGTTTGTTCTAACAGGGGATATGTTGATAGGAGAGAGAGAGTCAAAGGTTGTACTAGAGCTGTCCAACAAACAGCCTGGCATACTTTATGGCATTGCTGCAGGAGTATCTTTGGAGAAAGTGGTGGTAAGGGTTTTTTCATGCTGTTCTTTTCTCCTGGAAAATGCCATTTGGTCAAAATCATGTTTCTCTGGTGAAAAAAATCATATTCCAGTGATGCTTTGGATTTTTTTTTTTGGTGGGTGATGGAGCAGTGAGGAGGGAGATAAAAGCAGTGTCCCATTACACTGAAAACACCAATTGCAAGATGCTATGTTTCTAGATTTCTACTGATTTTTTTACTTTGTGTGCATGCTCCTTGAAGCTAAAATCACCTGAGATAAAAACTACAGGTTTTTTCATACATGATATTTTAATTTTCCTGAAATCCTATTTAATAGTTTTATTTTTTTGCCTCAGAAATCCCCACTTCTGTTAACCCTGATTTGGAATGTTGATGCTTTAAAAAAATAGTAGACTTTTCCACTGAGTTGAGTCTCAGTTCTAGAAAATGTTTCGTCTTCTCTGTATTGTTCAAGTGTTGATATAATGAAATGGATAGTTGTTTTGTATCTTTAATACTATTACCGGGCTAAGTGCAGATTACAATGTCGTAACATCATATTCTAATAAGGTAGTAATTATCCTCTTGCATTTGTTCTGATCCTCACCTGGGATGGGCATGGCAAAATCTTCCGCATGACTCTAATGTCATATCTAAGCCACACCCTTTTAGTAGTTTTTTTGTTGTGGACATGTGCCAGTTGATTAAACTTAACTGCTTTGAATGTTCTCGAGCCATACTGAAGACCTTGGAATTGTGCATAATCCCTGTACCAACTGCACACTGTCAGCTATTGGGAGGATTTATACTCATTAGGCTTATTTTGCAGATACTGCCCCTGTCACAGTACAGTATTATTTGGTGGCTACTTTTTATGGGTCTGGATTAGTAATGCTGAGAGAGGTGCACTATATTTGTGACAGTGACCTGTGGTGGGTTGACCCAGGCTGGACACCAGGTGCCCACGAAATCTGCTCTATCGCTCCCCTTCTTAGCTAGACAGGGGAGAGAAAATGTAATGAAAGATCATGAGTTGACATGACAGGGAGAGATCACTCACCAATTACTGTCAAGGGCAAGACAGACCCAACTTGGAGAAATCAATTGAACTTATTGCCAATCATAATCAGAGTAGTAATGGTAAATAAAACAAATCTTAAAAAAAAATTCCCCTCCACTTCTCCCTCCTTCCAGGACTTAACTTTATTCACAATTTTCTACCTCCCATCTCCGAGCAGTGCAGGGTGATAGGCAATGGGAATTATGGTCAGTTCACCACATGTTGTTTCTGCTGCTTTTTCCTCCTCAGAAAGAGGAGTCCTTCCCCTAGTGCAGCATGGAGTCCCTTCCACAGGAGCCAGTCCTCCGTGAACTTCTCCAATGTGAGTCCTTCCCACAGGCTACAGTTCTTCATTAATTGCTCCACTGGGGGTCCCTTTCCCTGGGGTGCTGCCCTTCAGGAACAGCTTGCTCCAGCAGGGGTCCCCCACAGGTCCACAAGTCCTGCCAGGAGGCTGCGCCAGTGCGGGGTTCCTACATGGTCATGGCCATGGTCACAGTCACCTTTGGGCACTCACCTGCTCCAATGTGGGGTTCTCTGTGGGCTGCAGGGGAATCCCAGCTCTGGTGTCTGTA
>VWZD01008203.1:585826-749685 GCA_013396695.1 Sakesphorus luctuosus
TCTTCACTGACCTTGGTGTCAGCAGAGTTGTTTCTCTCATATACTGATCCTCCTTTATTCTCTGTCCACAATTAACTCTGCGCAATAGCCAATAACTTTTTTTTTCCTTCTTAAATGTGTTATCACAGAGGTGCTGCTAACCATTGCGGATGGGCTCTGTCTCATAGCTGGCTGGCATTGGCTTTGTCAGACATACCTCACAGAAGCTACCCCTGTAGCACCCCTGCTANAGGGTTTGGAGTTTTCTGTGTACTGCCTTAGACTCTGGCATAAGAGTGAGCCTTATGCCCAAATACTGCCCTGTCAGGTGCGGGGTAATGATTATGGGTGGGAGCTTGCTGAAACAGGGTTTGGAGTTTTCTGTGTACTGCCTTAGACTCTGGCATAAGAGTGAGCCTTATGCCCAAATACTGCCCTGTCAGGTGCGGGGTAATGATTATGGGTGGGAGCTTGCTGAAACGGGGTTGCCATCTGGAATGGAGAAAAATAGGTCCCTGGACTCTTAGCCATCCTTTTCATGCTGCTGCCTGTCATTTTCTTCTGAAGAACAGTGTGAGGCCCACAGCCAAGATGTACAGCTCAGACAAGAGGTACAGCTCAGATGCAGAAACACAAAGGACTGGAAAAGGGCTGTGGAAATATAAATGGTTGGTATTACAAAAGAGGCCAGAAGTACTCTCTCTTTTTTTAACTTTTTTTTCTTGGGTGTTTTTTTTTTGGTCTTTTTTACTGGGTCTGATAATTGCAAATTCTGCTCGGAACAGAGTTGTTTGCGGAAGCATGGAATTTATCCAGTGTGGAATTAAGCCATGCATTGTTGCCTTGAGAACAGCACTTTTAAAACTGAAACATTTTGTGAGTGAATCAAATGGGAATTCTGAAGCTTCAATGACTAAAGTCAAAGCCTGTGCAGTGCTAAGCACCTGACAGGACTGTCACTTAAAACTGAGGGTCTTCAACATGTTATGGAAGGAGATCTGCAATTAGCCACCTCTCTTCTGAGTCAGTGTAATTCTCTCTATAGTTTTCATGTTAAAAAACAAGGTTCTTAGATATATGCTGGTAACTCAGTATTCTTAAGCCAAACTATTATGCTTTCAAGTCAGTGTGAAAGTATAAATGAGTAAGGATAGTCCTGCCAAATAAAACTGGGACAAAACTGGCCAGACCACTACCGAAGTGTAATCTCACTGATGGATGGGCTGGATCATGTTCATAAATGGTGTTACGCTCCATATGGGAATATTTGCCAAAGAAAATTTTCAAAGTAAGTTTGGCTCTCTAAAAACTGGTCATAGGCTGTATTTGCATCTGGATAAATCTGCATAAAGAAGTTGTTTGCAGCATATTCTTGGTACATTTGAAATGTTATCCTTTGAAAACTAGTGGGCATATCTAGACTTCCAGCTTTGCTGTTGCTGGCATGTGCAACCAGCATTTGTTGTTCACCTCCAGATTCTCCTCCTTCTCAACTAATTTTGATTCTGTTCAGATTCTTTGCTTCCTTGCTTCTTCTTTCTTCTCCATTATTGCTTCTTCCATTCTTATTTCCTCTCTGTTCTTCCTCTTCCATTAGCTTCAAGTCACATGGCTACCCAAACCAGCAGAAATCTAATGCTGAAGTTCTGTTCATTTCATTTCAGTGACAAACTTGTCTGTCTCCTTCTGGTTGCCTCTCTTCCTTCAAACCTTAGTAGCCATGTAAAACCAATCCTGAGCCTGGGATGGCTGAAATGCTGTTCCTGTGAACCACATCTGCTGCATGGGCCCAGTACAGGCTAGATCAGCTGGTGCTTGTGCTGCATCCCCCTCCTGTGCAGAACTCAGTCCACTGGTTTTGCTGTCATTCCCACAGTATTCGGCCTAACAGTTTCACGCTCTTTACTATTTTCTCTAATTATATTAAAATGCTCATAGATAACGTACTAGTGAACGTTAGTAGATCTTTCCCTCCTCTGAATATTTCCCATTTTCATTTAAAGCTGATGATTCACAAATACCTGAGGAGAGATCCTAGCATATCCTTAGAGAAATGCATGGTACTAGTGTTCTTGACTTCCACTTGGCTGTTGATGAATCCCGCTTTGGGTGGCCTATGTGTATTTTTGTCATTGTGCTTATCTGTTTGTTAGTCTGTTGTGACACTTTATTCTAAGCAGTAATTTGCTGAGTTTAAATAACCCAAGTTTTGAACTTTCTGACCAGCATTATTAAATGGTGACAAGATTGGTCAAGGAGAAAAAAACAAACCTGTTCCTGATGAACTGCCTAATGCTGTTGAATAGCCTAAAATTAGCCCTGTCATTCTTCTTGCTTTTAGGCTTCTCAGTGTAATTATAATGGGCAAAACCAGCCAAGCTATAACTCAAACAAGCTTAGGTTTTAATGCAATGTTTTTAGTGACTTGTCTTTCCCTCTAAGTAAAATAAAGATTATAAAGATTAAGATAGTTGTTGCTTTTTCTTGCAGAGTGCATTTCAGGTGAAAAAAAAAGAACCAGTGGTAAATTAAAGGCAAATATTCAGGCAGAGCAAAATAATAATAATAAAAAAGTGGACCAGACAGCAAATGCAGCTGATGCTGGGGAGGGTTGGGTCTAATCCCATTTCTGATGCTTTGGTTAGTTAAAAGCTGTGATTATGTTCCACATGAACTATAACTTCGTATATGCATTTTGCATTTATTAAATATGTTATGAAGATGATACAGACAGAGATGAAACTGTAATGGAGGATTTGGGATGGAACAAGCATGCTAATGAGCCTATGCAAAAATGCATCTATTAGCCAGATGGTGAGTTACACAGGCATTAGTTTCTGTTTACCATCTGTTTAATCCTCAGAAAGAGATGGGAAAGGAACTAGAAGCAGCATAGAGGAAGAGTAAACAGTTAACAGTGTAGTAACCTTCATAATATGTCCTGAATGTTGCTTTTCTTCAATAGTGCAGTAAAATACCCATTTCTTGTATCTGGTGGTGGATATCAAATTACAGCAAATGCTCTAAGTTTCTCTAATGCTTGATTCTCTACTGCATCCCCCATTCCCTATATTCCCTGTAAAAAGAAGACAAGTAGTTCCTCACCATGAGCAAAACACTTATCATGGTTCAAAGCAAGTTACAATTAAAATAAAGTGCTTTGAACTACCAAACAATGCACATAACTGGAAGGAAAAAGACAAAAGTCCAGTATTTAGAGAGAAAAAGACCTTAAAGTCAACTAGTCCAACCACTCCCTCAATAAAAATGTGGTTTTAAATGCATTTTGAAGTCCTAAACGTCTCAACTTATGGAATTACAAACTCAAGAAAAATAGTGCTGTTGAGGGAGATTCGTATTTTAGGCTGAAACTGGAAAACCAAATTGATTAATAATTTCATTAAGATACAATCTGGTTAAGATTCAAAGTCACTTAGCATATTCTTCGTTGTTCACTAGAGGGTAGCAGAGAGAGTAGTGAGACCATTTCAGCCTAGCCTGTGCTCAGCAGCAGTGAGTTCACTTGCAAGCTTCTATATTCTTAGACAAATCTGGTGCCCTTCAGGCTCCTTGGCAGAACAGAAAGGGTACGTTTGATGCTGTAAGAGCAAACCAGCAGCATTCTTAATGCAACTTGGTGCAATTTCAAGTCATTCTTGGTTTTAGCATTGTTAATAATTTTTTTTTTTTGCTTATAAATATAAACATTTTCATGATGCACATTTTTCAGAAGCATGGTTTCAGGAGCACTATATTCTGCATAGTGAACACTGTCAAATTTACGTAGACACATAAGTTTTAAATGATACCATGACCATGGAAGGTTATTGCTCTTTTATGCTGTATTTGTGGACATTCCACTGAAATAAATGCCTGCAAACCAAAATTTTATTCTGCCACCAAATTAAATAGCTAACAAAACACACCATTATACTGTGTACCAGTAACAGACCTTGTGGCATGTCTGCTTCTACCGTCTGAAAACTAAACAGGTTTCGGTATGAGTTACCTGTACCCTTTCCAGAGCACAGATGTCCAAAGGAATATCATGAAAAGAGTTTCAGAAATCTGTTTTGAAGACCAGCCATCTACTTGTATGGTATTAATAAACAAACCAAAAATGTTGTCCTATAGCCACACCCCCGACCATCAATATTTATTGATGTGTCTGCTCTCAGCATTTAAGATTTTAAAGTCATGCAGTTTTATGAGGTGTTATTAAAGGTAATACTTAACTGGTTGAGGCTGATGTTGTTACTATGTTAGAAATTGTCCTTTCCACCCCCCCAATAATTCACATTGTGATTTACCTTTGTTTGCCTGTGATGTTGTAGAAAATTTGATCCGAAAAAACCTGCTTAAAAATGTTTGCCCATCTTTATTTTATGTAGTCTCTTGGCCATGCAGTAATAAAAAGGGACCTTTCATTAAGTAGTAGGACTATTTGCCAACAACAGGAACCATTTGAAAAAGTGCTTATTTCCCAAAAAGCACTTAAATTCTAGAGAAGCACTCTTTTGTAATCTGTCTGCATTATGCTAGTAAAAGAAGAGTATGGACTGAAAAATGTGTGTTGCCATCCTCCTTTCCCCCTTCCCACCCCCATACAAGTGCAAAGATGTGCCCACTGCCCCTCACAACCTTTGAAGCTTTTCTATGTGCCTTTTTGCCAGCCCTGAACTGCACATGGAGGAGTAAGAGGATTTCGTAGATGTTCCCAGCTCCATGTTCCACCCGTCAAGTGATTTCTGTAGGGCAAAAAATATTTGGGAAATCTTTGAGTGACTCTTTGCTTTGCATTAGAACCTTTTTTCAATTCCTTCCTCACTTCTGGTCTTAATTTGACAAAGAAGGCAAATCCACAGAGGGGTTTCATAAACGTGCTCCATAATAAATATGGCAAACAAAAAGAAAACATGTTGATGTAGAGAACCATCATCCTTGTTTTGCTGATTCAGATGTTTCATGATTTATAAACCAAAACTGAAATACAAACTCACTTGGTATGCTATGTAAAAAAAAAAATCGTCCTTTTCATCCAATTGAATTACCACATCAGTCTTCAAAGACTCTGGAGGCTTTAAAAGCTTCATGTTGCAGCATAGCAGACAGATGTCCTGCCTAGGGTTGAAGCTTCATTGTGTTTCACTCATATGATGGATCATATCTGTGCCCTCTTCTTTTATCTCTCTTATAGAAAACCTTTTGGACTTTGATTCATACTGGGGACTGTAAATAATGCAATTGGTTCTGATGCACTCCACTGAGAGGGAGGCATCAGACAAAAGCCAAATAATAATCTCATCTTCCTGAAATCTAGATTGGAATTGTCTGCAAAACAAGTTATATTGCCCATTTTCAATTAGTTTCTTGTGTCTTTTTAATGAATTCTTTTAAGACAAGTTTAAAGAACATATTTATACAAAATTTTGACATTCATTTTTAAAGATATACTACTAGATATTTATATTTACTGTAAAGCTGCTCTGGAAACAGATCTGAATAACAGTTCTGAGACTGCCACTCTGCCGCAGTAGTAATTACTGCAGTCTCAAGCAACTTCTTACTACCAGGATCCTGTTAGTGCTTGTGTAATGTGTATTTGTAAAAAAGTCCTTCTACACCATGCCCCAAAACAACATGAGCACCAGTTTCTCCCAGTCCCAGAACTTTGGTATCTCAGTCTCTTTGGTGTTTGGGACTGTAGAGATTTGGGGTGTCTGTGTTTGAAGTACTGCCTCCTGCCTCTGTTACGTTCTTTTTCTGTGTCCCTTCAACCTTTGTTGATTTGAGCCCAGTTGTCTGAGTTCTGAAACCCTTCAAGTAGGCTGAAGCATTCTCCATTTCTTTGACTTCTCAAGTTTTTCCTCACAGAAATATGTATTTATTTTTTAAGGACAACTTTTCACCACAAAAGGCTGACAAATACTTTGTCAGTGTTATGCATGCCAGGATAGTATCATGCACCTAGATTATGTTAGTACTATTGGACACTGACACTTTAAACAGCACTGCTCATGTGGTTTGGGGACTCCTTTGCCTACTGTCAGCACTCTGATGAATCCGACTGGTTATCTCCAGGTGTTTCCAACAGATGTTGTCTCAGTATGGAGGAAAAAGGGGTCTCACCTTCATAATCAGAGGACAGCTCATGTAGACACACAGACCAGTCTACTATATATTAAATGGAATTTATGCAATATCAAAATACTTAATGGTGATGAAGTAGAAATGTAATGATTCCTCATCATCCTTGCTTATCTCATCTGCTTTTTCCTTCAGTTCTTTTTATTGGTCAACATGCAAATACTTCTTTTGAGGGTAAGTTTCTCTATTTACGTTTATAACATGCCAATCATTTTACTGTTACTACCAAATCACAAGTGATAGTAGTGTGATTCAATGTGCATTGCATATGTGAACCAATATTTAAGAGTTTTATAAATTTTCTTACTCTGTGTTTATAAGCCCCCAGAGTATTTTATGTGCATTCAGGCCACTTCAGTTCCTGTGCTTGATGTAATTTAAATAGACTGTTGATTTTTTTTCAACTAATCAACCTTGATGGCCTCTCATTAATAAACAACTTGTTAAATGACAAATTTCTGCAACCATGGACTTATTATTCAAGAAGCTAATGAAAATAATAGTTGGGAAGGCACAAAGCCATCTACAAATTTGCAGTTTATGTAAGGACAGCCTAAAATATCGAAAAGTTTCAGAAAAGACTGAAATGTTTTGAAAGTAGGACAATCATGCAAAACCAAACAGGGATATAAATGGCAAGTGTGCACATATGCACAGTATTTCCATGAGCCATTTAACTGATTTTTGTTCAGTGCCAAACCTTGCATCGCTGTTATTCCCACCTTCCCGTTCTTGATGCTGCAAATGTATGTTAACCAGTTGTGGTTGGCTTATTCTTTGGACATATCTTTGCCTAACCCTCTCCCCAGTGTGTTGGTGATGTAAACCCCACACCTCTCTCCTCCTGTGTATCAGCTCACCTGAGATGTACAAAGTATGACAAACTTGCACAGTGGATTTCGGCCTCCTCTGTGATACAGTGATAGAACTGATGACATTTGCTAAATATTTTGGTGCCTTCTCCTGTGATTATCCTCTGGCCATGCATTTTAGAGGGGAGGATGGTGGAGGGATACAGACAGAATTAATCCTGTCATAAGGATGTCTTGTCTTCTGCTAGTGACTGTGCCAGTGCGAGGCATTAGCTGCATAATGCTGCCCTTTTCTCCCACAGTCTTTTTGTTCCCATTTGAAATTGTCTGCTATAAGTTTCCTTCATGGCAATGTACAAATTACATTGGTTAGTAAGGAAGAGGAAAAGAGAGCTTAGCATAAAACAAACCTCTTTAACTTTCTCAGCTTTATCCACTTGAAACTACAGCAAGTTATTTTTAACGGATTTTATATATTTATGTTGCATAGGCAGGATCTTGTGTAAATTACATTTAACACATGGACCATGTACATTGGTATGTGTGTACAGCCTCATGCCTGAAGTGTGTGTCCCTGTTTGAGCTTGCTGCAAGTCCCCTTTATTTCCATAACTTGTTACAGTGTGACTGAGTAATAGTATTAAAAATTGTTCAAAGCCCCACACTTTAAAATACTCTTATTGCATTGCTTTAGGTGAATTTAGATAACCCCTGAATAAAGGCATCCTGGGGAAACTACAACACTGTTCTTGGTGAGTGTGTGCTTCCATGTAGTCTCCAGAAACTGAATTTGGATGCTTAATTGATGTCAATAGTGTAACTGGTTATTTCAATTCTAATTTTTAGCGTTTTAATAATAAAACCTGCATATATTGTGACCTATGAGTGCCTTTATCATTCACTAGTAAGACCTTTTTGCGTCTCTCCTCCACTTATGTTTTTGGTTAAGAAGAAATGAGGGTTTTAAATCTCATAAGCGGCTGATTTCATATAGTCTACATGAATGAGAGTTATGAAAGCATAGTGTGTTTAGTGAGGGAAGGCCCATGCTGACCTTGCCTCCCTGAGGAAAAGGAGCATTCTGGATGCCATTCCACAATATTTCATTTTTATTGGATATTTGGAATATCTTTATTGAGAAGTTAACTGGCCTTTGTTATGGATTTTGAGTGTATGACCTATGAGATATGGAGGCAGCATGGATTGTCCGCAGGGTGCCCAGAGATTTTAATAATTTAAAATGTTTAATATACCCTAGCTGTCAGGAATGTCCAGGGGAGGGGATGCAGAGGAAGTCACCCTCACCAGCTGTGCTTTCTGTGCAGCACTGGAAGCCCTTATTCAGTGGGGATGAGAGAATATTTTGACCATTTCAGTTTTTTTAATCTCCCTTGTACTTAATGGGGGAAGCATATTTGGCACATTGTAAGCACTGATTTTCTCAGAAAGGAAAACAAGACAGCATCAAATGAAGCTGCACAACAGACTCCAATCCCTGGGGTTAGAAAGGAAAGTCCCCTTTATATCTAAAGGGAAAGGGGGTATTTAGGTGCAGCCTTGCCGGCTTTGTCTGTGTCAGGCATGCAAAACTATGGGATTAGCAGATGCAGTTTAAGTGGCCTCATGCTGGAAGTGGCACAATAGTTTGCTGGTGCATAACTTGTGTCTGTTGACCTGGTCGCTGCTGGCTCCGTGCTAATGCCCAGACAGAGGAGTCAGCAGTCACTTTCACTGTGTCTGCTTTGTAAGAACAGTCAGGGGAATAAAGCAAATGCCCAGTGGAGATTAAATCTATACACATTAAGTCTTCATTCGCAAAGTCCTAATGCTGGTGGTAGAAACAGAAGGGGGAATGACGGGTTTTTACAGTTATTCATCCTCTTTTGCTGAGGAAGAAGACAAAATGCAGTCTCAGGAACTTTGCATCTCACTGGATGGTTTCTCATACGAATCTGGCTGATTAATAGGTGATGTGGGCAGAAACAGCTTTCTGGTGCACCTTCTTGCTGCCAAAGCCCTGACAGTAAGTACACAGTATGAAGAGCTTCCACATCAGCTCTGTTTTTCAGCAGCAATTTGTTTTCAGTATCTCAAGGTAGAGCTAAAGATGTTAATGATTTTATTTTTTCCTATTTCTGAATTGTCCTCACTTACCTTAATCGTGTAATCTCCAGTAAGTTTTTTAGTAACTGTAGGTTACAGAAGCCTCAAGAGAAGTAATGCAGTCAGTTTCATTGAAACTTTGTGGAGTCTGGACACATGAGTTATTTATGCTCTTGTGGAAGTCTAATTGGTACTACTTCTTGTTATTTGTCTGTTTCCAAAAGAAGCCCAAAGTAGCACTGGTAAGTTTTATGTATTTTCATGTGTGTGTGTGCGTGCAAGATATGTATTGCCTGCATCTCTTGGAGCCTGTTTGTGTTGCTGCTCTGATTGCTGTGCTATATTAATTCAGTGTTTGGATCAGAAATATTTTTTTTCTTCCCACACAAGAATGAGCTCCTTCCTGTGTTTCCTTGTGCTCCTCTTGTGGCATTACAGACTCCTTTGTTCTTTTTTGTTCTTGCCAGGGAGCTACCCCAGTTTCAGCAGCGAGGCAGATGCTTGCCAAGCCACCTCCTCTTGAGCTGAGTTCCAGTACCACAGACCAGCTTTGAGTGGGAGACTGGGGAGCTGCTCTATGGCAGCAGGCAAAGGCACAGCAACTAGCAGGAGCAAAAATTAACTTTTGATGGCTATGTTTAAAAACTGCTATTTGATTTGAATGTGGCAAGAGATAGGATGCAGCCAGAGAAAAAACAGGGTTGATTTTTTTTTAGTTATTATTTACACTATTCTTGACGTTAGCAGAAGATCTTGCTCTATAAACCGTTTTCAGAGGTTGCCTGGTGAGAGTATTGTTGACTTTTATGAACAAGTACTATGAGGCTAGGGAAAAAGCAGTAGTATCTAAAACATGCATTATTTTTCAGCATTTTTTTTAAAATTGGATCCTTTTCTCTCTTCTCAACTTTCCTGCTCCTTCTCACTGCTGCAGAGGCATCCATAGTCATTGCTGTCAGCAGCAACAGAGAGCAGTGACTCCTGCATACAAAGGGGGTGCAGCAGCGCCTTTGATCTCAGTCTGGAGGGCATAAGGAAAACACTGGGGAGAAGTATCCAAACAAGGACTTGAAAGAGGATGCTGGCAATAAAAAGGAGGTGGGTAGAGGAAGTGGAAGAGTGTTTCCTCAGAAAAAGAGTGAAATTCAGCCAACTTTGAGCCTCTCTGCTTAACCTAGCTGCACTAAACTTCCCATTTGTCAGTTTTCCTTCTGATTACAAGGTGGAGATTAGAAAGTAATCCCTGAGTGAATGTGCATATGGGGTTTTTTTTGGAAGAGAAAGAAATAGAAAGGGATCCTTGCATGGGATTTTCTTTGCTTAGACTTTTAGGGGACCAGTAAAATACTGTAGACATTGTTCAGTGTTACTGTGTCGTGTGCCTTCAGTAAACTCTTGGACAATTCAGCAAGTTTAATCCACTCCTTTTCTTAGGCTTTATGTCTCCTCATGTTTTTGTTCTTAGGAGCTGGCCATTCTTACTGAAAAAATATTGTTCATAACTATATATATGCACTTTTATATCTAATGGAAAGGGTTAAAACTTGCATGCAAATAAAGTGAAAACTTCATTTTTAAGCACAGTTCAATATTGCCTGTCATTTGTGTTAGGCTTACAGGAGGCAAATATTTGTATCTGACACATATGCGAGTACCAGAAAGTTCAAAAAATTCAGACAATGGTAGACAGCAGGTTTTTTACTTCTTGAAGAGAAAAGTGTCTGATTAGGTGGTATTTCAGAATAAGACTTGCAAGAACGTAAAAGATTTAACGTTAAAGCAAAGTGCTTTGTACTTCTTTGAAAGTGTTTGGCCACATTGGGTAACGTTATGTTATTACTGCTTAGATGGCTGGGACTATCCATGTCTATGTCTATAACCATATCTAGGCTTATATTATATATGCATTTTTAAAAATATGATTAATATAACTGCAGCAGGATTCAGTAAAAATTGCGGATGCAGCTGTTAAAGATATTTTCCATAATGTGTAAAGAGACATACTCCACAAAGATTAATGGTCTTTCTCTAGTCTACTCTTGAAGTACTATTAAATTTCAGAAAGTACTTCATGACTGGATTGATATCTAGTTCATGGTATTAATTACTTAATTAGAATATAGGTACCATCTATTCATGTTTACATCTTTCTGAATTGGTGTTGTGAAACAGTTTCAGAAAAATGTCCCTTAAGAAAAGAAGTGGGGGAAAAATAGCAGTATCCGTTCAATCATGTGCATCAGCTGCATCAGCATCTTCCAGTCTGTGCCAACAGCCCTCTCTACATCAGCTGCTGCTTATCTCATCTCTAGGAAAAGGAAAATGAATAAAAGGAATAAAAAAAGATGGCGTGAGCTTTCATTATTACCATAAATCTTCCTGTAAAAAGGCTTCCTAGCAATGACACAGCTTTTTCAGCTGCACTTCTGAAATAGTCTGAATGGGTCACCAATTGTCTGTCTTTTGGCCCAGTTAAAGTCTGTAGTTTGAGATCTCAGTTATGCTTTTAGACTGAGGCAATAACAGTTCTGATAGTAGAGATAGTAAATTTTATCAGGTAAGTCTGATTTAGCAAGTGTTTAAGAACATAAATTTTAGTCTCATCCAACATTTTTATTTAAAGCGGAAAGATCACTTTTAAACAACTCACTGAATTGGGATTTTGCATGTTTTACTTTCAAACTGTTTAGTCATCTCATATACCAGATGTTATCTATTTCTATGATTCAAAAAGATATGCAATTATTCTGTTATTTTCTGAGAAAAAGGAAATACTATGAAAATGTGTTAAGTATTAGGCAATGCAAAAATAATAATAAAAAGTATTTTGCACTTTATTATGTCTTCTCTGATGCTAACCTGCCAACAGGTAGCAAAAGTTAGGTTGTACGAAGTGTTCACCTATGTGAACATACTGAAATTAAAAACATTAAAAAGTTTATGTGTCAGGGACTGAGTCGTTGAAACCTCTCCAAATTTGAATTCTTAAGACCTCACTGAATTAAGTTCTCATCATGAATTCCTGAGGCTGGTGAGAGTTTAATTATTAGTGATTTTTAGGGATTTTTGGGCACATTTTATGCACTGTGGTAAAGCTGCTTGATGTTGAGCATCTCAGGAGAGCAGAGTTGCAACTGGTCCCTTGGAAGAGACCCCTAGCATTATCTGTATTGATAACAGGATGCACTCTGCAGTCACAAGAACCCATTTTGATTGAGAACGCTAGAAGGTGAATGCTGTTTATTGGATAACATCATACCTTGTATCTGCCTGTTCAAATATTTTAATTTTCTGGGTGAAATTGCTTGGGCCAGACTCTGAGTCTAACAGGTGACAGAACTGAGCCATTCAGCATTTTTTGAGAACTGGTCTTGTAAATTTGTCTATCTTTTAACATAGAAGACAGAGCTTCATAAATGATATTTTGTATTGTTCTATCAGTGTACTTTAATTACTATAACTTTGTGCCTGCATTTTCTAGTACTAGGGTTCTTATTTGTTGTTTTTAACTACGTATTAGTTAAAAAGATACATCTATTTTTAATTTATTAAGCTTCAGATCTGGAAAACATTTGCAAATAAATGCAATAATATTTGCAAATAAACTATTGCTGTATAAAATAAGTGATATACAATTAGAATACATTGCTATTCTGCAGAGAGCCTGTGCCTCATCAGTGCAGTTCCTGGGGCTCAGTGAACTTGCAGACATCCCTTACTTGCATTAGGGATAGAATGTCTACCAGTAGAGTAAAGGAGATTGAACAGGAGATGAAGCTGGAACACATTCTATTCTGTATCAACATTTTTTAGCAAAAGCCTGACTTTATTTGTGCTTGGACAAAACTTACTCATCTTTCCTTCTCCATGATTTGCTTTCAATAGGCAGCAGATAAAGTTGTAACTCAATGCATACCATTGCATGGGGAAAATGCTTCCTGTATTTTTTGTCTTTCAGCCCTCATTCACATTCCCAATTTATGTGAATTTAACAGGACTGTTCATTTATAGATTTGTGCGATGAAGAGTTTTTAAGGTATTTTATAAAACAAACAGGAGAAATTGAAAGCAAGGCCTCTTTCTTCTTGGGTCGATATTGTAAATCACTAAGCTTGCAGCATCACTGCTCTCTTCCTCTTCATTTCTGTTTTGTAATTAGATGCAGAGTGTAGCTAGTTCACTAAGAGACCTTGTTTCACCATTTCCTACAATGCGTTGATGAGGCCTTGATCACGTGGTTTGGGCTGCAGGTTCAGGCTGGACCTGGCAGAGGAGGATATTTGAAGCTGCCTCTCCTGCCTTCTGCACCACTTGTGGCCTGGGACATTGCAATAGCAGAAGGGCATAATCCCAGATGAAATAGGTGGCATGCACAGAGAAAAGGCTGATGAGAGCTCCTCCACTCTCCCTTTGCGTCCCATTGCCTGGCTTAGACTCATCCCCACCAAAGATGATGATATCTGTGGGTTCTGCCCTTCACAATTTGAGTTTCCTCCCTTGCTTTACAGTGACCTTTGGTGACTGCACAAGGTGTGGAGAAACCAGGTGCACCAACAGGTCCAGCACTAGGACCTCATCCTTCTGGGAAGCTAAACATAGGCCTAACAGACACTGTGTAACTGTGGTTTCCCCAGCAAGTGAAAGAGCTGATCTGGACTTTACCTGAAGAAGCATGCAGGATTCTCTTGTGTTTCTTGAGTTGAATGGTGAGATTTAAAACAAACAAAGAAACAGACAAACTAAAAACCTGAAAAAACCTCCACAACAACCCCCACCCCCACCCCAAATAACCCACTATTTACAGAAAATAGATTAGCTTTTTATTATAGCTGATCCTTCCGTAAGTTTTTTTTATACTTTAGAGTTTCATGTTATTTCCTTATTTAAAAACCCACTATTATTCAGCAGCTGAGTTGCATATGATGAAGGGTTTGTGGTTGGCTGCCATATGAAAGAGGTTGTTAAAAAGCCTTTTTCTGTACCACGTGCAGATCACATACAGGATGAACTAGTTCAGGTAGTGATTAAAACTGAGTAACTGAGTTAGTTAGATACTTCAGTATATGAAAACAAGGTGAAAAATGAGAATTTTGGAAAGTGTTTTCTTATTTTTCCTTCTTATTTAGGTAGTGATGTTTTGATTGTTGAACATCAGTATCTATTAATTGACATTGAGTCATGTTCAAAAAAAAAACTTAAATGCAGGTATGAAGGCAACTACTGTTTTTTTGTCATGACTGCATTGCCTCACTAGTCCTCTTACAGTTAGGCCTATTACAAAAACTAGGGGATATTTTATTTTGGGGGGGGAAAGTGATGGGGATATGAATATCTAAACAATTTTATAATTATGTATCTCATTCTCAGTAGAAATTTAAAAATGTTGGTCCAATTAACTAATTGTATATTTTTGCTATGAAAACTCAGTCCAAAATCTGCACTAAAAAAACTTCAATGTTTTATGTTTATGGGATTCCTAATTAATATTCTTAGTGACCTAGAAAAGAATGCAAGCAGTCAGTTTCTGTGGCTAAACTAGATCAGAGGCCCTCAGCTTTATTTCACATTTAAAAATATACATCAAAAAAGTTGATTTCCCCACAATAGCATTAATTTTGAGTTAACATGAATAAGTAACACTAACACCTGTTCCAGGTGTTAAAATAGATAAAGCTGAAGATACGGATGATGCACAGCTGTTGTGACTCAGCTCTCCTGGGACTGCATGGGCACCCTTTGGGATGGCATCTAGTTTTCTATTTAGGTATCTCATCTAGGCACTGCCTCACTAAATTTTAGATGGCTTTTCCAGAAGGGTGATGCTCTCCCATCCAGCCCAGCATAACCACCCTCATTGCCTGGGCAGTTGTTGACTGCAGCCCTGGAGACATGAAACAGGAAATCCTGCCTGCTTGCCTTAGGTGTTTGCCATGGCATGCCAGTTGAATAAGGAGAACAGATATCTCAGGGGAGTGGTCCATGCAGTTTAGCTTAGATGAGCATCAGCCTGCCACGTCTTGTGTGAGAGAAGGAAGAGTGAAGTTCTAAGTACTGTCCACTCTTTGA
Organism: Sakesphorus luctuosus; assembly: GCA_013396695.1. NCBI lineage: Eukaryota > Metazoa > Chordata > Aves > Passeriformes > Thamnophilidae > Sakesphorus > Sakesphorus luctuosus. The sequence continues at coordinate 600,934 of VWZD01008203.1, forward strand.
GTTGGGGTCACTCTGCAGCCAAGAATTCAACAGTTGTGAAACAAATAAAGGCAGAACCAGGCTCCAAGGTAGGGATTGGAGTGTTTATCTGCTACCTGTTTCCAAGATAGTTCTTGCTTTTCAAATGCTTATTCAGTGGTTGAAAGTGTGAAGTGCATACATGTGCTTCCACCATTGCTGCCACTACTGCAGCATTGGCCACATCTCATTTTTCAGTGTTTTTAACTGACTTAAGCTGTTTGCTGGAGCCTACATGTCGTGGAGCACAGCTGATCAGCAGATGCCTGTCTACCATAAGCATATATGTGGGTAATTAAGGTAGTGCACAGGGAACTTTTCCTGGAAACAGTAAGTAAGGAGTCACCTACTGAGTTTCAGTGCCTAGGAGATGAGGTAGTTCTGGATAATGAGTGAATTAGTCTGTCATACCACTTGAGTAGGTTGTAAATTTCACCTTTATATTCTATTTCCTTGACACTTTTTCCTTCTGCTACCTCAAAGCTCTCAGGAGAGCTCTTGGCATGTGACAACTTTGTGGCTTTCCCTCTTTTATCAAAAAGTTATTGGTCATCACTCACAGCACAGACAGTGCTTCAACTGGTGCTATCCAGAACTTTTTAAATAGGATCACAGAATCAATTAGGATGGAAAAGACCTCTGAGATCATCAAATCCAACCTATAACTGAACACCACCATGTCAACTAGACCATGGCACTAGGTGCCACCTCTAGTCTTTCCTTGAAACATTTTGAATGTCTTTCCTTAAACATTTCCTTTGTTAAGTCACTAGTTTAATCTACTGAATCCCATGTGGCAGTGCCAGCAGCCATCCCCTGGCAGGCCACGGGGTCCCCTTGCTTTCCCTTCCCAGATCTCATGCCTGCAGGGCCCATAGGGATCTTTCCTCTTTTTAATTTTTTTTATTTTTTATTTCGGGATTACTCAAGTGAGGCACGTCTTGGAGATATTTCTGAGCTGATACTCCTGGCTTCTCTGATGTTTATCAAGGAAGTTGTTGGTTATGTCTTTTATCTTGGCCTTGGAAGTGTTATCATATGTATGTGTGGGAAGGAAGGGAAATGGGTAAATGGCAGATGGGAAAAAGGGATTTTTCAGTGGAATTTCTACCAGTGCTGGAGAATGCATGATTTGAATTGCACCCACCCAGCCTGTTTTGTTTCATGTCCTCTGTTCTCACCAGGATGTGCTGAGAGTATCCAGGAAAATAGTTTGCACCTATTATTAACTATTTTGTTGCCAGATGAGGGCAGTCTTACTTGGCCTTTCTTGTCTAGGTCATGACAGGTAAAGGAGTGAGTGGCACTGGCACATTTCTTTTCAACTGGAAGAAGTCAAGAAGAGAAGCATCTGCAGAAATGGCATCCCTGCTCTGCAGATGCTTTTTGTTTTCCTGCACTGATGCCCAGAGATGCTAAAAGCAACATCAAAGAGAGAAACAAATGAAATGTGTGTGCCTCCATGCTTGTCCAACAGTCATTATGAGTGTAGTAGAATTGAAGCTATTTATTTTGTGATTCGATGAAATAAAAAATAATTTTAGAGTCGAGGGTAAGGTTACTAGCTATAACATTTCTGACTCAGTTGTGAAACATTTATAATGTAGAGAAATATACATATCACCAAAAGAAATAGTTTGAGGTATCAAATTTTAAAATGAAACTTAGATATTGTGCCCACCTGGACTAAGAATTTATTAGTTGAAATAGTTGACCCTGATATGCAGATCACTCTCAAGATGTGTATTTTTCCCTTAGGGTCTGTGAATGGTGATTTTGCTGATTTCTAAAGTCTCAGCAATAAAATTTCATCATCATTAACCAAGAATCACAAAAATTATTTTCATGTTAAAGTTCACATTTTATCAATTGTAGGTGCTTACGTTTTATAAATAATACTAATTTTAAAAACCATCACGTAAACATATTTTATTGAGCAGTGGTGTATAAGCAAAGCTAGGGTCAGGTTATCAAATAGTTTTTTACCTAGATAACATGTCAGAATATCACTCTGACAAAAAGCTATGCAGAAAAAAATAAGATTTCTTTTATAGAGATGTGATTTGCGTGATTTTTGTCCATCTCCAAACAAAGAGAGGCCAGATCAGGGATTGGGTCTGTGGTTATAAAGTTTTGTTCAATTAATTTGCAATCATTTTCCCTTTATAGTAGTCTGGGACTAAACGGCTTAGGAGAGGAATGTATTTTAGGAAACAATTTAATTTCAGTTGAAGTGAGAAACTAGCACATAAGAATTTTGATAGACAGGGAAAAAGAATTATAAAGTGGCAGAGGAAGAAAAGGGAAGTGGGTTCAAATAATAATAAAAGAGGAATAATGAAGTTAGGTGCACAAAAAATAGGTAGTTTGAAGCACAATAATAACTAAATTGTTTTAGAGGGTAACTGGGAAGGAGTAAAATTGCCTCTGTTTTTTATACCTTAGTTAAGGAAAATAAAAACTGTAAATATCCCCAGTAGCATTATTGCCTCTTTAAAACTCACTTAATATGTGCAGTAAAAAATAATGCATAGATGGATTTCCCCACATTGGCCCTCCACGTAAAATTCATGGTGTAAACACAGCTGGATGTTAGAGAAAACCAAGTCTGTCTTAAGCAATCTTAGGAGTGAGTGTATGGAGACTGCAATGATGCTAAAGTCATGATTTCTAAGGTATTACCCTATCCACCTTGGATATTGTTGGACTAGTGACCAGAAACTTATGTCATAAGAACTTTTCAAGGATGATGTAGGAAGGATAAATTACTGGTAGAGCAGAGTACAAATGAATCAGTAACAAATATTCTTGCATTTCAAAATACAAAAAAAAAATACAGTGGACTGGAGAATTAAAAATTCCACTTCACAAACCCTATACCAGACTTCATTAAACAAAATTACTAAGTTAATATTCTGAATTTCTATCCTGATGCTTTCAAAAATAGCATCCAGTGAGTCACCCTTCGTACACACTCTCGTGGTACTAAAAGTTGCTCATTAAGAGCAAATCTCCTGCTTGTACATTTCAGAAGTTTGAAGAATTAAGTCATTTGTTTCAGGACAGGGATATTTTTAATGCCACAGGCCAGGAACTGCTGGCTTTGTTGACAGGCCACAAAAGGTGCCCTGGCAGTGTCAGAGCACCATATTCGTGGTGGAGAGTGCAGCAATAGCATGGGAGCATCCTGCTTTGCTGGTCCTGATGTTCTTTAGGTAGCCTAAATTATATCCACCATTACTTATTCTTCAGATCTGTTGGATTATTTAAATTCAAATTATGAAGGGAATTCTCAGCAAATAATGGCTTCCACTTTTGAACTACATTGAAAATAATAAAACTCTTGTGTGAAAACAGCCTCAGAAAAAACTACCAGCTGTATGGGAATAGAGAATCAGTTGAATTTATTTCCCCAAACACAGTACACTTTGTGGATATTTCTTCCAACTACAACCAACATGAAAGGAAGAGAAACTTTATTCATGGGAATGTAGGTCAGTCAGCACTACAACCCCCTTCTTTTCCTCTCCACAAACAAACAATATTTGACAGTCTATATATAATAAATAAGTAATGACTGCATGTGGACAAAACAATCTAAACAAGTTATAAAACTTGGAGGGAAACTGTCTAGAAAGTTTAGATCCAGTTGGTGCTCTGGATTCATTCTGAGGTGGTCTCCTTCACTTTGAGGCTGCAAAAAAGTGAAGACCTACTGGTTGGCACATCTGCAGTTACAGCTCTAGAGCTGCTGTGCTTTCCCTTAGCAGATCATGGCAATGTCCTGTGAGTTCCCATGGATCTGTATGACAACTGTGTCCTTACTACCCCATCTTATACAAAATTCTCTACTTCTGATGAATTATGGCAATTTTAAGTGCAGTTTTATGGTACTAGAAGGATGTCAATGTATTGATATTTTCACTGAAAGCTTTGGTGACAAAATTCTCACCTATCTTTACCCTGTACTCTCCCAGTTGCAGGTGTGTTGAGACTGTGTTGTTCCCTGCTCTTTCATTCTTTCTTCTCCCCTCCCCTCCCCCCCCAAATTATGTATAAGCATTGAAAAACCACCACATAAACATTGTGAGTTACAGCCCCAGTCTGCATTTATGTGTATTTTAGTTGATCTGTTCTACTCAAGATGAGAGGTGTAAGTTTCCAAAGCAGAATGCAATGATGAAGGAAAACACCTTTATTTATTTATTCTTTAGTCAAGCTTCATCTTCTGGAAAATCTCTAATTGCATTTGTAAATGCTAGTTTGTGATGCCCAGGTGTTATTTTTGGCAAAGTCTAACATGTTAAGAAACATCTATTAGAAACTAACTATAATCATAGATTACAATCTACGATCATAAGTTTGATACAACACTTTAAAATTTATAACTAATTGCAATAACTTTATTCTTAGCCCATTAAAAATGTTTGGTGAAGTTTGTAGATCAGACTAAAAAAATGAAAGAAATGAGTGAGTTCTCCTTTCCACCATTGAACATACATGAAACAATTGCTGCATTCCCTTGCATGCCAGGCAAGGCTTTACAAGTTCTTGTAGACCATGAGTAAATGGATGTATGGCTGAGATGATACCTTGGGGCTCAGTGCTTGTGAAATGATAAATCTGAATAAGGAACAAAGCAGCCTGTCAAATAAGCACTCATTGTTAGATGTTGATGCTTGAAGGCTGGGAGGGATGGGCTGCCTGAGGAATGATAAAAATGATGTCTATGAGAAGACATGTTAAACTGTATAAAATGACTACATATTTCAAAGCAGGAACTTGCACTAATGCAAATTTAAGGTTATACAGATAAAAATCATAACAACTCAAGGAATATTGAAGTTAAGTGTCCCATGGCAAAATTGGTTTCGGGTCCCTGTGTGCCTGTTTTATGGTCCTGTGTGCATTCAGTACTGCAAATGCTAGCCTAACCTACCCTGCATCAGGTAACCACGTGCAAGAAGCAAAGCAGAGGTGTAAAATTATGCAAGAGCACAGCAGAGATAACACTCCTTTAGCAACCTTCTTTTATGTTTCTTGGCATAGCAATTAAACCGTACATGTTCTGTAACTACATTTGCATAGTTTTAACTTGCCTAATATCCTGCCTATTCTAAAGCAAAGAAAGCAATTGCTGCTTTCCAGGAGGAAAAGAATTATTCTTTCTAAATAACAAATGGTTGTTTCTGGACAGTGCTGAGCCATTACTGCTTCACAGTTACTGGGAGTGCTGCAGTACTGCTCTGCCCACCACATCAGAGAGGTTACACTCCAAATTCACGTGATGTGCACTGTAACTGAGGGGCATTTACTCATTTTAAGGATCTGGACTTGTATCCTTTTGCGATTGCCTTTCTTTTTGTGATGACAGAGGTGGGAGGAGAACCTGTGTCTGCCTCTGGCTTTGCTTTCCAGGCTGGTAAGAGCAGTGCGAGCTGAGCCCTGGGCTTCCCTGGATTACAGTGTTCAACTTCTGTTGGTGAAGCTCTTATGGAGCAGGAGCCAGGCTTTAACTGAGTCATGTGTTCAGGAGCTTCCAAGCTGGAGGACCGTCTATTCTGGTCTTTGAAGTCTGGTCTGGAAAAGTCACTCACCTCCTGCCTCTCTGTAGAATTCTCTGCTGTAGCTCACACTTGAATCTCCCTCTGTCTCTTTTGTACACCTGTCAGCTGCTGTGCCTTTGTTTATTTTGTGCCCCCCCATATCCCTGAAATGTTTCTATTTGTTGTTTTTTTGGAAAGCGTTTGACAATTTAAGTAAGATATTTCAAATCCTTCCAAGACCTCTGAAGAACTTACTGATGGAATAAAGAGGCTCTGGAAGCCTGTGCTCCATGGATAAAGTGCAGGCTATACATGATATGCAAATAATTTTCTCTATACTTTCTACATTAACAAACACTTCCAGCTTCTAGGAAGCTTCCCTCAACATCCTTCATATTGCTAAGACATTTATCTTTCTTGTGTTGTATAAACTGTATTGAACTATGTATTGAAAAAAACCCAGTTCTAATTCTTGAAACAGGTGTTGGCAGTTGTTTGCTGTGCTGAGAGGTGGAGCTTTTTTTGCTTCTATCTGAAGTTTTTCAGAAGTAGTCTATAAATGTTTCTTTTTCTACTCAGGTGTTGCACTTCTAACATAAATCATGTATGTCTGTAAATGTAATTGTTTGGGGAGTGGAGATTGCTTTTGGCAAGACTAGGAATGAGGGCCTCACAGTTATATGCCAGAAAGGTGTCTGCTGAGATAAATCATTGTGTGGGTTAAAACTGGTTATGCATCTTTGAAAAAAGAACAGTTGTGCTGTTTTGGACTAGACAGCTGTAAGCAAACACTCTTGGATGTTCAGAGAGGCAATCCTGCTCCATTCCCCTTTTTTCTTCGTCAAAGGTTACTTCTAACCTGACATTAAACATGTCCCCAAACAGCCATGCAGGCGAGGTGTCCTTGGCGAGGTGTGACAGGTGTGTGGCATGTGGCAGGTAGCAAGGGATGATTGGGTGGCTTGTTTCTTGGGATAAACATGTTGTGTCTTCATTTCTTTTTGATGATTATGTTTACCCAAATGGTGCAAAATTGCAGATACACTAATTCAGATATCTAGGTAAAATTGAAAGTTTAATTTTCGTTTAGTAGTGAGAAAAGAAGGTAATGTTTAACTTCTCTAGAGACTCAATTTTTAGAAAATTACATGCAATGTTACTTAGTGAAAAGCAACTTTTTCTACAGTATGCTCATTTTCTGATAATGTGCACAGGTCTATAGCATGGCTTGGAATTAAGTACTAATTTAATCACTGATTCTTTGTAGCCTATGGCTGAAATGTAGTTTAATTTCAATGACAAACTTCAAACTTCTATTTTATCCAAGGGATCTTCAATTAAAGTGGAGCATTCAGTGAATATGAAAAGAAGAAATACGACTGCTTGTCTTCTTCTCACTGGTTAATAGATTGCGCTGGAAAGTTGATAGAGAGAAGCAGACTTTTCCCCAGGTTCTCTTTGGAAAGAGACAAAGTGCTGTGGTTGAAGACAGAAAGTTTTGCAGATTGTCATACCTCTCTGTTACGTGTCTTTAAGCAGGATTTTATGCCTGATTGCTTAGGAGATAAACCTTTTCTCATATGAAAAGATATATTTCACCACTTATGTCAGTTCTGGCCTTTAATATCAATACTTTCCCTCCTATACCAAGATTTATTTAGTGCCATTTCTTTTCCTTGGTCTTCACGTTGTGCATCTGTGTTCTGCTTAACCTCATACGTAACAGTCTTGAAAAGTACGCAAATAAGATTTGGAACTTCCTCTGAGTCCTTATCCTTTGACACAATGCACAGATTTTTATTTTTTTCTTACCAAAATGCACTAAATCCAAAAATAGTATTTTTCCAGAATCAGTCTGTGATTGCTGTGGAAAAATCCATCTCTGAAGTTTTTCATCCTGTTACTAAGCGATACGCAGTCATGGTTCCAAGCCAAACATGGAGTGTGTTCCTGGGGAGCTGTGAGTGATGAGAGCTCCCAGGTCTACACAAAGACTGTAGTTTCCCTCCATTTGGTGGTCCTGGTGATACCATCAGGATGGCAGGAAAGCTACTGCTTTTTAATGAGCAGCATGTTACTCTTCATCCAGTGAACTCACTGACTGCTCATTGTTGCTTGATCCTCTTGGGAGAAGCATTAAGTGGCACTAATTATAATAGCAGGAGATGATAACCTGTTTCTTGTTATGTTTGATTTCTTGAAGCTCTGGAACACACTGACATTCAGTGCCATACAGTGCCTAGAGATGCTCTGAAGGTCTGGCAAGAAGTAGCAGGTAGTTGTGGTGCTTCCTTCCTAAGGAGAAGCTACTTCTCAGCCTTGGAGGAACTCTTGCATTCAGAGTTAGATCTTATGAGATGTGGGTTGTAGGGGAAACTCTTTAATAAACTTGCAGAGTTCGAAAGTGAGGCCGGGTTTCTGGAAGCCCTCTGTCTGTGTCATTGTCTTCCTAGCTAACACTTGGAACAAACACAACATGGAGCTGTCATGAATATTGGCCACCCTCCCCACCTCTCTCCCCTGAAAGTCTAGAAAGATGCATTACCACAACAGGAGCCACCAAAAATTGGTATCCAGATGTTCTGGGTGCAGACTGGAGATACAGGTGTTGAAATGAAGGGAGGCCTGCTGGGGGGGAGCCAGAAATTAGATAGCTGATGTTGAGATGATCCTCTGGCATTTACAGGTTTTGGTCTATAATAGAGGAATGCAGAGGAGAGTGGTTTATCTTAAATGTCACTTCATGAATGCAGTGATTAAAGTCCTTACACTGGAAGTGAGATTTTGGTAAAATGCATTTTTTGAACTGACCTACTCTAAATTAAGTGCTTTAGGAATTAAGTGATTAGGGTACTCAGAAATGAGTGAAAGAGTCTCTCTGTGCCATTCTCTGTTTCTGGGACTGCTTCTGTATTTTGCATTTAAATAATTATCAGAGTGCAAGTCCATACCTTTATCTTGCTTCAGGTTCATGAAATTTAGAATCCAGACAGGCCACAACGTGAGACGTTTTTAAAATAAGCTAGAAAAGTTCAGGCACACTATCCATCTAGACATTAATGCTATTCATATTCCTATTGTATTGGCGGTTCTGACATATATGAGTATTTCTCACAGCTGTGCTGTTCCATTTCATTTTGTCTGAGAAATAATGAAGGTAAGCATCAGAGTGATGCTGTCCTTAGTGGGCAGGTTTGGAACCCCCAGTAATGATGAGCTGTCCTTGGGGCTAATGCAAGCAGGTTTGACTGCCTGCAGGCACAGGGCCTCCCAGCCAGGGCAGTGGTTCCAGGATTTATCCCTAAAAGGCGGATGAGCTTGGCTAGCACAAGCAGTAAGTTTTGAGGGACCTTGCAGATGAGTATAAAAGGATTTTTATATTTTATGTGCCTAGGTTAGCAGATGGCAGATGCAATGCAGTACACATTAATGTAGAATAAATAATGAATCTTAGAGAAAAGAATAAGAGGAAACATCTGCTGATTTGAAACAGGATGTATCATATTGACCGAGAGAAGAGCAAGTTACCATGGAAAGATTCTCAAAATGGGCAATACAAAGAGCAAAAAACCCTGTTGCTGCAAATTTTTTTAAATAATTTTTTCTTGTTAGAACACAGTGTGTTCATTTAGGGATGTATGATTGCCATGCAGGAACATATCTATTAATTTGCTGGTTTAAAGAGCTTCCTCCCACCTGGACACTGTTGTAGGGTACTTAGAGCCATAATATATCCCACTGATCACCAAGGGTGCATTTCTGAGAAATGTGCCAGTAGTTCAACATAGAGTGAAGCAACTCTTCCCATCTGCATTAATGTACCAAAAGTGTGATGGTGCAGAGGCTTAATAAAAAGAGGTTCATGCTTAGGGTCAGGATGTAATAGCTCGTTTTGTTGAATTCTTTTGGCTGAACCCATAAATGACACAATTTCTGTCAATGCTGCTTCACAATAACCAGTGAGGAGTTTGTTAAAAGCAAGTAAATTGTTTGAGTTTTGGTTTGGTGAAAATGTTGTTTTCTATGGAAAAAATCTTCTGGTTCATTCCAGCACTGATTATTGTTGTGTATGTGTTAGTGAATTTAATTATTTCTTGGTGTTTCTGTTTTTAGAACACGAAATGAAGGTGGCACCGATATTGTTGACAGGTTCAATCCCTGTATCCTTCAGAGTACTCAGTTTAAATACCAGTGCTGTAGCTGACCCTGTGCAAGGGTCAGTTCCCATCTTGCAAATGCTATGAGGTAATAATAGAAATACTTCTTTATTTTTGAGACCTAAGTTGTTTTGGCTGTGTTTTATGAATGTTAAATCAAAGAAACTTAATACAATTTTAGTTAGCATTTATCTTGCACATTAGCCAGAAGAAGATACATATAAAATCATAAATGTTGTACAGCTGTAAAATGCTATACAAATTTTAATGGTCACGTTAATATTTAAAGAATTTTATTCTGGTGTTTCAATTTTAATATTTGTTGGAAAAACACAGTCAATACTTTTAACCCTTGTATCCAAAACTGTGCTTATTCATATTTGTGGAATAAATCAGTCAGTGGGACTGTGATGTACTCACTGTGTATATTTTAAAAGGATAAACTAGGAAGGGATTCTGAGATTCCTATCTCAGTTTTCCCATTAAAAAAAAGCACCACAAAAAAACCACAAAAACCCCACAAACAAACAAATTTAATAATGTGTCATTTCTATTAGTATGCCACTAATTATTGCAGTTCAAATACTTGGATGCTGCTGGACAAGTGCTATAGGATGGAAGGGAGGTTTTCTGAACTAAGTCCAGTGTTTTGCAATGCAGGACAGCAGCACAGTGGAAGCGTCTGCACAGAATTCACTTTGTGATACATTGCCTTGATGACAGGATCAAGTACCTACAAAACTGAGTGGTGTTAAGATGACCTCGATAAGTCAAATGAAAATGTGAAGTTGTCTGGAGAGCTGAAGGTGCCAAATTCTTCTTAAGACAGAGCTGCTGTCGGCAGCAGCCTTTAAAAGTGCTTGTTTTAGTGGTTCTTTCCTATTTGTGGCTGAAAATAAAATCAAGAGTTATTGTTTAAAGAAATAAAAAAATACCTCAACACCACTACAATAGTGAGGGAAATTTATATATCTCTGTTTAGGTCCTCTCTAGGCTGTCACCCTGGAAAAGGACAATGACTATACACAATTGTACAACACATACATTCTTATCCCTTTGCACCTGTGGTTTTTTCCTACTATCATATTTGTTTCTGCCTGGTTCAATTCTGCTGAGACGGAATCTGGATGTTGCAATACCCATCTCTCTTCTTTCTAGAAAGCTTAATGTGAATTAATTTCTTCATTTGGTCTCACATCAAAAGAAGTAGCACTGGCCACAAAACTATTCACTGTTATCTTGCCAGTTTTATGGGCCACATGCAATTGTGGTATCTAATTCAATACATTGAAAAAAATAGGAACCTAGTACAAAAAAAGGTGAATATTATAAAAAAAAAAAGGTGTGAAAATTACTAGAAAAACTAGCTGAACTGGTATGTCACGTTTGCTTGTCTGTAAAGTTCCAATTTAAATAAAGACCAGCAAGCAGGCAAACAAATGTCTGGGATGTCATTCATAATAAACATATATGAGCATTGGATTTAACATTCTAGGAAAGTAGGCACTTCATGGTGTCGGGACAAGAAAAAAAATTACTAAAACTGGAGAAGCATAACGATTGGAGAATGGCAAACTACATTTAGTGGAATACTGAAAGTTAAAAATAGTAAGCTTCTGTGTATTATGAATATTATCATGGTTAGTAAATATTCTGACAGAAATACTAGAAGGTAGTGTAGGTTCTGCTGAGAGTTGTGAAGTTTTTTTTTGGAAAACAGGATTTGAAACTATTTGCAATATGTTAAAAGGGGTCACTACAGACCCCATAAAATGAGTTTCCACCAAATGTTATTCTGTTTCAAACTGTTAATGTTTGTGAATTATTGGCAGTTGTGACCTAGCAATTATTCCATCTTCTCTTATTTATATATCCTGCTTGACATAAAATCTCAGCAGTTATTGTGTATCATTTGGCCTTTCAGTGCTTTATGTTTTTCATCCAACTCAATGTGAAAAATATTTAACTTGGCATTACAGAATATTCCTGCAAAATGTAGAAATGTTTGCTAATTGAATGTAGAGAATAGTGACTGAGACAAGACAGTTGTTTTAAAATATCTCTCATAATGTGCAAAACATGCATTTACATTTTTTAAACATGATGTTACTTGGAGTAATTCTGTTTGACATATGGCTGTGAATAAGTTAGTTGAAGACTGAGTTGCCTTTGACATGATCTGCATGCGTGTGTGTACAAAGGATATTTTATAAATTTACACATGTATGGTGGCAAATGTGATTAAATAGCCCAAGATATATACATGTATTTATATGGTTTTCGCAACTTAAGTTACAATGTTTAGGCCACTAGAGTTATTTTTCGCACCCGAGATCTCACACAAAGGCTTCAAAGAGCTGCTAATTATAAAACAAGCCAAACCCCTGCTTGCTTTGATAAGTACTTAAGAAATGTTTCTGCGCTCCTTTTCCAGAGAAGAAACCCTGTAATTCAAAGTGCCCGAGCTGATACAGCAGGGTGGCAGCAGATACAGGAATGGGAGTTTGGGCTGTCCCAGTCTCTGGTGCCTGGAACCGTGTTCACAGGCTGGGCATGGGCTGCCAGCAGAGATCCCAGCCCCAGGCACAGCCCTCTGCAGGCAGGAGATGCACTGCAGGTGAGGTTAGTTATTCTGGCAGCAGCTGTTTACTTCCAGTCACTGGCTTTTCCCAGTAATTTTCCCTTGCCCCATCATCTGTGTTAAATTCAAAAATTTCATTCATGCAATGGGAAGCAGGCCATGGCTGCCTGAATAAGCTGTGTGGTCTAGGTAACTGAAAAGAGAAACAGGTTGAATTCAATAAAATGTATTGCAATATTTTCATATAGACATTTTTATCTTTGTTTGGAGGCTCCAAAACATTTACTAAAATGAACATAGTTTAACTGAATATGAATAAGGAGCTGGAGAGTTGCTATCAAATCAAGCATCTCAGCCATAAGGTAGCTACTTTATTTTACTGAAAATTAGCTTAAGTCTACTGAATTAACATTTGTTTAAAATTAGGGAAGCTAGATATTTGGCTATAAGTGAACAAGCTGTGGGGGCTTTTTTTGTTTGTTTCTCTAGTACTTTCATTTCCATGCTCAACTTAAACAAGGTTAAATTGATGCATTTTATCTTATAATGTGGAGCTCCGTGTCTCACAAGATAGGCTTGTTATTGCACAAACTTATTTTGTTCCCTGGAATTTGAAAAGGTGGAAAAATTGTAGGAACATTAGGTAAAGGCAGGGAAGAATATTTTTGTAGTAGCTGAAAAACATTACACATAAGTGATTTTATTATTTTTATGACCAATGTGACATCTTACCTATTCAACCATTGAAAGACATATTAAATGAAAACTCGACAAATGTGTGCAAAAATATTTGCAGTGATAGGGTACTCATAACGGTCGCATATTTAAGTAGTCATTGTTTTAATAGATCAGACTTTGGTCAGGGGTTAAAGATACATGATCTGCTTTCATACCACTACTGACCTTCTATAAATCTTGACAGTCCCTTGCCCCTATTCCTTTTCCCATAACTTTCAGTCAAATACAAAGGATAACATCTCCAGGGCAAATGGTTGATTTTCATGATTGAGAGCATGTCCAGTACAAACCCCACCCTTGTCTTGCCTGGAACTACACGACAGTATGAAAACACACATCTCTACTAACCCTAGAGTAGCTCCTCAAGCCAATTTCAGGATCAAGAGAGGAAATGCCTACATAAAACTTGTTCTTGGGAGTTAGAGGATTGCTGTAGGAAAGCTTTAAAGCCTGCAGTGCCTGGCAGCACACTCATGTGTCAAATAATTAATTAATGTTCCTCTTTACTGCATTCTGTGCCCATATACAGAAGCAGCCCATATCATGGCCCAGGGATTTTAATGACAGTGCAGTGAACGTGTCCTTGACTTGATCAGGTTGTTTCCATCAGGGGTCCTTTCTAGGACCTCACCAGGGCTGGTAGCCTCCTGCTGCTTCAGTGCAAGGTCATGTGCAGCTTCAAAAAGGCCCCAAGAGCTCCTTGGGAGTTCAGAAACAGCTGACTTGGGACTTCCCTTTCTTCCTTTCCTTGTCCTCCACATTTGTTTTCCTAGTGCTGGGCATAAACCAAACCCTACTGCCCAAGTCTCCCTTGTGCTAGGGCCAGGACTGTGATGGCACTAAGCTGGGAGCCAAGCACTTCCCATGAAGACATGTGGTGAGTGACAATCCCACCTTCCAGAGCTCATGATCAAAAAAATATTTGATGCCTATTTAGGATATTGCCATCTTCAGTCTGGTGCCAAAAATTCCTCAACATAAGGCAAAATTAAATGGAAGAGTATTAAACCTTGCGTTGCCATACTGCTGTGGTGCAGCAGTCTGTGTGCTATTGCATTTGCTGATACTGGACAGGCATTACATAGTCATGTGGATGAACCCTGTACCTCAGATTTTAATGGTGTTGCAGTAAAGAAATGCCATCATTTAAAAGTTGTTTAAAATATGTTTGGAGAGGATAAATTATGGTTTACACAGATTTTTAATGAGATAGTTTTGGCAGAACCTGCCTCTACTCTGGCCTTAGTTACTTAAGGCTTTGTCCTGGGGATAGTTGTCAGCACTTCAGACAAGCGTGTGCTGTGTTGTGAGTCAAATGGGAAATGATCCTCAAAGTAGCTGGGACACGTGGTTGGGATTTTTTTCAGCACGGATAATTAAAATGTTATATTCTCATCCCAATAACAAGCTAGTGGTGTAATACATTTCCACCTGTCACTTCTATGTTATACTGTAGATGGGGGATTGATTTTGGAGGATGATCTCCTGTGGTTTGATTGTCATCTTCTCAGGGCAGCAGCCCATGCATCTGTAGGCACCCAGTTCAGCAGGGCCAGCTCCTGTCCCCTTCTGTTTAAGCCACAGAGATGAATCCCTGTATTGGGTTTTCCTATTAAAAAACACAGTAGGTAACTTTTGCCTTTTTTAATCCACTGCTTTGTCATCATTTACTCAGGAAGATGGCACGAGTGTTTACTTTCTTGTTGGAGCTGTAGTAGTTTTCATTGACTTTAAATAATACTCATTCTTTTTTGTAGGACCAAATATTTACTCTGATAACTGTTTCTTTCAGTATCTTAGTTTTGAAGGTGTTAAGTCCTTATTTTTAACTGTAGAAGATGGTGAATAATAGCTATTTCCCTGTGTTACCTATCTAATTTCAGAATCCCCAGTGCGTTTCTGTCCTGCAGGATGTCAGGATATTTCTTCCTTCAGTTGCCCTCAAAAATTCCTTTCTGACGTTGCTGGAAAGGCTTTAGGTGAATTTCCATCAGGAATTTAGGTAATTCACATTCAGTGTTCTTTTCAGTGCTGCTGTTATAAACCTTCACCTGGCAGAGGTTAGAAACTTATTTTTAGAGACACAGACCTGACCTAAAGGCAAAATATAGAAATCAGTAGAGCTCAAAATTGGCTTTGCTGCTTTTTTGAGTTTTCTCCATGTGCCACAGTCCCTGCGTTACACCCCCCTACTCTGCAGGGGGTCAGAGCATCAGGTCTGAGCAATGGGCTCCTGGCTGCCCTGCTTATGAGGACAGAACGGTGTCACCGTGGAGCAGTGCCAGGATGAGGTGCGAGTCTGCTCCCGAGCACGGAGCCCACACCTTGGATTTGTGAGCTGGCTGCTTGCCTAGCTGATAACTCAGGCCAGGATGGACTAACCTTTAGAGGTACGTAGACTGCTTTGAGATACAGGGGATACCGGTGTGCCTGCTGACACCTTCCCAGGAACAGCAGCTGCCCCCTTTGTCTCGTGTCCCTGAGGAGAGGGGGCAGGACAGACCCATGCGCGCCCTGAGCTGCCCGACGCTGATGTGAGCTTTTAGTAGCACAGCACTCGGGGGTTTGAAGGCGATTACATTTCTGGCAGAAACAGCGTATTTGAGATTAATTTGGAACTCGAGTCATTATTAGTAGTATTGCAGTGAGATCGTGTTTGTGGGGAAAAGCAGTACTTTTCAAAGTTACCACAGCACTAAATGGAGGGGGAATTGCTGGCTTTACTGAGCAGCTCCTAGACTAAGGGCACTATTTTTTTTTAAATTGGTTGTGAACATCCTAAGTAGGTCAGTGCTTATTTCAAACATTTCACAAAATACTAGAGCTCTTAAAGCCTGATTAGGAAAGGTTACTAAATGCTTGCTTTCAATGTTTGCTCCTTTGTTCAATGCATGAGTTTTTAGTTCATGTTCTTTGTCATTAATATTGCTTTGTTGCTTGTGGAACAGACTGCAAATTATTTTTGCTACTGTTTTTTTAAAAGTCTAAATAGCTTGGTATTTTTTTTGTTTGCTTTGGTTTTTGGCTTGTTTTTGTTTTTGCTTTTTTTAATGCAATGGCTTTTAGTATTTGGCAACATTTTATTATACAGTGAAGCTTTCTGTTGTTTCCTCATTTCTGTTTCATAATACTTTAATACTTTTAAAAATACCCATTAAATATAATTACTTTGCTTTACTTACTCCCTATATTGGACTGCTGAGACTCATAGTCTTTTCCTTTCCTACTCATGAGTTCTGTTTTCCTTTTTGGACATGGTTTGTCTTTAGAAGAACATTTTTCATGTTTGATAGCCTTCTTTGCTGTCTTCCTTATGCTGTGAGATGAAGAACTAGGGAGACCAATTAGTCTGGTTTGGGGTTTATTTTTATTCTCATGCTGTGCTTTTAATCATATCTTTCTTCT
The DNA here is from genome assembly GCA_013396695.1 of Sakesphorus luctuosus. Lineage (NCBI taxonomy): Eukaryota > Metazoa > Chordata > Aves > Passeriformes > Thamnophilidae > Sakesphorus > Sakesphorus luctuosus. The sequence goes on from VWZD01008203.1 coordinate 617,379, forward strand.
ATGGTATCTTCATGGAACGGCCTGAAACAAGGAGTTATCTTAGTCTCTTAATCACTGTGTTAGGTTTTTTCTTTTAGCCAAGTTCCCTTTTTTCCTTATTTCCTCTCTTTAACAAGTGAAATGGGGTTGGACTCTGTACATGGGGACAGGCATTTTCTTCAGTGTCATGTTGTACAGCAACTGCTACAGGTACAGAGGAAAACCTGGACTTGTCAAGGGAAGTGGGAATGCAGTGTACAAAGGGGAGTGGAATCAAAGAGAGGAGCAAGTGGTAGTAGTAAATACTAGGTTCAGGTTATTTAGAAAAATACAGGATATTAGTCCTTGTGAGAAAGAAGAGAAAGATGTAAAGAAGAGAAATCAAAATGGGATTTGGAGAAAAGTTGTTAAAGACACTGTGTCCATTACAAAGTGAATGGACACTATATGAGAGCAATAGGAATAATATTCAGTCATCCCTGCTAATACAGAACCACTGGTAAGACTTCGATGCAAGTAGTAGGGCTGTCCCATAGTGGTAGTCCTTAATGTAAGATTTACATAATATGCCTGCATATAGCCTTATTTATATTTGTCATGAATGGAGGTGCAAAAAGTATTTGCATGGCCCAGGTTAGTAAGGGTTCCTTGAACTCAAATTGTCATCGCTGTGCAAAGTGCTGTTGGTCTGACTCTAGAGCTGAAGGAACTCAGAGTCCTCCGGTGGTCTGAAAGTCTGGGTGAGTAACATATATACTTTCATAATATTTATACAGCTGTAAGAATTTTACTTTATTTAAAAATTTCAGCAACTACATGTAATCCAGAAATATTTCCATCTGTCTTTTGAACAATGAACTTAAGATGTGAAAGTCCAACGTTCTTAGCCCAAAGCTCATGCTCATAACACATGTTGTATTGTGAGTTGATAAATCTGAACACCCGTTCCTTATTACTACCTTTATATTTTCTTTCTGAAGAATATTTACTTTGCTGCCTTAGAACTAATATGATAAGCAGATCAATCACATCAGTCTGTATTCCTGAAAGATAGGATAGCCATATATTGTAGCTGCAGATGTTATGGAAGTTTGACAAAAAATATCTCATAACTTCTGTAGTGTTCAAGGTCATAGAAAAAAATTTCCCGCATACAGCAGGAGCTTGGTTTTTACCTGTGAGTCATAAAATAGAAGCTGTAAAACAAGTCTGTGAAACGTTTTAGAAGAATATTAGTTGTTTTCAACTGACAATTCATTTTGTAGGTTCCAAAGTAGACTCAACTGTGTATCAGTTCATTCCAAGGAAGAGAGAAAGTGTATGGTCAGCATAGACTAATGTCTATTTATGAGGAAGATTTTTATTCCATTAGTAGAGTAGGTTGTTGAAATAATAAAATATGTACTCTTCACCTCTTATTTTCATTTCCTGATGTATGGTAAGTTGAACTGCTGTTGAGTAAAATTTGCAGCAAATGTTCTTTCCTGTGCTCATTTGATATAGTTCACACTCCATTAACATCCTGATAGAGAGAAGGACGTTACTCTGTAACTTTTTATTTTCCCGTACTTCTGAGATGACTTTGGGACACCATACTGTGACTGCAGAACATTACGAAGATTTCAGGTAGTGTCAGTGCAGTGGGATAGATTCTGCAGTGCTACTCACAGACTCTAAATAAACTTAATAATTGCATTCTGAATCATTTAGCTTTTTAATCATTAGTTTATGGCTAAATTTATCCCATTGTGCACACAGTTATTGGAGCACTAACAGTATAAATACCACTCTAGTTCTGGCGGTTACTTTAGCAAAGGATATCTGCAGCCCCCTTATTAAAAGAAAATTATTTCACTTTGTTAAAAACAAACAAAAAAATAACCCCCACCTAACCAAATCACTTGTTTATGATATTCAAATAGAAAGGTATTTTTTTAAAAACAGAATTCATTTTGTCTATTTCAGGCTTATTCATGCATCTGTAGTGATTTCTTTATCAGCAGGTTATATAGAGGTGATACTAAAAAAAATTGTCTCTCATGCAGGTAGGACAAAACTAGACCCTGTGAGTCACCTGATGGGAGAGGAGATACTGAATACAAAATTAGTTCGAATAGAAACAATCGTTAAAGAGGTAAAGATCTAAAGACAGATACCACAGGACCTGTCTGGGTGGAAAAGATAAAGTAACATAGATCACTTTAATGAGTATTTCAACTGAAATTTAGAATAAAAATGCCTAAACTTGGCACCGAGAAATGCTGAATGCTTTTCATTCTTTTTAACTGAAATGAAAATAGAAACCCCTTTTGTCTTCTGACAGGGTAGTGTTTATCAGTCTGAATACGTGGCCTGTCAGAAACAATAAGTATTTGCAGATTCCTTTGAGGTCACTGGGAGTTGAGGGTTAAGCAACCTTTTAAATCTGCCCTGAGTGTCACTGACAGAGTGCATGAGCCTTGGGGCGGGTGGCGTGAAGAAAGGGTTAATTAAACAAACCTCTATGGAGGGCCTGGCAGCTTATTCTTATCAGAAGATCTGCAAGGGTATTGGGTTGGATCTTTGGGTGTCTGTGACTCTCTCCAGTCTCTGTCAAGTGAAACAGAGGAAAGGCACTAAAATGAGGCTGGAAGAAACCCAGCTATTAATGGGTAGGCTGAGATCAAGCAAATTCAGAGACAGATGTGCCCACCTTTGGAAGATCTTATTTACCTTAGTCTTAAATTGACGTGACTCTGTTACAACAAGAAGGGGCTTAGTATCTGCAGTAAGCTGTTCCATGGCATCACATTGGCCATCAGGCTGTATTTTATTCCTCTGATTCCTTTGTGATTTGGGTCCTCTAAGATCAGCTGCATGTGCACAAAGGAGACTTGAACTCTTGCTGCTATGACTCTCTTGTATTTTGCCCTGTTTTTTTTAACTGACTTTGTCACAGAGCCTGTAAACCAGAGCCAAACTGTGTCCTTACCATCTGTTTGATGAAGCAATATGTAGAATGTAGTTTTTATCTGCAAAACAATGCACAGAAACAGGCCTACCCCTTGCTGAGGTACCTGTGTTATTGCAATGTTATTGTAATGTAAGTAGATTTCACCTCAAGGTGTGACTTCTGCAATAACTCAGTCATAAACAGTATTGGTAAGAGCTGCTGGTTTCCAAGAGAACAAGAAAGGGGAAAATAAGGAGGCTGTAAGTAATATTTTGCTTTGCTAATAAATGTTTTCATTTTATTTGTTCTTAATTGTTCTTATTTTCTCATATGTCTATTTTGGGTTTTCTAAAGTCATTTTCCAACAAGCAACTTTTAATTAGATTTGAGAGTCCTGAAAATCAGATTCCAGTCTTTTTGGTAGACAAAACATGAGGTATTTTTCGCTTGTGAATTAAGCTGGGTTTGAAGTTGATGTATTTAAAGACTGACCCAAGTCAACCCTAGCGGGAATAAATCCGAAGGTTCTGATATGGGCTTTGTGTCAGATGATGCTTAAGATCTTCTAATTGTGTAGAAGCTGTAGAAGCCTCAGTTCATGCTAGCAGCCATGTGAAGAAAAGTTGAGACTGTCTTAACACCTCACAGAGCACTGTAGCTTTTGACTAACTGGTTTTTTGGCACCTTGCAAATCTGCCCAGCACATAGCACTGTGCAGAGAGGGGAACTTCTCCATCTGTTTTCTTGATTGTGTTTTGGTTCCTCTTTGGTGAGTTCAAAAAAGTCAATATTTTGCAAACTCAGATTGTCTTGACCTGTATCAGTTTTGCATCTTCATTTCTTAAAAGACAACCAGACATACAGAGGAGTATCCAAACTCCTTACTCATGTGATAACAAAGCAAAGACATGTCAATATACAGTGCAATACCTGAGCTGTCCTGGAGGAGCATGTCCCAAGCAGTGTGTCATGAGCATACTCACGACACTCAGGATTTAAAACATACTCAGTAAATCACTTGAAAGACTGGAGAGGCTGGGAAGAAAGCCTTTATTTGACTTCAGGGTTGTGATTGAGCTCTTGGATAAGAATTTGGTTTCATCTTGGACTACAGATGAGCTGCAATTTTTGTCAATAAATGGAACATTGTGTGAAACTTCTGAAGAACATAATGGACCATCCACACACCTTTAACTGATGCCAAAGATGGCTTCTTTGGCATTATCTTAGATTTCTGTGCACTTCAGAGGATTAGGTAAGAAATAGCGGGTGATGTCCTGATTTTTTAAAAGAAACTTTCTGAGTGATCAGGAGATGTGGCAGACCACCAATTAGAGCTGATTGCATCAAGTAAAAACTCTACTTGTTATGGCCAATTTCATTCCATATATACAATGATACATTTGCTCTCTTATCTCTGGAAATTTTACTTTTTCATTATCTATCCATGAAGAAAAATAAGTTATTTGTTCTCCTTGACAGCCTCCTGGAGTTCTAACACTTGCAGCTTACTTACAGTTCATGTTTTCTTCATGATTTGAAATGTTTCACATTACTTCTGCTTCCTTGCTCTCTTTTTGTTCTGCTTGTTTGCTGTAGGAAAAATTCTCCCAGTTTTATCTGCTGTGATCTTTTAGGAGCTTCAGTCTTTAGTAAACAAAAAGCATTGAATTGTATTTGGATGAAAATTCGTTTTCCTCTCAGTTTTGTATAATGCATTTATTGCATTTTGACTCCTGGAATTTCTGAACTATAACATATATGATACTGTCGAGAAATGAGAGATATCAAGCAAGCAGCCTTAAAATAAACAGTGCATTTGCTGAGGCTGCAGATTTTGAGTCCATGCTAATGAAGTAGTCCTGGGAAGGAATTCCTCTCCTTTCCATGGCAGCCTCTACTTCTTCTGTCTTTCAGAATACCTCAAAAAATTTTGTTCTTTCTTACTGTACCAACTCAATTTCAGTTGCTTGGAAATCCTTGCCTGGAAGTTGGCAAATCATTAACTGCTTGTATCAGACCACATAGTTTTAGTAGTGACACCATATTGTGATTCACCCATTCCGCACCAGACCCCCATGTGAGCAGTGTCATCAGAGGGAATAATGAGCTGATAGCACATATTCAGTCCTGTTTCCATCAGAGCACTGGAGTCAAAGTAGGACTAGTTTGGCTCAAACTGAACATACCTGTTTCCCCAGCCTTCCCATGTGACCTTTATTGTGCAAAAGGGTTTAATGACCATCTATGTAAGATGTTGCTGAGCAGCCACATGGATTATGTCTGACCACTAGGAAAATGACCATTTTTCATAAGATTAATAATGCTGAAAAAGGAAGTACAGGCTCTTTGATTGAAGACAGCTGTTTAGTGGAGAAATACAATCCTGGGGACAGCTCATGGGAGCCGAGTCTTGCTCTGGTTTGTCAGCATGACCTCCATATCAGTTTGGCCAGCAGCGGCAATGTTACTGCCAAAAGTCACGATGCTGAACTTGCGGAGTGTTTCTATTATCAATTTGATTCCTAGTGACCTGGTAAAAAAGAGGAGGGGACACATGAAGCAACGAGAAGTGGTTGGATGCACCAGATTTTTCTGGTCTGCTGCTGACATAGTGGCTCAGAAAGCAGTCTGCAAACTTGTGTCAGGAGCTTTATGCCCTTCTGTCTGTCTTGGTCTTGTAAGGAGCCCTTTATTTCAGTGGAAGTAAAAAATCTGAAGAATTTTGAAGGTGCTTCATGTCAGAGGAAAACATGTATTTCAGTTCAGTACCCCAGAGTACTTTGTCTGGCTCATAAATTTACTCGCAATTACAGCATTGTTTATTTTATTGAGATGGCTTATAAACAAGTATTTCAGGCAAAGATCCAGAAGTTCACTTCCGTCTGACTATTCCTTGCTCACATCTGAAGAACTGAATAAAAATCCCACAGGTACATAGCTTTTGTGCAATGTTCTGTGTATAACGCCACCAACTAGATCCAAACTCTGTTACTGTATATTTGTGCAAATGTGCATGTTTCATGAGTGAACTATCACAGTGTTCTTATTAATATTTTTATGTTACTTTTTTCTTTTTTGTATGTCCCACTTATAGTCTTGCATGATTTTCAATTCGCTGCAGAATTTAATAATCTGGAGAAAGACTGGTGTCTGTGTAGAATGGAATAGAATAGAATAGAGTAGAATAGAATAGAATAGAATAGAATAGAATAGTTTCAATTGGAAGGGACCTACAACAATCATTTTGTTCTAACTGCCTGACCAATCCAGGGCTCACTGAAAGTTAAAACATTGTCCAAGTGCCTCTTAAACACTGGCAGGCTTGGGACATCTAATGTTTTGTGACTTGCTTTGGAGGTCAGGTACAAGGTCTGGGTCTGACTTGGAGGAAGGAGAAAAGCAGATCTTGGTTTTTAGCAGTCACTCTTAGCAATTACTCTTTCTATGTATAATATAAAACTTCACACTTACAAAAGACACAACATACATATTTATTGATTTGTTGTTCAGATGTTACCCTCTGAGTGAAAGGACTATTACCCTCCTCCTTCCTTCCTGCCCCAATCAACCCTGGATCGTGCATGCAGTTTTTAAGTCACATCTAGTGGTTGTGATCAATTCCAAGGTGGGGAATTTAACAATATATATCCTACTTGCAGTTTATTTTGACAATGTACATTCGTTCTTCATTATTGTTCTTCCTTTTTTTTATTAGTTAAGTTTTAACTTTAATGTTTCAAGTCTTTATGATGTGGTAATTGTATCACCACATTTTTACTGACGCCAGATATATACAAATATAGATATGTATGCTTTGAAACCTTCTTATACTACATAGTTCAACAAGACATTTGTAAAACTTGCATGGCCTAACCACTGAACATACAAAGGTTCAGAGCATTCATGCTTCCATGCTGCTGGCAAAATAGGAATGGTTCTTGAATAAATTCTATAGACAACTACTGTTTTAAAATAGAGATTCTTGTGGTTCTGTGGAAAAAAATATTCCACATAGAACAGAAGCTGTAGTTAATACGTTTCAGTTCCACTTTAAGCAGAATATTAACCCTTTCAAAAAACTACACATTTTTCGAGTTCTGGGTGATAGCCATTTCCTTCTAAATAGTGATTTTTGTCTCACACTCATGCATAAAGCCAGAAAGTTGGAACAGTCCAAATCACATCATCAGCTTAAAAACATAGCTCATCCACCAATAATGATAAAGCCACAAACACACAAAACTGCTTGTCATCTGGTATCTGAACCTGGTCTTGGAGAACTTGTGTAATAGGAGTCTCTCCTCAAATAGGAAAGGTTTCATTTTAAAATCTTTTTAAAATTACTTTAATATGCAATGGAAAATCTGATTTTAGATAAAACAGAAATATTGTCATGTAAAAGAGGGCCTGAGTAGTATGATCTGACCTTGCATCTGCCCCTGTGTCAGCAGGTTTTCCTAGGTGAAGGGTTTCCCACAACTCGACCCTTGGTGCTTTGCTCTTTGGTGGGCATTCATTTTAATTTCTTCTCTGTGTCTTTAGTACCCTGGTTTCTTGCAAGGTCTTCTGCACCGCTGCCACCCTGATCCCAAAGCCTTTTGCAGCTGTGATGGTGAGAGGCTGGCTATGTATTTGCAGTGCAGCCATTCCTGAATAATCTCCACATATCTTTCACAATTCACTGTCCCTTCTTTTGAGTCTGGGTCGTTTGCTGGTTATCTTAAAAGTTGCTTTGAAGCTTTAAAGTGAATGTAGAGTAAATTTACTTGAAGAGACATGGGATATTTTCTTCTCATTTCTTGATGCGTTGCTGCGATATGGCAGTGGCGTAACTGGCTAAACACAAACAACTTCCAAAAAACAAAGAATGTCTCTAGCATCTAACATGAGGGACTGCCAGCCCTCGTACCATCAAAGATTTCTGTTGCTTTCTACAAAGCTTCAAGTTAATGAAATTTTAATGAGTTGTAATTAAGGGCTGAAGGAATTGAGGATCCTTTATCTAAGCTCCTGAAATCTGCTTGGTGAATAAAAGTAATTGATAAATGCAAACATATTGATTTATCCTTTACCCTGATTGCTCTTTATAAATGGAATGGACATTTATCCCCTACATTAATAAAAGATCACTTTTGAGGCTTTAATTAACTGTTCTTTGAATTCCTCATTCATCTAAAATTAACCTTTTATGACAATTATGAAACTATTTTGAAAGTCCTTTTAAGTAACATAAACTACAGAGGCGTACATTGACTTGGCAACCTGCTATTAGCTTGCAAGTGGAAAGACAATGGCTGGAAAAAGCTACCAGCACCTGTTGTTTTTGATGAAAAAATCACCCTGAAGTACACCATCACTCCAGGCTGTCACTCCATCATTTGTACTGCTAAGGAAGTTTTTTTCTCATGAGTACTGCATATTTTTTAGAATTGAGTAGTTCCCCAAAGTCTATGAGCAATTGGTAAAATAACACACCTCAATTTATGAATAATATTAGCTATAAAGAAAGTGTCTTAAGTAAGATTTCAGGTTGTACCTCTCACAGAGCCAATCTAGGATCTGTGCATTGCAGACTGCGCATCTCCACTAGCACCCTGTTGAAATTTGACCTTGATTTTTACATAGAAACCAAAATAAAAGGATTATCCAGTTATAAACTTTCTGAAAATAATGGATGGTAATCACAACTGTGGTCAAAGAGGCTTCAGAGGATCGGATTTGTGTGTCATGTAAGCCTAGGTTTAAGTGAATTTTTTGCTGTCTTGGACTGGTCCTAAGGTTTGTTCAGGGCCACACTCCAAATTAAATGGAGGGATGAAAGGGGCCTCTTCTATAATACTGTCAGGCATTTGGGAAGAGGGTCGAAGCTGCTTCGCAAGGAAAAGCCCCAGGGCAGTTCCTTACATTTTCACAGAATCCATTTCTGTAACAACTTAGATATCCTCTCCTACTTGAAAATATGCCTGCTGTGGTACAGCCATGATAACTGGCAGAAGTTTTCCCCTCTGTTTTTTAATCGTAATGCCTGCCCTGTGATTTCTGAATCTTTGCTTCTTTCCCTGCATCTCTGCCCCAAATTGCCTCCCTGTTTTCAGCAGGTTCCCTAGGCTGTCTCAGGCAACTATTCTGCCCTGGCACCCACCAGGCTTCCTCACCATCGAATCTGCAATGTGCCTGGTGGGTGATGTCACACTGCAAACTGCAAGGCTACCTTTTTGACAAGGCTTTGTAATGTATTTAGAACAGTAAAATGTGATGCTCAGTTCAACAAATGGCAAGAACAACCAAAGGAGCAACTCTAACTGCAGAGTCTGGTGGCTGGGATAAGGATGGAACCAAGGCTGATGTAGAGTATAACATTACATTACACATTAACAATACTGTAAAATAAGCCTAGTTCTCTTAGAAAGAATAGGATTAAATCCTGAATCTGGACCAGACTCATGTTATGTGGTTAGGTTCTGCCAAATTAAAATTACCTGTGCAATTACATTTGAGTGGAGAACCCTAAATAGGTGGCTTTAATAACTCAAATGAAATTGGTGTTACTAGGGGATATGGAACTGTGATTTTATTATCTGCAGAATAGAGCAACAGAAGTAATTGCTGCTAGTGGAAGAACATGGTGGATTTGTTTGTGCTGTAGAAATTGTGGGGAAGCTTGGAAGGAAAAGTTTAGGCTGAAAATGTCCAAACCATTGTTAATCAAATAAATATTTTTCCTTTTTTTTCTGTTGTCACATAGTAGTGCTCTTCAGAAGAATTAAGATGTGTGTCATACAGCTTGGCAAGTGGCTGTGAATGGCATTTTTTTTGATCCAAGTTATTTCAATCTTTCTCCCATACAGACCTTTTTACTGAAAGGCATTTTTAGGACTATAAAAATGAGGGACATCATGAAGGGTTGCTCTCGAAATTTGTAACATGAATTTTTAATAGCTTCTGAATTATTCTGTTTATTTTATGGTTCATATAATAACGTGGTCGATTTGTTGGTTGTATTTCAGTGCAAGGAATTCAGGTCAGACTTGCTGAAACCTCCCTGATAGCAAACTGCTGCCCATTAAAAGTACAGGAAGGTTTACTGGAGGGGAGTTACTGTCCTCTTTCCCATTCTTCTTTTCACCTATTTTCTTTATGTCTCTTTTCATTTGCATATGTTATTAAGTACATATATCTGTCTGCTCTTTGTATTGTAGTTCTTAAAGCATCAATTTTATTTTAAGCTGCAAACAAAAACATACTGAAGTTAATTTTTTATTTTATTTGATTAATGTGTTAGTACAAATGAAAGACTTTGAACTAAGACTGTATGTTTTTAGATCTTTCAGTCATTACAGCAAACCAATATAGCATGAAGAACAGGCAGATCAGAGAACACTGGTAGAGCACAGTAAATAGTGTGCTCTTTGGGTAACAGAAAATGCATTCAAAACATCATTTTCCCACTTTCCTTCATGGTTCTAGGCAGGAATGCTGGTCGTGCAGTGTCCTCTTTTATTTTAACTTGTGCTAACCTACTTTACAAGTGACCACTGATCTTTTTTAAAAGGAGATTTTACATTTATATATTGCACTTGGCGTGGTCACCAGTTTTGTTTTCATTTAGAAAATAGTTTGGGGTTCTTAATAACATACTTCATTAGCCCTTATATTTTATTGTTAGGGTTATTAGTTCTTTTCAAGGTTTTTCCTAGCTGGAAGGCCTCCTCTTTCAGCTTTCTTTGCTTCATAGCCCTCTACTATGGTCTCTTGTTTGATCACTGTATTGGATTTTCCATTTCTGTTCCTGGGGAGCAACGTTTGATGATGGAGGTTGGAGGAACCACAAGGGTAACCTGGGTAGCACCCCAAATATCTGACAGGAAAAAAAGAGCAATTGCTGCATTCCTAAAGCATGCTCTGCGCTGCAGCGTTTTCAGTCTTAAGTGCTAGTAAGTGGGACCATTTGTTGTCATTTATGTAAAGAAAGTAATGAATCATCAAATATGCAAAGCAGGACATGAAGTCATCTGCATAAAATCTCCAGATTTCAGAACATTTAGTCTCTACGAGTGTGGTAGATTGTAACCAAGAAATATCTCTCCAGATGGCTTGAGCTGGTGAGGATGCACTGCCTGCACTTTTTTGGAGTTGTGGTACACTCAGACTACCTGAGCCATCACATATAGCTATATAGACACAGATAACTGGAGTAGCAGATTTTTATTGTTGTTTTAACAAACATGTTCATATCTCCAGAGTTGCTCAGACAGCAAGGGATCAAGCATCTGACTGTTACAGACAATTTACTCAAACCCATGCAAGTCAGCATTATAAGGCACTTGTTATTGTAAGGACAAGAAAGTGACATAAGGGATCGCATTCAACGCAGAATCTCAGAGTGTGCTAAGTTAGAAGGGACCCACAGGGACTATGGAGTCCAACTCGTGGCCCTGCCCAGGGCCCTCCCCAAGAGTCACATCATGTGCCTGAGAGTATCATCCAGACACTTGAAATCTGTCAGGCTTGGTGCTGTGACCACTCCCCTGGGGAGCCTGTTCAGTGCCCAACCACCCTCTGGGTGAAGCAGCTTTTTCTAATATTCAACCTAAACCTCCCCTGGCATAACTTCAGGCCGTTTCCTTGGGTCTTGTCACTGGTCACCATAGAGAACTGACCAATGTCTGTGCCTCTTCTTCCCCTCAAGAAGAATACAAGTCACTTGAAATTTTAACATGAGAGAACCTTGTGTGTCATATATGTTCTACTGAGTTAAGTAACAGTGTGCAAAAAGTAAAGCTTGCTGTAGTGTGAAGATGCACATCTTAAACTGGGCTTACGGAAAAGAGTCTTTTTTTCTTTTCTGTGGTGGTGAAAACCACACAAAAATCACAGACAGCTGATCAGATTAGTTTTTTGATACAATCATTAATGGGTAATTGAAAAATATTGCATCTCACAAATAGACAAATACATTTTTTTATTCTGCAGTTGGCCAGGTCATCCCTCCCAGGCCGGCTCATGAGGACACTGGCTTGGCAGAATACTTTCTGTTCCTATCTGCAGTTTAGATGATGTCTCTGACTATTTTTGCTTCAAAAAAGCACCCCCCAATGTTATTGGAATACCTGACTATAAAGAGTTCTGTATCTGCTTATTTGCCTTCTCATTTACATAGACATGTAGAGATTTTTCTTTACATCCAGTGTCTATGGTGGAAAAAACCTGTGATAGTCCAGCCAAGAGTGCCAGAGCTACAGCTGCCCTAGACAGCTGTTGCTTCTCAGCACAATCTTCAGAGGACAATCATTGTCTTCCTATTGTTCTTTTTTCTTTGTAGTTTGCTCCTCCTGATGAGAACATCCACTGCAGCACTCATCCCTGGGTTAATTAATGGGACTTTGGTGGATGAGGATGAGTTAAATACTTTGTATCGGGTATGAGTGAATTACCTTCATGCCTGAAGTTTGTCCTTCTTTCAGTCACTTTTTTACTTTCTTTTTCTACATTTTTTGCCCCCATGTGGATGATGTAGAACTTCAGGATGAAAGAGGAATATTGAAACAATGAAAATGGCCTCTATGCCTTGACAATATAGGCAGGATTCTGTCAGTCAAAGACTGTGTTTGTCTCCTGGCATATCCAGTCTGCTCTTGCTTCCTACCTATTTTCTCTTCTGTTCATTCCAAGATTGCTTTCAAACCATCCTAAGGGCTGACTTTCTCTAAGACATATTTTACTGGTTGTAAAGCTTTGGGCTCTGTGTGTTGTATATTTGATGGGTTACAGCTCTTTTAAAGGTTATTCTTTTTTTAAGAGGTGGTCATTTGAAAATGATGATGCAAGAAGCTAGAGAAGCTGTAGTAACACAAAAGAAAATGAGCAACTAACATTTTCTCCACAGTAAAATGTCAGTGTAGTGTTTCAAGTTGTTTCTCTCCCTCCCCTTTTTATAGTGGCATAGCCACTGTATAAAGGCTAAGCCTTTATAACCACTTATAAAGATGAAGCCAGCCTTAGTTTCATTTACATAATTTCAGAAGAGATTTTGAAACTTAGAACACTTTTGTCTTTTACTAAAACCTACTATAAAACTTATATAAATTTGGCAAAGGATATTTTCGTGCACATCTTTAAAATGCTTTAAGAAGCTAGTGTGAAATAACTGCAGACATGGAAGGCAGTATTCATATATTATTTAACAGTAAAGTAATAATAGAGATGATCTGCTGTGATTTATAGCTAAGGGGCATTCCTTTAAGAACTTATTGAGCCTAAGTTCTTGTTTGATTTGATTAAAACATCAGAACAAACAAAACAGCTTTGAATCAAGATTCTATAAATTTTAGCTCTTTTAGTCATTACAGCCAACCAGTATAGCACCAAGAACAGCCAAGTCACAGAATACTTTGGTAGAGTTTAGTAATGCTTTAAATATGGAATAAATATTTGAATTTGTATTTTTCTGTGAGTGACTGATATATAGAGAAAGGAGTATTGCATGGGCAGCTGGTCACAGCTGATTGTTCCTTCTGGAATTGCTTAGTCATTAAGGTATCTCATCAGGATGGTGAACCCAAGTCTGCCATCACAGCTGGAACCAATTGGAAATCTTAGCAACAATCCTGGCAAACATTTCAAACATTTGTGGCTGTGTTTGCACACAAATGCCCCACTGCTTTGTTTTTCAGCACCGTTCATCCGTTGGCATATTTAGTTACCAGTGTGTAACTGTACTTTGGCTTGTGTAACCCTTCAGGTGGGGAAGGGAACCAAGTGTTGTCAAAAAGCATCCTGAGGACAGAATACCAGGTGAGAGATAGCAGTGATGTTATTTTGCTGGTTCAGAGTACTGGATATAGTTCAATATGTACAAACACTGTAATAGTAGGCCACAGACCTCTCTACTGAGGCAAAAGACTTTGAAGATCTTGAACCAAAGTCAAATATAAGATGCAGAAGTGGTAGAATAATGAAGAAGATTAACTCTGCTCCTACTGATGCTATTTCTGAGTTTGGGGTATTCAGATTCCACAGCTGTAAACTCCTCTATCTTTAAGAAAGTTTTTGCTATGGTTTAATTTTCTAAAATGTGACTAAAAGGAAATAAAATAGACCTGAAGGGGTTTTTTTCTGTTTTAGTTCGTTGTTTTTTTTTAAAGACTTGGAGCTGAGATTAAATTTTTATGGCTGAGTAGTAAATCTCTGGAACAGGATTTCCTGATAGAAATGACAACTCTGCTTTAATTATAGCATCTTCTAGGCAGCTATGATATTACAGCAGGACCCTTAACAGACTTTGCTTTTTAAGACCATATTCGAGAGTAACAGGACTTGCCGTAATTACGGCTTGCTTTCTACTGGGGGGTTCACCTGTCATTGAATTAATGAGCAGGTTCCTTTTACATGGTTTATTTTCCCAGGAAGAATGTCTTTAGATTTGTGTGAAGTGTTTTAAAATGAGTCTCAATATATTGAATGTGAAGCATCTTCTGTATCATGCAACTATTTCAGAAATCATGTATGGAAAAATAAAGCACTAGAGCATAGTTCCAAGAAAGCTTTAACATCTGCAAAATTAACTTGTCACTAATTTTTCATGCTTCAGCTACTAGAAAATGTATCTCTGAAGCTTTAACCTTTTTTTTTACTATTACATTACATACTTATCTGTGACTTGCATCTGAAATTGTTTTCATCACCGATCTTGCTTTTTTGGTGCCTATACATTTATTTCTCATTTTGTGCTGAAAATGTTATTCCATCTGGTTACTTGCGTAATTTTGTAAAGAGAAGACTTCATTAATTTGCGGTTTTAACTTCTGCACCTGCAACTTCCATTTATTGGTGTAGCAGTTTTGCCTGTCAATAATTTAGAAAGAGTCTGCGGGATTTGAAGTATTTGTGTTCATCCTTTCTCCCTTTAGATAGTTGCAGGCCAAAATAGGAGAGAGGATTTAGTGAGGCTGAGAAAACACCACATCCTGAACTGTACAGCATCAACTCCCAATTTTTCCTGCTTCACATGCGAGGGATTCTCTCCCCTCTCCAGCTCTTTACGTGCAAATGTAAACTAGAACTTCATGGGTGCCCAAAAAAGGAAATTTCAAGCTTCACAAATGCTTTGTTTGGATTAATAACTTCTATAGTCATGTTTCTTTTATCCCAGAGGGCACAAACATTACTTATGTTAATAGCGGTATCATAGCCTATCTAATCTCCTATGGTAAAAATGCCTTCTGTTGGCTAACTTAACAAATTCTTGTTGTCATATTTCAGCAGTAGTTTATTGTCTAAGCAGGAAAGCGGAGAGGTTAGTTTTGAAACTAAAAGGACATAGTTTTAAACAGTATATAGAAAGTGTATTGCTTTCTAAAAATACTACTTGTTTAGATATGGAGAGCAGCATGGACAGCAGTGTTGGTTCCTTAATACTATTTCTACTATGTAAGGCAGTGACAGAGTTCATTCATTGACCCAAAGCTGTATGAATAGTTCTACTGCACTTCATGAAAACCTGACAAACTGAACTGCTTTTTGCTCATGGCATGTTACGTCAATATGATGTCTCTACCTAGCTGAAGTTGGCTGTCTGAAATCTAAGAGAAAAGGGGTTGGGTTTGTTCTGGACTTTTTGTTTGGGTTTTTTGTTTGTTTATTTTTGGGTTTGTGGATTTGAGTTTTTTAATAAGGTAGTTCAAAAGAGTAGCTTGGGGCTTCAAAAAGCCTCAGAGCTGATGAAAGACTTGACTTGCTCCCTGGGGAGCTTCATTAAGAACCTGTGGTGGAGGGGGCGGGATGACAGGAAGGGACCTGCCCCACAGTTGAGTGGAGCCTGGGCCTTCAGGGGAGCTGGGCTGGGAAGAGAGGACCTGTGCAGTTGGGATGTGGGTGATGGGGAGCTGGCAGCAGTCCTGCTTTGCAAGCTCTCATGGTGTTCTGTCCCATGGGTGTGCTGATTTATGGGGTCTACATCCAGCCTGAAACACAGTCATTTAAGCAACCCCAGCTTATGTTCTGGGGTGGTTTATTTTTGGGGCTTGGGATGATTTGGTTTGGGGTTTTTTTTGTGTTTTGGGTGTTTTTTGGGTTGGTGGGGTTTTTCAGTTGTTACTTACTTTTCTTTCAAAGGTTTGATCCTCATAGCTGGAAACACCATCTTCACATCTCAGAGCCTTTAAAACAAAACCCCACTTTTTTGGGAACATTGTGCCACACTGCAAGGGGCTAAAAGGGAGTTATGACCAGAAAGGAAGAAAATCCTCCCAGAAATGGCAGTCAGGCATGGGATTGTTTAATTGCTGGGACTTTGGAGAAAGGTCTGTTGGAGAGATTTAAAAATGTTTAAGGTTCCAGATCATAAATAGCCTTTAAATAAATTTGGTAATACAGAAGGACAGAACAGTGGGGGATGGGAAGGCATTTCTGGAGGTTGCCTAGTCCAACCCCCAGGTTCAGGCAGGCTCAGCTACAGCATGCTAGTCAGGACTGTGCCTGGTTGGGTATTACTTATCTCCAAGAATGGAGACTTCATAACCTCTCTGGTCAGCCAGTGCCAGAAAAAAAGCCTGCTCTTATGTTCTGTTTTATCCTATATTTCAATTTGTGCTCATTGCTCCTTGTCTCGTCTCTGGGCACCACTGAGAAAGTCAGGCTCTATCCCCATTCATTCCCACATGAGATGTTTATGCACAGGGATAAGATGCCCCTGAGTCTTCTCTCCTCCAGGCTGAGCAGTCATGGCTCTCTCAGCCTCTCCAAAGAGCTTCTTTCTTGTCAACAGCTAATGTCTTTCAGTGCAGAAGTGTCACCTTGGCATCCAAATCGACAACTCAGGGCACACACCTTTCCTGTCAGAAGCTGAAGAATAATGGTGCTCTTTTGCTGTCTCTTGCTGCGAGACAGAGAGCCTTAGGAAAATCTTGAATTCACTATGTCCTTGCTTTGCTTAGAAATTAAATTACTGTAAGTTTACAGGTAACGTGACCATCTGGTTAGACTTTCCTTCATAGATGAGATTGTTTTTTTCCATGAGCAACCTGTGATAAGGGTGCTTACTTTTGGCCAATGTGCAATGTGCAGCAATCCCAGTACGATTTTGCTTTAGCAGTATTGATTAAAAAACTTAAATACTGTTTTTGTTGTCACTCAGGGCTGGATTTTATATCAAAATTTTTCTGTGTTTGGAAAAATTAAGATATGCCTGTTTAGTGTCAGAGGCATTATTGTCACTGCTTAAAAACTCCTCTTAAACGTACAGTATTTGTGTATGCTTATACAATGAGAAGTTATAATAGAAGGTATTAAAAATTGCAGTTGGTCAAACAGTCTGAGATCTTAATAGAGAATGATAGTACTTTTTAGGTTAGGTATAACTGGGCTCTCACATACATACTGGCTTTCACTTTTTGTCTTCTTTCTTCACTCATTCCTCACTCCAGTTACATGATTTACTCTCTGTTCATCATGTTGTTTCACTCTTGTTGTTGTTCTCCATCTTCTTCTGCATGACCTGCTATGCCTGAGCCCCGCTAATGAGCCCAGTGTTACTCTCACGTCTGTCAAGTTCCTCCTTGTGAGTAGAGATCTTCCCACTCGCTTGGAGCTCCTACTGTATTGATAAAACAATATGCAGAATAATATCATGACAAGGCTTGCTGTATTGCACTTTATCTGTCCTGGTCTTGATGGGGCAACAAAGCAGTAGATAATGCGCTTTACAGAGAAAGCATAAACAATTACCTATTTAATGTGGGGGTCTTGGGGGAAAAAAAATGGAAATAACTTGCAAAAATATTTTACTGCATTGCACAATTGCCATCTCAGAAAATGAGAAATGTCTGTAATAATTTAGGCATGTTTTGCTGCCTTTTGCTTGTTAAGCATTTCTCGTAAATAGCTATTAGTACTTTAGGTCGTGTAATATTGTTTTATTTATGTTTGTTCGAGTTTTGAAATAAAATGGTCCCTCATATTGTGTTATTGATACAGCATACTAGTTGCCTGGGATATTAAAGAATACATTTTAAAATTCAGAGTGAAGATTTTTCTGTAACTGTAGCTGTGATGTTTGCTTTGTTTGCACTGTGTTTTTTTTCTTTAGAAGTTGTATCCAAAATTATGGTGAATGGAATTTTCTTTTCATGTGACCACATATTCTGCATCTTGGCAGCATTCACAAGCACAGAGAAAGTTAGGCAGGATTTGCCTAGGCATTTTCAAAAAAGAGCAACCAGGAACTAAGGTTTGAAATAATGTAGCCTGAGGTCAGGAATTTTTTCTTTAGAATCAGTAAAGGACGTGGTTATCTGTAGTGTGCAAGAAGCCTGGGCTTTTTTAAGTGTATATGTATCAGGGAAAGAGGAAAGTAAAATGGGCAATATTCTGTGCAGTGTTACTTCCTAAACAATGCTAGCCAATAATAAGGGATTTGGGCCATTTTTCAAACAGAAGTGGTATTTGCTGTCAATCTTTAATTTCTTTTGGTGAGTTAAATAATACAATGCTAGGAGAATATGCATCATTTAATCCAATTTAAGCTTGTACTGTGTTTAACTCAAAAACAAATGGGTTCTCGGCATCAGGCATTTACCATATAGCATTGAAGCAGTGTGGGTTTGGTGCACAGTGAAGAAATCTGCTAAAACAAGAAAATGTTTGTTTGAGAGAGAGGGTTGGGAGAGGAATGCAGGAGGTCCCACTCGCAGAGGTAACCCTGTGCCTGGGTGGTTTTTCATGCTGTACCTGTGTAGGTGGAGCATTTCCCTACTGCTTGGGTGCTGCCCCGCAGACTGGGAGCTTGAGACAGTCCCTGGAAGAGCACCTACTTCCCACAGTGTGGCTGGGACTCAGCACCAGGACAGAGTCATCTGTTTTACCCCAGCACGCATTTACATTCCACAGGTCCGGGAAACTGCGTGACCACCCAACGCTTGGTGTTTAAAACTGATCGGACTGGCAGCACAGCACTTCACATCCAGCTGCACTGCACACACAAACTCCACAGCCTCTGTGCTGGAAAGTGAGCTGGGAAGGATTTTTTTTAGAAATTGCTTTTGGAGCAGGTACATTCCTGCACAGGCAGAATGTCCAAACCCTCTCGCTTGGCTCGACCTTTGTCAGCTAATACAGCTCCTAAATCGCCTTTGTCTAGGAAAGAAGATTTTAACAGCCGATCACGAAAAATTAGGCTAGGTGAAAAGATTTTGAGAGCCGGCAGCGAAGGAAACCTGGTTAAACAGCATCAGCAAGAGCAGGTGGAAATTACAGAAGGGCTTGTGCCACGGAGGGCTCCTTTCCTGAAAGGTAACTGGTTATTTCATGCTGTAAAAGAAATAATCAAATGCATTTGCAATTATTGTGCTTTTAATAAATCCCAAACATCAATTCTTGTTTAATAGGGTATGTATGTGTATATGTGTGTGTGTATTGTTTCTAAATGGCAGATACTTGTACATAAAGCATTTGTTTTGAAAATAAAAGGGCTCAAAATATTTTTGTTGTTCATTTGTATCTGGGTGCTGTATAGAAGCTAAAAATGTTGGGCTATTGAAGTGGTAAATCACAATCTTTCACAGTCTAAATATGACACTGTATTGGGAAGCTTTATTTGAAATTATAATTTGAAATTATTAGCAAGTGTGAGAAATATTAAATAACATGAGAAAACAGACATCAGTGCAGGCACGGACTATTTCAGCCTTGCAAGTAACACTCCTCTTCATGGATCCTAACAAGGCAGCTGGGAGTTGATTTCTTGTATAAAAACTAAACAGATCAAGTGTATTTGGAAAGGCTTATATGCTTTTAGAATGCAAACAAATGTGGAGGATAATATAAGATTATGATCTGCTTTCACTGATCTGTTGAGCAATGGGCTGTAGGAACATTACCACTGCCTCTTTTTTACTTAGTTTTTGTGACAGTGCTCCTTAGGACTGCATTTAAAAGTAACCATTTAATCTGCATGGTGAAAAATGAGGGTAAGTTGCCATTCTAATCAGGAAATAAAAGTAGTAGTATTCTAATTGGACTTTTCACAGGTTTTATACTTAAATATGGATGAGAAGCAGAATCCTTTCAATCCACAATAAAAACTGCTGTCCCTCCATCCGAAATCCATAGGAAAAAGACGTGTAAATTGTAGACCTTTGTAACTTGAAACTGTACTTTGATTTCACACACGTGGCATTCAAGGTCACAGTTTTTATTCCCAGCTGAATAAGGTTTAAAAGGTTTTTTTTCCCTGCAGTATGACTTTTATTATTTCACAAAGAAGGGAGAAGTGATGACACCTAGTCTTACTTAGGGAGATGGATGATCTGTTTGTTTCTACAAAGGAGACTGGGTCTGAAGCATTTATTAAAGGCAGAGGAGAGCAAATAGAAAAGCTGGAGGTGGGAGGGCTTAAACTTCTGGTCTCACTCACAGAACATCTTGCTTATTTAGCGATGTAATGCGGAAACTCATTTTTAATCTTGCTATGTATGCAAGACGTTAAAACCTTTATTCCAAAAGAAGCAGATGTACAATTCTTTCTGCCCTGTTAACCAGTATTTATTGATGCCATAGTTAGTGGTATTTCCCAGTCAAGTTTTTAAAATTTGAAAATTTTCATAGAAAACCCTGTAACTATGTTCTTAACCAAGCTAAAGGTTTTCAAATGGTAGCTTATTCCCTTTCTATTCTCTCATTTATTTGGTGCATTGAGGAAAGGAAGTCATGTAAGATTTACAGAATAGCAAGTTGTCCTTTTAAGGGATGTGATCTTTATGGCACTCTCACTTCCTGCTTTTACTCATTTTATTTAGATGTACTTGGGCTATGTAGTGCTTTGCAACTGCAAACAAGGGTTGTACTCACTGCTTAGTGTTTTAGATTAATTTTCTCTAAAGACAAACCTAGTGGCTATCAGTAGTGCTGCAACCTGGCATGTGCTTTTAGTATTTATAGCTTACACTTACTGCCTTCTTGAGCATGAACTAATCCCTGTTAAGTACCAGCTTTCTGCACTGGGACAATTGGTGTACATTAGGCAAGATATTGCTGTGAGTTGTTTTTGCAAGAGATGTTGAAAAAGAAATACTAATACTTCTGAAGGGAGTATATTATAAAAGTGATGGAAATGCAGAGTGTGGGGGTTTTTCTCAGAAAATGAGACTGGCTGCATGGCCCTCAGTGGAGTCCAAACATTGACCAAAGTGATTTGGAAGATGGTTTGTGAGAAGCTAATAGAGAACTGGATGGTGAAGGAGTGGCAGATATGGCAGAAGCCAAAAGAAAGAATGAAGGGTATAGGAGCCACAAGGCACTGCCATGGGGACAAGGCTGAGTGACACAACAGGGCATGAGCAGCAGCCAAAGGGTGTTTATGTGATCTTGAAGTGGTAAAGAGGGGCAGGTACAAGCTGAATGAGATGGCTAGAGTAGGGAGTGTAGTGAAGGGAGGCAGAAAGTTTCTGTGAGAAGAGGACTGGTGCTTGGAGGAGAAGAAAATGGCAAAAGAGGACTGGCTTTTAGGAACAGGTGTGTGTCAAAGGGGCTGGAATCAGAAAACTCTGTTAGATGGGGAGTGGTGTCCTGAACAACCTGACATGAAAAAGAGGTTTGACCAACCTTCATCCACTGTTGTGTAATGACAGTAAAACTCCCATGGTCCTCTGTGTGTGTTACCCCTTAAAATCTTGGTCTGTGCACAAGAGATCAGCCTGGGTCACCTGGACTAGTTTCTACTTGAGAGCTTTACATTTCTCCAAGAGCAGTGTGATACCATTTCTGGTTTCTTTGCAAGTCTGTTAAATTAAAACCAAAGAGATAACATGCATGAGTGGTGCTAGCAGACAGCAATACAGCAAAGCTCAGCGCTTAACAGATAGAAAATACAAAATTACAGTTATAATTTTAATGGGACTGTAAAGCATGATTCATTTTAATTACAGTTTCATGGTGGGGTTCTTTTTCTACAGGATTCTTGCTCTACATTGTGCATGGGATGAGTTGTGCTTAACTGAGAAGTTGAATTCTATTAGCAGCGGGGCAGTTTGTGGCAGAGTCAAAAGTAAGCCATTAAAGGCTGGAGTGGATCTCTCTGCCTCTGAGGTCTGTGTGGTATCAGACATAATGCTTCAACTTTCATAGGGGAATGCTGGCCATGTGGATTTGGGTTTTTTGTTTAGTTGCTGGATGTGCAAGTCTGAGACCCTGAGTTCTGATCTGCAGTACTGAACCCACATAACAGGAACTGAAGTCAGTGTCAGCTGCAATTTTATTGCATGAAGTACTGCCTAATATAAAGGACTCAAGAAGGTCATCTTATACTTATCTGTTACTCTTCATGTGAATTTAATGACCAACTTTGACCATAATTTCTCTGGTTGCCAGGTTCTCATTTCACTAAAAAAGGAAGGAAGGGGTAGAATAAAATCCTCACTTCATAGGAACTGTTGTAAGACTGGCATTTCACAAAAATTTACCTACTTTAATACAGTCCTGAGAAATACTTAGACTCAGGCTACAAAATTTGTTACTTGGTCTTCAGACCAAGATCTGACAAGCGTGCAGTACATTAGCCCCAAGTTCACATTCAGAATAAGTAAGATGAAACATTTGATTCCCTGAATGTGAAATGAGTCCTGTTCATTTTGTGAGGAGAACAAGAGGATTGTCTATATGAAGGATGGGATGGGGTTGTGGGTCAGGAAAGACTGTAACGCAGTGCATGTGTATGTGGAGTGGGAAGCAGGGCTGCAGAGACAGTCAGAGTTCTGGCATTTCACATCTAGTGAGGGACTATCTTTTCAAAGTCAACATGATTTGAGGATTTGCTGGTTTAAAGAAAAAATGGAGATAGACAAATCTTTTTTTTTTTTTAATTCTCATTTTCAAGACTGAATCAATTAAAATAGAAATTTTTTTTCACCTCTGGGATGTGTTACTGGTTGGAGAACTTTATGAACTTCTGTCGCCCATACTTTCCTCCAAGAAAAGCAGAGAATATCCTAATGTCTGTCTTTTCAATTTCCTTTCTCTGTGACTTTTATTGAAAATTGATATTTGCTTTATTATTTGGCTTCACTTTGTTTCGCTTTGCTTTATTTTTCACTCTATGTTTTTCCATTAGATTTTCTTCCCTGGTTTCTCCTCTGCAGTTTACTTTGCAGTCTATGGTGATTGGAATGCAAGTCCAATGCTTTTAGACTAAACCTTTTGGTATTCCATATTCCGTTGGGTCCAAAGCTAGACAAAACCTGTTTGTTCCATCTCTAGTTATTAGATGGGGGCCAAAGGATTTTGGGGATATAGTCGGATTCATATCTATGGCCTCTTCATGCAAAACAAGCAATAACAGCACCATAGAAAGTGGAATTAATTATATTTTCCATGCTTTGTTTTTATGACAAACTCCAACATAACAATGACTACATAATCCATGTGTATTAATAATTATGTCCAAGACTGTTATTGTTTTTAAACAAAAGATACTGAATCATGGCCAAAGTTTGGAGATTATTCTTTCTGACATTCAGGTAATATCTATGGAATGTTTAAGGCCAAGAACTTTATCTGTCAGGAACTTCCATTTCGCAGCATTTCCTGACAGAGATGTACCTACAAATACAGAACACATGTAAGATTAGGAGTTTGCCTTCCAAGGAAGTTCATTATTAAAAGAATATAAAAGCAAAGAATGTTTGTATTTAGCCTAGAGTATTTTTGTTTCCTCTGCAACTGTTGGATTCATCAAGACAGAGAACACATATCTTATAATGTGTATATAAATGTTCATTATCTCACAAGTTTAATGCTAAGTCTCTTCTTTACTGCCAGTACATTTTTTTTTCACTTTGAAACGCAGAATTTTTACTGTGATCTTAAAAAAAAAAAAAAATAAAAATCAGAAATGTTACTTTTGTGTATAACAGTCTGAAAAACTATAAAGAAACTAGGGCTGATGTCAGATGTGCAACATAACACAGTTAATTGTTCAAAATTTCAAGCTTGAGACACATAGCTTTGCTAAACTATAGGGAATCTATTATTTCATTTTAGTGTGATAATACTAGAAATTAAGAAATAACATAGACCATTAGAAAACAAAGTAAATCTAGATAAAAAAATTAAGCTGGAAAAGAACATTATTAAAATAACTCTTGGAATTTATAGTTGCATTGTGAAAACAGAGATCAGGTATGAGACAGTAGACATTCTTTCATTACCTACATGAACATTTATTTCTAGAACAGTTGATGTATTACTTCACCTGGAGGATAAATATGGCAGCTGAACATGCTTCCTTCTAATTAAGATTATGCAGTATATAAACTGGAGTTACGGTTATTGAAAACTGAATGTCTGGACATTTGTTTAGGTAAGGAATGATAGGCCCATTTCTATTCTTATTTGCCATGAGATCATGACTCAGATCCAAGCATAATGTATATTTTAGCTATTTTTTAAAGCATGATTTCCTGCAAAAATTGGTCATGTCAAAAGTCCCTGGCAGGCTTTCCTTCAATGGTAACCTTTTTATGCATTATCAGAAATTGTGCAATTATGATGGAGAGGTAAGTGTCTCAAAAATGCTGCATTTCTGTGATACACTGTACACACTGTATGCTGGGTAGGATGCTCTGTTCTATACCTGTCAATTAATACATGTCTATATTTTTCTGTCACACTGTAGAAAATTGCTGGCTAGATGGAGAGGGAGATCCTGATTTACACTGTGTTCAGGGAAAAGCTGCAGTGTGTGCTCAACTCTTCTTGCACATCAGAGAGTTCACATGTGGGTGAGACCTCATGAAAGCCATACCCCAGAGACAAGCTCAGGTCGTAGCTCACAGCTCTGATAATTCACTGGAGAGGCAAATTCAGACTGTGGATGAATTCTGATGGAAGTGTTTTGGAGTGGAATGCATACTGCAACCTAAGTATAATTCAGTTTATAAAGTCAGCAGTCGATCTCAAAGTTAAAAAAAGATGCTTTGGAAACCAAGTTATGGTAGTTGCATTTCTTACAGAACTATTTTTCAATTGCACAAGTATATCCACTTTGAAACCTTTTCTTTTGGGACCTGGCAGGATTGGAAAGAGAGCACTATACATCCCCTTGGGAAGCTCAGCATCTTCTGTTTGTTATACTATAAGAGCTAATAAGAGGATGGGCAAAAAAATGCACCAATTCCCTCCACAACTCAAGACAAGCCTAAGCCATCTAGATGAGGGAATTTTGGAGATGCTACAGTTTTGAGGGAATTAGGTATAATTTTTGGGAGGCTGATTTTTCTTTTTTTTTTTCTTTTTGAAATCACTCAAAGGTTTTGAAGTTTAGCTTAAATTATGGAATTAATAGGTGGCACAGATTGTAGGTTCTTAAATGTTCCACATGAAATACTTGTTCCATAAAGCCTTATCAATATCACTTTGACATGTGTAGGATGTAAGTATGTATTTCATGTAAAGTATATAACTTTTCATGTATATACATTATTTTTAATGGTTTAAGAGTGTAGTTTAATACCTACGTGGCACTAAAGTGGAACCATAGTATTTCAGTATTGCAGATTTCATTAGATGCCAGTCAAACAGTACCATGTAAATCTGGACTGATTTTGCAGAATTTGGATGAGAAGGCTCAGAAATATTAGTCCTCCTGTCAAAACCCCCTCAAGTCTGGTTGTTTCTGTGAAAGAGTTTTTTTCAATCCAGAACTGGGCCTATAAATATAGGGTGTATAATTTTTGAATCTGTCCTTGTATCAAAACAAGAGCTAGAGTTTTGAATTGAAAGCCTAACTTTCAGATTTACGCCTTTATTTAATGTTGTGGATATTCCAGTAGATTAAAATGTTACCTGTGTGTTCAGTTTTAATAAGTTTATTTGTATGATATCAAGACAGGAGTTGTTCTACAGTTGAGAGGTTCTTGATTGAAAGTGGAAAGAACATCATTGAAGTGTGATAAAAAGAAATGGCAATGCTCATGTATTTATCATCCCTTGTACTCAAGGTGCTTGTGGATCTTTTCGTTTTTTGGTGGATGGACTCAAGTATTCTTCTATAGTCTGCTAATGAAGTGATGAGATGGATAGAACTTTCTTTAATCCACATTTTCAGGTTAGCTCACATCGTCCTCTTAAATGGGATTTTCAAAGCAGGACATGGTACTCAATCATCGAGTGAAGTGCAAGGATTATGGTACCATTCTTGCAGAAAAATCTTTATAAATCCTAGTGCAAGTACAGTATTTTGTACAATGGCATGGTAAGGTTTTAAGCTTCCGATTAACTCCTAGAGACATTTTTGCTGTTAATCATCTTTTAACTCTTCCAGGCATTTTTAAAGGGTTTCCTCTTGACCTGGAAAGATGATCATTCTAGCTGATTTTAATTCCTAAATCCTTTCTAGTATGTTAAGAGTAGACACAACATCAGCTCTTTCCAAATCTGGTATTTCACCCATCCTGAGTGAATTCAGATAAATATTAAGAACTTTTCAACTTTTTAAAAGAAATTTTCATCAGTTAGTTCTTGGAGTGCCCTATGATGAGATTTCTTAGACCTAGCACACTCTTTGGTTTCTTTCGTTTTCTTTTTAGATTTTGTTGCTGGTATTAATTATGAAAGACATGTGGTCACAGCTGACCCTCTTATTGAAGTCTGATATGAGAAAGGCATTCAAAATTCTGCTTTCCCCATGCCATTTTTTAAAAGCTGTCTTTATCCATTGAGTAATGGATTAATCTTTTCTTTGCCCTTCCTCTGACTAAGATGTTTCTGCACTAACTAGTCACCCAGGCCTGCTGCTCTGGGCCAAGTCATGATTTCATCTTTTTTCCTCCCTCTGATAAAAAAAGTAGTTATGCTGCTAAAAAAAAACACAAAAAACCTTCAAATAGATGAAAAATTGAAGCATCTGGAATACACAGCTGGTGGGCTGGACATATCTTGGATATTAATATCTAAATATTTAAAAACAGGAAAAAATCTAATATTACTGGGGAATGTGTGTTTTATGATAGCCATCTTCTGCTGTCGTTGGTTGTGGTTGTGTCCTGGCTTAGATAACACTTATCTTGAGCCTCATACTTTCAATTTGTGAACAGGCTAATAATGTCTTGGTTGCAGCATGGACATATGAGTAAAAACTTTGGAGATACCTCTTCAGCCTTCTTCTGAAACTCAGATTCATCTGCAGCATCTAGATGTGAAGTAGATTAACTTAATTTAGTTGTTTGAATTCAAACTTTGTAAGCTCCTCTTGTTGGAAGACACGGAAAAAGAGGTTTAGCCAGAGAAGGTGTAACTGCAGTCCTGCTGTGTGAGGTGCAGGCACTGCTTGGCTATCACTCAAGCTTCAGAGTGAGCTGTCCTGCCTGGCTCATCTTAGCTATACCTCGCAGAGCCTGACCTGGCAGTTAGGACCTGGAACTCCTTTTGAGGCTGCAGATTTCTCTTTTGGCAATGATGTTCTGCCTGTCTGAAGATGGTCCCTCTCTCCCCTTACGTATGGTTGCCAGTGACTGGCAATTACAACCCATCTCTCTCAGATCTCAATTTCATTAGGGCAGAGGACCAATACCAAGCATAGTACTGGTGTGAGTGAGCAAATAGCACCTAAATAGGTTAAAATTAATTCAGCACTAAGACCAAAGCCTAGTTGCCCCTAAGAACATTTCAAACTCAACAAGCCCTGCGCTGCCCTAGGAGTTATTATTTTGTGGCACAGATTTTGTGGCCAAGAATTGAAGATGGACGAAGATTCCTCTTTGAAAAGGAATCGAAGAGGAAAGGTGCCAGCCCACAAAGGGCTGGCCTATTTCTCTCTATTCTGCCAGACCCCCTCCTCTCTCCTCTCCCGAATCCTGGCTTAGGGTTACCTTAAGTGCATGATAAATGCCCTCATTCACATGCTGGAAGTTCCAGGCCATGTTAAAATCAAGCACTTCAATTCATGCACTAGGCCATGTAAACTCACATGTTAGATTTGGAAATTTTCCAGCCTACACATCTCACAGTTCATTTTTCTTTTTATACTGACCACATGCACACTGTTTTTAATTAGCTGAGGTTCATCTGCCACCTTCCTGTGTTTCCCATTTTTACAGTTAAGTGATTCAGCTTAGCTCTGTGCTGATTTACCTCTTGTTACCGTCTGATCACTGTTCAGGTGATTATGTTTTCTGTTCCTCATGCTTGAATAACAGGTATCACTTTCAATGACATCTTGATCTCATTGGCATGAACTGACCTCTTCCTCTGCAGGGCTCTGTAGCTCACAGGCCTGTGTTCCACAATGGTTTGCATTGTCTGTGGCTGGACAAGAGCCTTGGTGTGGGGGAATGCTGCAGCTTTTGATCAAATGAGACTACTGGCATGAAAAGATACCTGTACCTGACCTCAGAAGCCCTTCAGGCAATGGCTTAAACTGTATTGCATTGAGTGATGGCTAAAATAGGTCTTTCTGGCCCCAGAACATCCTTTGTAATGCTTACGCAGAGTACGTGTGTTCCTCTGCACGGGTTACCCACCTGCAGCTCCCAGGCAAGTTTCTCGTGGACACAGTGGTTGTAGTTATTGCCATGTAAATATCAGATTGGAGTTACCTGGTGAGGAGATGTTTTTAAGGAGGAAAAAAAGTAGAACTAGACTAGACTAGCTTAGACTGATGGCTAGGCTTGTAAAATACATAACTGACAAAGGAAGTGGCTGCTCTGTGCACTGCTTAAGAAAGTGCAGAGGAAACCTTACTCCCAGGCACATGTGATGTCATTCTGTAAACAGAATTGATTTTGTATGTCCACTGAATGCACATTATCTAAAAGACTTATTACTTTATTTTCAAGCTCTGTGAGTTTTAAGACACAGCTTAACTTGTTTCTTGAGTGAAGAATGAGATGCACAAAGCCAAAGGATCAGAGGCCACAGTGAGTTTTCAGTCTCCCTCTTTTTTGCCTCCAGAAAGCCCATATAGGACAATGGAACGAAAAGGTAAATGAAGGACACTGAAATAGCTCTGGAATAGGAGCCTTAGATATTGAAAATATTTTCATGATAACCTGAAGCTTTCTGTGTAAAAAAGAAATAGAGGTTACTGTTTTATTCTTGGAAGTTTGCAGAATGCTTGCATACTGTTAACAGATTTTCATCCAATGTCATTGAAGTTAAAAGAGTCACTTGGTAATTTTGCCTGAAAAATAAAATAATATTTTCCCATTGCCTGAGGAAATATATTTAAACAATTCTGTTTATAGTGCATTGTTTAGTTGGGTTTTCTTAATGTCATAAATCTGATGTGTATCACTGAATGGAAAGTGAATAGAAGTGCAAACAATACTTGCGCCAAGTGATCTCGTTCCTTATTTTTATAGTAGCTGAGAGGCCTATCAACTATAGAGTGTTTCTCCATGAAAGATATCTCTGTTCAAATACCACAGTGTCCTAAAATAATTAAACCATAGCAAAGCAAAGCTTAATTTACGTAAATATTTTATGTTTGTTTTTTCACATTCTTACAAACTAATCTTTGCTAGAAAATTGTGATGCAGTTCTGGTGAGTAATTGTAATTAACCCACTGTCATGCTTGTCTTCACAACTGGTAAAATCAGGCAATAGTGATAGTTAACATCAGGGCGGCTGCTGCTAGCTAGCTGGATGGTTTGTAACAGACAAAGCAGTTCCTTCCTGCCTGGCCAGCAAGTTATTTTACAAGAGTGTAAATTAAAGATTTCAGTGGTGTTCCTAGTTGCATGAAATCCCCTTGGGTGTCTCACTGACATGACCTCCTCAAATGTTAATGCTGCTCTTGTTGTTTGTTGTGGGGGTATTAAGAATTGCTGTCTCATCCAGGATGCCATGGAGCTCTTCCCTGAAATCATCTAGGAGCTTTATTTAGCAATAGCCTCCTGTTTCAAGGGCTGGGGGCCAGTGACAATTGCCTTCATCTCTACTTTTACTCATAAGCTAAATCTAAATTATGAGATAAAAAGAGTGGCCTGTAGTCATCTTCTGTATTTAGTAATTCCTGCTCAGCCTTGCATAAACATTAATTTTCAAGTCAGAAATTGACTGCCTTCTTGTTTTTTTAGCCAGCTAATCACTGAAAATGCAGAAAACATCTTTTTTCAAAGGAAGGAAATTTCCACAATGCATAGCCAAAAGCTTTAGGGAGGAAAATAGTTGAAGTTCCAGGCTGCTTCCTTGGTGCATCGTACAGAACACTGCTCCATCACAGCTGGCCTGTGAAGATCCACAGAGGAGAATTACTGTAGCAGTTTAATAATAATTTCCCCCCCTCTCAATAGTAATACAGGAGTTATTTTCAAATGGCAAGTTACAATTAAAACCCCCAATTTGACTTTAGTCTCTTTTCTTTCTGTCCATAAGCACAAGTCGTGTTGCTGATGACAGGATAGAGATTTGTCCCAGCCCTCTGTGAAGATATTGGTAGTACATAGCAGGTCCAGCCTTAATTTTTAGTCTTGATCACAGCATGTTTAAGCATGCAGTTCTAACACCTGTGGGTCTTTATCTTCCTCAGAAAGTTCTGTAATGCTTATCAGTTCCTTGACTTAAGCCACATCCATGACAGTTGGAGCTGTTCTGTGCTGCTCCATGGCATGTAACAGCTCCTATCTTTATACCCTATAAAATATATATCTCTTTATTACATGTAATAATTCTGACAAAATGTCATCTCTCAAGCAGCAGTCTTGTCACGCTACACTTTTGAAAGCCAAATCCAATATTTACTGACCATTTTAAAATGATGCTAACAGGATGTGTGGCTGATGAGCTTAGGCATTCAGTAGTTTCTCTGACAGTGTTCCGGAGAGATACCAGAGGAAGTTTGCCCAAGTGACCTTATCTCTTGAGGAGGCACATTGTATCTTGTAGCAGAAAGGAAATGCAACCAGCTGATGGGACTAGATATTCTTGCATCATTAGAAAAGCTAACATACGAAAGATCCCGTGGGTTGTGATAGGACTGTTTAAAGAGAGTGTCTTAACACTCTAAAAAGGTTCTGAGTATGTTTATGATTTTCATCTGTATTCCTACTCTGAGGACATTAAAAGCAGGCACAGGTCCACTTACAGTTGGAATCATCTTCTAAGAGTATGTTTGCTGTAGCTGCCACGAAGTCATGCAGTGAAGGTAGAGGTGCCTGACCTGTGGGCAGTGTCAATGTGGAATGGCAGTCTGCTCATTGCCAGGACTGAGGATCCCTGATCAAAAGATTTGTTTGAAAAATATGTGCTTTGGTATGTGGAAATAAAGACACAGCCTGTGTGGATAGAACATGAGGACTCCCTTACCTTAGCCATACATGGGGTGCCTTTAGGGACAGGGTGGGGTGGTGGGTTAAAGGTACTGTAAAGGAGGGGGATGAGGTGTGTGTTAGGAGCTTCTTCAGAAGCTGAATTCTGAACAAGTCAGAATTGGTGGCACAAGCTGTCTTCCTTCCACCATGCTGATATATGGTTAAAAATACTTGAAGCCCTTGTAAAGGATTCTGAATTTTTAAAATGAAAGATGATATACATGCAGACTACACTACTGATATTCTCAATAGAAAAACTGAATAAATGTCTGATAACACCTGTGTTGAAGATGGTAAAGATACTATATGACTTTTAAATTACCACAAAATTACTTGTACAGAAATTGATATAAGTACCTTTTAAGTCTTCAGTGATATTCTAAAGAATACATTCAGTAACTTCAAAAGCAGTTCCAACCACTTTGACTTTAATTTTCTGATTAGATGTTCACTTTTTCCAAGGAATAAAAGAAGTATGTCTGAGCTCTGGGCTTTTCTGTTTTACTTTCTGAGTTCATTGAAACTGGACATAAAATAGCGCTGAGGTAAACAAAAGCAAGTACTCTTACCACTTACGTTAGGTGATTTCTGCAGAGGCAAGTCTTGTAAAATCAGTAGTGTCTTTAAGTCCCTTGGCATCCTGGTAGCAGGGGAGAGGTAAGCAAGATATTTCTGTATCTTTTTCTGAAAGGAAGTGGGGTGAAACTGTCAGAGTCCTTCTGTATTTCAAAAAGAGCAAAAAAACAACCAACCAAAGAAAACAGTGGGTTTGGATGATGCAATAATTGGGAATTGCATCCTATCTGTATTAGTACTAAACATTGTCATAAACATTGTTCATTATCAGATGATTGTGCTAAACAAAATGATGTATATTCAGCATTTCTATTGAGTGGATATAGTCAATATTCATAGATACAGGAATTTCAGCTTTTTATATGCCTTGATGTGTGAGACAACCAACTGTAAGGAGGGGAAGAAGAGTGACTTGCTCTAGCAAATTTAAATAGCCATCTACTGACTAGCCTGGAAAATTGTCAGACTCAGCATAGAGACTACAGAGTCCTTGGGGTTTTTAGGCGTTGTTTGATTGCAAACAAGATTTATGGTTTCTCCTACCCTTAAAAAAATTCTTCTACAGTAGGAGTAATTCAATTTCTTGTTCATCTGTCTGGTTTGGCTCTCACCTTCATCTGTCTGTGAGAGCCGGGGCACCTTTCATCTGTCATTAGCAGACAGCCTAAGCGCCCTGTTGCAGTGTGTAATTAGTGGTGTTCCAGCCCTCTGCTCGGGTTAGGGGCTGGGGAGCACATTTCCTCGGCCAGGGACCTGCTGACAACTTCACACACCCATTTCTCCAGCCGAGGGATGCAAGGCTGTGTATTTCTGCCCAGGTCCCACAGGCAGCAGGGAGCTGTATTTGCAGCCTGGCCAGGTTGCCACAGTTTCATCTGGGGGATTGATGACCTGCAAGGCTGAGCTACGACGAGGACACTAATGCTTTATTGGATGTGGCTGTTGAGCAGGGGTGTACATAATGATAGTAAATAACATTGACCAGCAACATATCAGCATGCTCAAAGTGTCACAATAATATAACACACTCTGTCTTATGGTATATTTACTGTCTCTAACATCAGTTTTAAAAATCCTAGCTCAGTTAATCTGATGGTATAGTTGTATATTATGAAAGACTTCCTCCTAATATAATAATGTAATTATTATCTTTAAAAGGTTCTGTTATTTTTTTCACCCCCTTTCCAATACATTATACTCCAAAGAAAGCCTTTTTAACTATTTCTGCAGTTTATAAAGAAATATGTTCACTTATTAAAACCAGACATGCCATTTGTCAAAGGAATTGCATCCTGGAGAATGTTCCTTTCATCTTTTAAAAACTGCTTCGGCTAAATAAAATGGGTATTTAGTCTCCTTGAGTTCATTTTAGCAACTGTTGTAATGCTGACTTTAAAAGAAATGGATATTTGGAAGGACTGTGTTCCTCCCTGCTATGCTGGAGTTCTGATATTTTCAGTATGGTACAAAGTGCCTTAAAATGTTGTATTTGGACAGTTTAGCATAATGCATCCAAAGGCAACTCTCCTGGTTTCATGAAAGTCTTCTCATTATAAATTATTGGAGAAACAAGAGATGGGAGGAAGCTTTGGGATCATAATCTAATTGCATCTGATAAAGACTAGACTGATTGAAAGGACAGTTTAATATATGAGTTACTGTATGACAGTACTGATAGATGACAGTAATTGGACTCAGAGACACTATAATGAGAAAGATAAGTAAAGAGGATAAGAATGTGATGGTATTGTTAATGCATTAAAATGTTAATACAAACTATATATTAATAGACCCGTTGTTTAAAAAATATTCAGTGCTGTTCTCTCCTGTTGTCAGCATTTTAGGTGCATTAAATTACATAAAGAAATAAAATAAAATAAAAATGGAAGCACAGGCATCCAGCTGAGATCCTGCATGTCAAATGGATGTCGAATAAAAATTAAAGCACGTTTGGTTTACATTGTGATTATTATTTATTACGTGCAAAGACCAAATGGGAAGACCAAAGGGGATCTGGAGAGCAAAATGTTTGCTGCTTCCAAGGGTATGAGATACCTGAATCTGAAAAGAAACCAGAGAGGAATGGGAAAAGTTCTTACAAATGCTATTTTGAGTGATGAATGACTTTTGAAACTCCTGTTGGAGCAAATCAAGAGAGACCATAAAAAGATTCGGAATGGCACAGGTGAGAGCTGAAATGATCTCCAGTGGATCTGTTTGGTAGATCACCCCTGAAGAAGATTTTGAAATTAACTGGTCAATGAAGAAAGTTTTAGGCTATTTCATTATTATATGTCAGTAACAAAATAAGGCTATTGTCAGTGGGTGGACAATATGCAGCTTTCTCATTTTATGCGATTGATGGGAATGGTTTTAAATTGATGAAATGGGATACAGGAGAAAGTGCAAGAGAGCCCTTTGTGATGCCTCTACAAGCCTTGAGGGCACAGGGAAATTAAAATTGGACAAATGAGACTACAGAAGTGGATAAAGGAACAATATTATGAGATGATAGCTAGCAAGAAAAAAAAAAGTCCCATTGTTGGTCAATATTCTGACATGAAGATATAGTTATGGAAAGGGTCCCATCTCATCTGGCTGAGAGTTTGGGTGAGGTCAGTGTGAATCATGGAAGTGTTTCATCAATGTAAGGATCCAGGCAGGTGCATGGAAGCCTGAGGGCTATGTATGCCAAATGGAAAAGAGTTGTTATCCAAAAAATGGCAATGTGTCCAGAAGGCTTGTGTTGGCAAGCAGATTTGCTTGGGTGTCTGTACATATTAAGGACATAAAGCTTTCAGAAAGAGAAGATGGGATAAAAATAGAACCTCCTGAAATAATGAAAAAACCCACAAACATTTGGAAGATAAAGTAAGATAAAAGCTCTGCTGAGGTAGAGTTACAGTAACTCAAAGGTGAATGGGAATAAGGACAGGTAGAGAATGACTCAGAAACTGACACAGCTCTGCTCCGTAAGGTTTCCAGTGGGCAAATATTTGAGAAGTTGCAGGCAGCAGTTAATTAATCTGGAATAAAAAGTGCAGGGACTACTATATAAGGCAGGCTTGAATGTCACACTTAGTCCAAGGTTCCAAAAACCTGCTGGGATTAATAAAAATATATAATTGATATACATTGTAAAACAGTTCTCCATATTTCACTGGTTAAATAATCCTCCTAAAAACAGTATTAAGCATATGCAAGGAATCTGTAAGTAATGGAAGAGGAATGGCCAGTACAAAGAACTGGACCTTGAAAATCAGGAAACGTGAAAATGAATTGTAAATGTATAAAAATCCACCTAACTAATGTAACTGTTTTTTAAAAATAACAATTCCAAAAAGCAAAGAAGAATGCAAGTGCAATCAGTGAAAAAAGATGAAAGTTTTGACAGCAGCAGTGATATAGATGGATGGGGTCTAAATGTAATGGGTAGCACTCCTCATATTTTAATGATGCAATCAAACCCATGACAAATGCAGAGCAGCTAATAGGAATGATTATGCAAAAATGGAAATTCTCACCTCCAGGGGGAAGCAAAACTTAAATTATGTAATTGTTTAAATCAGAAGAGACCATATAATCCACATCTAAGAACTTGCATAATATAATTGCAATTTCAAAAGCAAGTACTTTTAATAAATATATCAGGAGTTGATATTACCTGGGGAAATAAATGAAAAATAGTAGTTAAACTGGGGGGAAAAAAAAGGACTAAAGTAAATAATCTCAATAACATGCAAAGTCTTTTAGAAGAAAAAAGAATTCAAGGAAAGACTAAGCAAATGACACAAAACATGATAAATGAGTTAAAATACAATGTAGGATCTCCACAAGAGGGTCATGCCTGATTAAGCTAATACCTTTAGCTGAAAAAATTGCTAAGGTAATTCTCTAAACAAGTAATCATATATCCATATGGGCTTCTGTGAAATACCACGTTTATCATCTGCTGTGTAGCTATTTGTTAACATAGGATTTATGAATTAGTTGTCAGAGAAAAGAGGATGAAAAAATAATTAGAAGCAAAATTGGAGCTGGAGCATGGGTTGGAGGTCACCAAAGTATTTCCCAATGGCCGACTATGGGATCAGTCAAAGTTATGTTTCCATTACTGATGAAAGCAACAATATATGGGGAAAAAATCTTGATGCCACCAGTTACCAGAAGGATTATGTTGAAGACTGGAGTTTCATGTAGAAGTAATGGGACGAGCATGTGAGTTGAAAAATAGCTGAGGTGGGATGAAAGGCTGCTGTCAGAAGTGGAGGGTCATGCACTTGGGAGCTTGTAGCAGGGTTGGGAGGAGAGACTGGATAGATATGGGAGTGCTAATCACAAGGTAATTGAGGCATCAAAATGATACATTTGTGGAAAACGGACAGATTTTATTCTAGCATGCATCATCTGGCAGTATAAGGAGGTCTGTTTCCAACGCAAGGAAACCTTAAGACTGCTTTGTATAAGGTATGTGTAAAGCGTGTAAGGTGTGTGAAGTATAACACAGAAAAATCTGTGCCAATGTGATCATATATACTTAAGAAAAGTAAATTCAAACTGGTTTAGGAGCCAAGGCAAGTCTCTAAAATGCCTTGGGAAATGGAGAGACTGTTTTAAAATCCTAGATTTGTCTGACTCTGTAAAAAAAAAGAACATTGATAGGAAATACAATTGCTGTCTTGCACATAGGAGGATTTGTACATAAAAGATAGTATTAGTACAAAAATAAATAATTACACACTGATCTTGAGAATCTGTGGGATGGAAATTTAGGCAGCTTTTAAATATGAAGCATGGTGAGACAGGGCACCTGACTAATTTTTAGATAAAAATGTGTTGATTCATGAAGAAGTATGTAATGTAGTGCTTACAGGGAACACTTGGTAATAAAATGGATTTCTCTTCCTAATGAGACATTGGAAAAATGAGGAGGAAAGACTGTTTAAAATAATACTGGTAAAGGTAGCATGATGATATTCTTGTAAATTAGGAAATTCATGTGTTTTGGATTCAGAAGGGAGGAAAACCCCATATAATACTGATCTCTCCAAAAACTACACATCACACAATTGCATTTTAAACAGGATTTTGCTTGTTTGGGGAGACTTAGACTAATTTGCCCCCTTTTTACTATATGGATAGTTTTGTTAAATGAAAACCTACTTGTATTTCTAAATATTTTTATTTTGAACGTTTTCCCCTACTTTCTTTTGGTAAAAGTGATTTTTACACTGTACATTTGAAAAAGAAAAAAAAGGAAAACCATACTGCAGCTGGCATTTTGCTAAGTTTTTCATATAAAACCTTGATTTTTGAAAAGCGTGACTGTATTTTGCTGTATGTTTATAACAGCAATTATTTTTGATGTTAGCTTTCTGCAGTAAAACACTTTCTTGCAACTTATGGGAAGCATAAACTTTATGACTGATATTTAGCACAGAGAAGAAAATCTCACAGCAAAAGAGTAGTTGGTGTCTTATATTAATATTTCTATGATTAGTATGAGAAGTTGAGCTGATTATTTTTATAGCCTGATTTTAAAAAAAATAGAATTGTATAAATGGGCTTAGTGCAGTGCTGTGTAATGTAATCCTCCTTATGGCAGCAAAGAAGAAGGAAAGGTTTCTGCTGGAAATGGCGTTTGGTCTAGCTCAGTAATGCAGCCTTTTCTGCAACACACAGAAAGCCTTAGGCTATGTCTGTATAATGTCACTTTAGTTATTCAGGTTTGGGGGCTTCCTTTTTCAGCTTGAAGGAATTAAGTCTCATTGGGATGGAAAAGATCCGTATCTAAAATAGCATGAATTGTTTGTTGATTTTGTGAAATGTGTAAGTCATAGTGTGAGCAAAAACAAATCTTTAACTTTGATAGTGTGCTGTGAACGTTCTCTCTCTGCCAAAATGTTTGTTCTTGGAGGTGATACATGGTGGAAGCTTTTGAGGGTAAAGATAACAGTACAGTGATGTGTTCCTGGAACTAGAGCATTGGGTTAAGTGTTTGGCTTGTTTTTTATTTTCTTCCAATTGGTTTCAAGCGAATGACAATTATTTACACAGATGTAGTGAGTTTGGTGAATAAATGAATCCCAGAAAAATATTAGGCTGGTGCCCAAAGTCTTGTTTAGAAGAGACAGTGTTTTCAGTGAGGCAAGGATGATTCCTGCTGGAGGGTGGCATTTGTGACAGCTGCCATGGGGCAGGAGCCAGCCATGAGCTCTGATATGCTGCTATTACCCTGGTGTTTTCTCTGCAAATGGGTAGTCCTGCTTCACACATAGTGCCTTTTGGATTTTGGGTATGTCAGAGCAATTGCATTCCTTTCAGCTCAGTTATGATGGTGTGGCTGAGATGAGAATCTGGTGTAGGGCCCTGGCAGGGGGAGGATGCTCCCATGCCTGTCAGCTTGGCCCTGCTGCCCAGAAGCAGCAGCATCCCTGCTGAGCTGGGCACCTGCAAGGCATGGGAGAAGTGACCTGTGCAAGGCAAATGCTTGACCCTGGAGAGATGGAGAACTTAATCGAGGGTGGTCCTCTATTCACACTGTTCTCAGTCTTTCTGCAAGGTCACCCACGAGTGTGAAAGCAGGGAGAGATTTCTGTGCTAGGCAGTGATGAGTCACCAGTGGGAACTGCTGCAGGTGGGAGACTTCCTATTTCAGGAGGTACAATGATACACTAGTTAAGAAATGGTGATGGGATAGGGATGGGCCCAATATGAGGTGAGTTTAGTTGCAAGTTTGTGATTTCTCAGTGAATCTTTGCCCTCAATATTTTCGTTTTGAATGTTCAGACAACTCTGCATTTCATAACTAAATATATTGATGGTGTTTGTGATATTTCCTATTTAGACATAACTAGGGCATGTGGAGGATCTTGGAGGAGATCTAAGATAACTATCATCTGAGATTTCTATCCTCAATTTGCAGTCCATGCTGCATAACAAAATCTGAATATTCATTTTGAACTTTTGGGGGTTGCTTATCCAAACTATTTGAAATTCACCAATCATTATCAAAGCTAAAATCTTCGTCTTCTTTTTGCTTCAATTACTGAGAGAGTTTGCAAATTCTTACTTGGGAAAGTAGCCAGTATGGGGAGATGGACTACATAGCTCCAACTTTGAAAGTGGGACAGTTCAAGTTTCATGTTCTATTTTCTGTTTAAAAAGCCCCCTAAAGCAATGGAGGAAGGACATCTAAAACTTTACATTTCCTTTTTACAATTTATAAATAGAGGTGATCCTGCCTTAGCAAGATGTAATAGCCAACATAGCTCTTTACTCATTTATTTGAACAATGATGAAGTTGCATAACTTTTCTTTAGGTAATGCCTTTTTCAACATAAGCAAAGTCACTTCCTCTTTTTATATCTGGATTTACAGCTTTCCCATTTTAATTTCTTCCTAGATATGAGTTACAAAGTCTTAGCCCCTGAACAATTGAGCTTCAAGAGTAGGATATGGTATCAGTGGAGTATCCAGTTCAGCATCCACTGTGAAAATAGGTTTCTATAATAAAATTTGTGGCTGTACATGTCCCAGACTGTCAAAGTTTGTCTTGTATTCAAGATTAAAAATTTTTTTTTCTGTTCACTGTTGTCATGTTTTTGTTTCCCTTAGTTTTATTCCATCTTGCTCTCTTACTTTGCCTCTGCTC
Source organism: Sakesphorus luctuosus (assembly GCA_013396695.1). Taxonomy (NCBI): domain Eukaryota; kingdom Metazoa; phylum Chordata; class Aves; order Passeriformes; family Thamnophilidae; genus Sakesphorus; species Sakesphorus luctuosus. Next base: position 656,822 of record VWZD01008203.1, read on the forward strand.
TCCCTCAGCTTTCTCATCTACCTCTTATTCTCCTCATTGTAGCGAGCTTTTATTTCCTTTTGCTGCTGCACTGTGTCTGGCTTTAGTTCATGCTGTTTCTCTGTTCTCTGAGCGTGTTTTTCTTTCTATCAATAATGTTTGCCCTGTGTTCTTTTGCAGTACGGACCACTGTCTGTGTTTGGGTGCAGTGAGAGTGAGTGAACATTGTTCTGGGGATGAAAGCTGCTTTGGTGGCCAAGGCTATGGCTATAAAAATAATGCAGTCAGGTTGAGTGCTGTGGAGGTCAGAAGACCATATCTTTCTTAACATTAGGGTTGGGGAGGTGTGCCCATTTTTTCCTTGCCATTGCATAATATAAAGTTGGTTGCACATCAGAGTGATCCAAGAGACTGAATGGCTTTTGTTCATGCACCAGGACTGGGCAACAGAGAAACAGAGGAGGCCATATCTGACACAGAAGGCTGATGGTAGGGAAGAAACCTTAGAAAAAAAATTAGAGGCAAAGGGATTTATCTGTCTCCTCAAGAGGAAAATTACTGATTCTTGCACTCAGTAGGGTGCTGCTATGGAATAGTGGAATGAACCCCTTCAGGACAGAATTGTGGATCCTCTTTGAAGGGTTTCCATTGCATTTCACCATGAATTCAAAGGCAAGCAAAGAGAGGGTTCCCCCCCCCCNCTTTGCATGTAATTTCTACTCTGTACAAAACACAAGGGAAAAGCTTTTAAAAATGAGTCAAAATGAGTGGTAGAAATTTCCTTTAGTTTCAAATGGCCAGACTGATATTGCAAAAATTAGCGAATGGGGGGAAAAAACCCTCTCCCTAAAAGTTAACAGTGGCCGCAGAAGGCTTTGTGTTTTGTTTTGAGTTTTTGTTTGTTTGTTTTTGTTTGTTAGTTTGTTGTTTTTAATAAAAGAAATTGCTTTGTTTATTTTTTGAGATTTCAGTTGCATCAATATGACAGACTGTCTTACTTTGGCAGTTGGAATTACTCCTGTGCTGGGCTTGTGCAGTTTTCCTTTTCCGTGGAAGAGGAATGCTCCTGTATGCCAGAGCAGGCAGTGCCCCTTCTGTTCTCCAAGTGGAACATGTTGGCTACAGAAGTAGAAACATATTTGTGACAGGAGGAGAAAAAATACTAATCCCTTCAAAAATTAATTTTCCAGACCATGCTTTTGCAAGGTTCTGAGTGTGTAAACTGAAGCTGCTTATCTTAGATAAGGATAGAGGGGAAGGACAGATGTCTGTGGACAGGCAAGAGGAGAAACAAACAGCTAAGCACAGAGTTGAGGTGCACCACAGATAGCTTTATTTGTTTTTATAAACTGAAATGTGATTAGAAAAATGACAGATTTTTCTAAATTTGAAACATTTCAGAAGGTAGAAAATGACCCTTTGGCATTAAGGATGTGTTGCCTGGGACTGAGGGATGGCCTGGCAGGGCAGCGAGTGCATCCCTCCATTTCTGGGCTCACGTTCTGGGTGCCTGTGAATGGATATCCCGAGCAAGTCAGCTCCTCACCCCTTCAATCTGTGCCTCAGCAGGGAGCCCACAGCAGGAAATTCTTCAGCACACACAACTTCAGAGCTCCTTTCATTTTCCTTCAGATGTCCTCACACTGGAGTAACATAGTGCAAGTGAAGTGACAATAAATGTCACTGGGAGTACAAGGGACTGGTTCAAACGCTCAGGGTGATTCTGCTGCCTTACATTTTTATCCATTAGAAAGATGTGTATTTTTAATAAAAGCTTTTAATTTTTTAAGCTAGAATGAGGTATGATGAGAAATGTAATGTGAAGATGTTGAAAAGATTTCACTACCCCCAGAGGAAGAAAACCTCACAAAATAACTCTCAAGTACTTTATTTTTGTTTACTAACTGGAAACTCTTGATTATTTTAACAAGAAAATTACAAGTAAGTACTTTTTCTTTGGACTTTTGCTACTGCAAATAAAATGTATAGTACTTTCCCTGTACAGGAAAGAATTATTTTACTGATTCATAGTTTACTTTTGTTTTGTATACTGAAACTTATTTTCATCTTTCTGATGGTTAAAAAATGGACAAGTTACTTCAATCTGTCTATATAGATATATTTTGGGGATTTTCAGTAATTTTTTTGGTATGCGCTGTAGGCAGATATCTGAAGCAAAATATTTTATCCTGAAGTTTTGTTCTACTCATTCATGAGTAATTTATTTCCACTTTTTTTTAAGTAGGCAATTAGAGTAATAGGCACATACTGGTAGTTTTTCGACTAGTTTGGCTTACACTAAAATAAAATTCCATTTAAAAAGAGAGTATGTTTACTGTGGCATTGAATGAAAGTATAGCTCTCTCAAGATAATGGTCTAACTTTTACTTGCAGCTGTATCCATCAGATACAAACAGAAAGGCAACAAGAAAAATTAGAGTAATAAAAGAGCAGATACTTTGCTTTACCGAGAGACTGTGTGTGACCTGCCCTGGTGAACATTAAGAGAAAATTGCCTTCCTAAAACTATTTAACTTTACTATAGTGTGTTAGCAGACATTAGACTGACCTAAAATAAGAGATGGTTGGGCAAGGATTTTTTTTTAATTACTTTCTTGTTAATTTATTTTAGTATGACTTCGAACCCATAAATAGTTGTTTAAAGTAAGGAATCTTTGACACTGATAGAAAAAATTCTTGTGCATTTTTTCATCTTTAGATTTTCTTGGTGTTCCAGCTCCTGGAATCCTAAAAGTCAATTTAAACCTCTGATTCCAGGAAAAGAAAAAAAAAATCTCAACATTAGTGTTACAAAATAAAAATTGTGGAAATATTATCTGCCTGTAACTTAAATGCTCAAAATCCAAAAAGTAAATGAACAGTCAAAAATGTGTTTTGGATTACAGCAAAGACTTCTTAGCTCTTTAGGTTCAAAACACTACAGAGCTTTCCTCTGTCTCCTTCTCATATCTTCCAAGGAGGATGCAGATTTTTAATAAAAGCTCTGTGAAAACTGAAAGAAAAAACTGGACTTCTGAGCAGCTTTAATCCTGTTCTTTGAATTCATACAAAGAATCCAGCTATTTGTCATTTCATTTCTCATGCTGTCGTTCTACCTCCACTAAATACAGCATTGAGCCCAGATCTAAATATGCAGCAAACCACAGCCTTTCCAAGAAAAAGTGTCAGTTGTGACTGGGAGCAGAAGGACCCATCCTGTGAACTTAGTTTACCTTGCTTAGCTTATCTTTGAATTGTCATCGTCTTTGCTCCCACCATTCCTCTGACAGCTGGGGAGGAAGAAGATGCCATTCTCTTCTCAAGTTGTCATAAGATTCTCCTTGGTCCCTGTCATATGTAACATGGTAAAGGTGGGAGAGTCTGCAGTGCAGTGGGGTTGTGGTGTGCAGTAATGGATGTGGTTTCAGCCAGACCCCAAGGAGTCCCCTGAGCACAGCTAAGCACCTGTTCCTTCAGTGAGGCAGCACAGTGCCTCCACTCCTGACAGTGGGGATTTGTGAACCATGGGGGTTTTGCCCAAGTGGATATTTTCTTCATACAATATGACCCATTATTTGGTTTAAGTGCTCCCAAATTCAGACACAATTACTTGTAGTTATTAAAAAAAAAAAAAGATACCAAGTTAAGATTTCTCTAAGAAGGGACTTTTAAGAGAAAATTTTGGCCTCTTCCTATGCTCGGTGGGACCAGTGACTGTAGCCAACAACTTCTGGTGATGCTCAGGTGAGACAACTCAAGACCACATTTCCCCTCCTTCCCTCTGGCCACCTCTTGGCACTGTGCTGGGGTCAGATGGGGCACAAGCTTTCCCTGTCCATCGCCAGGACTCAGAACCCCAGGAAAAAGTGGGGGCTGTAGAAGTGCTGGGGATGTGGTCACCACCCTGGCTTATGGCCCCATCTGGTGGCTTGCCATCACTGAGGATAAAGGATGTAGGGTTGTTCTAGGGAGGAAAAGGACAGGAAAAGAGCAATGTTCCCAGTGTGCTGGAGGAGGAATAAACTCCAAAGTGGTTTTGACCAGACCCTGTGTAGGAGAGACTCATGGTCCCCATCAGGGCACAGGAACTGTCATAGTCATGTGTGCAAGTGGGATCCCAGTGCAAACATGTCACTGTTGGAGATGGTTACAGAGGGAGTGTTACCCTTCAGCCAGTTACTTGGCATTAGTAAAGTTCAACTGAGAGCTAGTCAGCCAATGATTTATTTTTGGTTCTTTATTACTAGGTTGGTTTTTTACTGGATGGGTTTCTTAAGCCAGTTGTCTGAGCAACCACAGAGGTGGTTGGGAACGGGCCATGCCAGACAGGGGCAGATGGTGGGCTCAGAGATGGCACAGACTTCACTGGGACAGGAGGGGATGAAGGGATTGTGGAGGCAGAGAAGGTCTGCTGTCCTTGACAAGGACTTTGCTCCAATGGGTCCCACAGCCCTCCATAGAGGTCCTTCCAAATGGCTCTAAAACCCTCTTACCCTTCAAAAATGTCTTCTCCTCTGTGGTGAGTCGTTCATGCTGGAGTTTTCATAATGTGATCGTTCCTGTCACAGATGGAATATTTTACAAAGTATTCTGTCTATAATATAAGAAATATGCTAAACATCACCATTATGCTGGGTTTGAAATGTAGAAATGAAAATATAAGTTGAAAGGTAGAACTATTGCCTCTGCTGGGTTTATAGCATGCTGTTGATGGGAGCTGTTAACCCTAAAACCTCCTGGGAGCAGCTCACTCACTATGGGGAAAATGCTGGAATAGACTTCAGTGTTAATAAAATGTAGCAAATTGAATTTTTTACCACTATAGTTGACCATTATTTTCTAAGTTCTGTAATAAATGATTGAGCATAGAATGGTAACACAAACTGTTGCAAAAATCAATCTGAATATTAAATCCTGCTTTTGTTTTGATTGAGGCAGAGTCAGTTATTAACTGCATGATCAGAGCGCAGACGCTGAGTCCTATTCTTTCCTTAATTGAGAATTGCTGTTACAGATACTTGACAGTGGTTCATAGTGGCAATAATCCCTTTTAAAAATGGTTGTTATTCTAGTCATAAGTAGCTTGCCAAGGCACTAACCCCAGTTTCACCTCTGATAGTTAGGAAAAGAATCTGATCAGTAGCTGGTGATGTTTAGTGATTTCATGCTAGATAATTGCCAAAGTAGCATAGTATGAAAATATAACTATTAAAAGTACAACTTTTAAACCTTTGGTTAGAAGGAGGGTGTGGGCTGGGAAAAATACTGTAACTCTTATTGTGCAAAATGAAAATTCATTGCTTACTGAGAGTGCTGACTTAAAAATTCTTGCACGTCTTTTGTTGATCTTGCAGGCTGATGCACACGACCTGCTAATGCGATGCTTGGCTTTCCATACAGAGCCATTCATCCATGTTATATGTGAATGAAGCTTCCTGGTTTGTACATGTGCTGTGTCACATTCCTCTGGTTTTCTAACAAAGCTTTTAATTGGTATGCTGTGACTAATGAGCATGAAGTCCCAGAGGAAATGGAGCAGAATTTTCCATTATCCACCAAGAAGATTCAAGCACATAGATTATCGGGGCTTGAACTCCAGGATAAGCCAGGGTCAAAGGCTCCAAGTATAATGGAACCTCATAGCTGAATATTTTGCCCCCATAACATTAAATTAATAGTTTCTCAGCAAAACTGTATTGTCTGTCTGATGGCATTGTGCAAACTGTAACTGGCATTTTGCTTGAACATCAGATCAAATCCCTGACCCTTCACTGTTAAAGTTCCCATAACACTTAAATGCTGATATCCTGCCTTCGTTCCGGTTTGGGTAATGATGTGTTGCATACTTTTGTGATATAAATCTCCCTTCAGTTTCAAGCAGAGAACTTGCTCTTCATTCTTCTTCTGAAAAACTGTTGCACAGTAGTCCTGACCCAGGGTTGCTGCCATATGGTGCACCAGAAGTGACTGCATTTTTTTGGTGGGTAAGAGCTCTGACTCACAGTTGAGCATGTTCAGGACCACTTTGTTTCTGGGATTAGATGAGAGTGGATGTAGTGAGACCAGTATACCTATAGGCTACCTCTACCAAACACAGCAAAGTAATTATCTTCTGTGCCTTTGTTCACCTACTAAGTGTCCCCAACAGGTGCAGTATCAAAGAAAATTTAAATTAACTTAAAAGCATAAAAAGATATTAAGATTGTCACTGAAATTGGTGGGAGAAATTATGGCTAACTTTCCAATAGAGTCCATGGAATAATATTTTTACCAGTTCACTTTTTAGTATTTAACCAAATTTACAATTAACCATTTCCTCCTTTCTACTGGAGTCTCAGTGTGAGTTAAGCTTTGCTATGAAACCACCAACCCAGGAAAACTAAAAAAGAAATTGTTTTTTTTTTTTTAAGTTACTTTCAGCAGAGTCAGTTTCCTGAGCTGTCATGGTGTGTGGCTGTGCAGAGGTTTATGGATACAGGGACTGGAAGTGAGCAGCTGAAGGAAGAAGGGATTTCTCCTTGAAGTGACATTACCACCCCATGCCATGTAAAAGTGTATGAAGCTATGGCTTATGTCTTGTGAGCCCAGAATAAGCAAAAAAATCTTATTTCTTTTACATGTTGAAAGTCCTGCATTGCTGAAAACACCACAGTGGTGAGTGGGGATGAGCTATGTGGTGAAGGTGTGGGTTGGTCCATCTGGTGGAGGTGGCTCCTCATCTTCCCAGCAGCTGTGGCTGCAAGAACGCAACCTTTCGTTTGCTCCTCTCTTACACATTTGGTTTGCTTCATTTCCTACCACTGGAAAGGTGGTTGCCTTCTGGTGGGCTCTTGTAGACCCTCTTTGTTCTCATTCTAGGAGGGAGTTACCAGAGGTGCTGTCAACTCTCTTGCTTGGTGCGTGTGTGCACGGTGTATCTGGGCAGTTGTGTGTGTGTGTTGCACAGTGAGAGACACAGCAAGGCAGCACAGAAGGAATTCTGTGCATTTTTTTGAGAAATTATACAGGAATTGATGCTCCAACAATTTCTTGGCCAGTTGTTTCACAACACAGAACTGTTTTCTTTTCTTTGTATATTACATAAAAAGAAAGGAAATTCTGTATAAGCACTGTATTAATAGAACATTAAAGTTGTATTATTAGATTCAAAGGTTAGCAGATGCAAATACCAAGAGCAGTTAATACATTGTGTATTCAGATTGTGATATATTGCCTTTTTATCCTGTGATGATGGAGTTTATGTTTCCTTTGCAGTCAGGAGTTCTGTGTGTACTGTTAACTGTGGATAACTGTAAATAATTGCCTGTCCTTTTCTTACTGTCACATATGCCAGTGGGAGAAACTAACTGTGGTACCAAGTCATGGTAACTATTATGGCTTCAAAGCCTAATGAGAAAGGAAAGGGGAGGGGAGTTTAAAGGTTTTGGATGCATTCACAATGCAGGTAAGAGAGCATAGCTGATGAGTGCTCCAGTGTGGCATAGAGTCCATCCATTTACTCATCCAGGCCACTGTACTTAAAGTACATAAAACCAAGGGAGTTGCTGGAAAGGTCAGTCCTGCTCTTCATTTTCATTTGGCAGATTCTGTAAAACTCAGAGTGTTGATGTCTGCTAATCACATAAATACAGTGCAGGTTGTGTTCAGTGACCTAGCAGTATTGCAAGATATGCCACAGCTTTGTCTGTGGAATGCCTCTTGGCTTGCAGCAGAGCAGAGTGCCTCACAGCCCTGGTGCTGTGGTAGAGCTGCAGCGCTTCTGGGCTAAGACCACATGCCTGTCCTTAGGGCTGCTCTCACCTTCTGACATCTTGCTTTTGGGTCCACGACTGGAAGGAGGATTCCCATGTCCTGTCCAACCCCCTTGTTGTCCCAGACAGTGGTGGTGTGGAATGGCACTCACCAATTTTCTAGTTTCTAACTCAAAAACCAGCTCGGTTTTCATACTCAATGTGCATGTTGGAAAACTGTTTGGTCCGTCATTCCTTTCCTTAACCAAAATTGTAGCTTTCATGCTGTGCAAAGAACAAAGGCCTTTACCATTTGAAACAATTCCTCTGTCTAAAGGGTGGAAATGTTACCACCAGCCTGTTTCTCAGTGTGGGGAAATGTTTGGGAAAGTCCTTTCCCCAATCCCTGTCTGGTTTTTCAGACCCATGTGCTTTCATGACAACCCAGAGAAGTCACTTAGGTGTTTTTATTTTCATGGGGGTGAGAGGGGGCTGATTAGAAGTATGCTTTTGAACCTGGCTGTATTTCCCAGAAAACTGAAAACAAGACTTACACTTTTATACAAATGGGATTTTGGCAGCTGTATTGAAATGACCCTTTTTCAGTCAGTAGCTCAGCTGTTGAGAGAGGTATTTATATTTTTGGTTTTATTATTTTCATTAAAAGCCTTTAAACTTCCTTCTGAATTTTATACTTGCATTTTAAGGAACTATAAAGCTATAACCCCTAAGATCCTTACCTACTTTATAAAATGAGGGTAAAGCTGTTTGCTTTTTTAGTGCTTTGAGAGATACTCATATTCTAGTAAAATATACCACACTAGTTAATCTGGAGCTTCACTAAGCAAATGTAAAAGTCAAAAAGAGTGAGGAATACTTGAATTTTTAACATCTCTCTGAAATGAGATGCCATCTACTACTTTTTAGTGCTTGGTTTGTTGAGAAGATCAGAAGTAGAGCCCTTATTGACTTAGTCCTGTGCTGAGTGTAAATTCACACAAAGAAGAGCAATTTAACATGTGACTGACCTTTTGCAGTGTGAAATGAAGAAATGCACTGTTAAGGTTACCAGAGTGTGACAGGATGTTTAATCAGCTTCTTTGCTTTAAAGAACAGTAGGAAGGAGATGATGTATTAAAGATGATAGCTTCTTGTAGATTTTAACTCGTAATGCCAGGATCTGAGTACAATAGCAGATTAAATCTCTGTAGGGAAACTTCCTACTGGACTTTCTATATTTAGATGTTTGTGGCTGCTTCTTCCTTCTCTTCTCACTATTGGCTTTGGCTCCATTGAAGAGTTGAGTTGTTTTCTCTGACATCTGCTTCCAAGCTCTGATAATGTATTTCTGTTAAGACCATTTTTTTCCTCAGTTTTATAGGAAAGGCAAAAGGAAACAGCATATATGGAGCCATGCATTTCCTAGTGCACACATGAGGTAAATTCATGGTTTTGAGCACTCAATGTTTGCAACACTCCTTGCATGTGTGCAACAGCACGGCAAACTTCCATATAACGATGGTAAATCAACACAGATTTGCTTATGCAGCTGCAATAGGGAGGGTAGTCTGGTGTTCTGTCCCTCACGTTTGAAAGCTCCCTGTAGCCATGAGTGCCTCCTCTGAGGCAGGCACACAGCCGTCAGGCAGATGGCTTTGCCTGGCTGTCTTTTCTCTCTGACTGACACAGACTGGTTTCAAAATAGCTCTGTATTTTAGGAACAGCATCCTTTTTCTCTACTGCCCTCTGTGCCCTCTCTTGAGAGACTAATTTACAATAGGAGTACTAATCTATCTCAGAGCTGGCACAGCTGGGGTTATGATATTAATTTTAATTATATTGAGACCTTCATCTCCACTGTTCATCCTCAGGATGTTGCAGTTCTGTGCATCAAAAATCTCCACTCTGTGTCTCTACTATGAACTTTTCAGAGGTCACATCTCTTGCACTTCACTGTCTTTCAAAGGTACATTTATGTACATTCTGCTTTGGGGTTGGACTAGATGATCTTTGAACCCAAACCATTCTATGATTTTATTATTTCTATTCTAATTCAGGTGATGTATGTGGATTTTTTTGAAGTTTCAGTAACCACTTCTTTGCTGTAATTTGTATTTTTGTGTCATACATTTACTAATGATCTTCATCTTTATGCCATTCAATGTTTCTTATTTTTAAGAAAGTGTATTAACACAGCAAATCAATTGCAATATTACAGAAATATTCTCCTAATAGTCTTGTACATTTAGAAGGATGCTCTTTTCATTGTAATGAATTTTCATTTTATTGTGTTTTAATGAAGCAGTGTGATGGGTTGACCTTGGCTAAATGCCAGGAGCCCACTAAAGCCACTCTATCACTCCCCTTCTCAGCTGGACAGGGAAGAGAAAATATATGAAATGTTCATGGATTGAGACAAGGACAAGGAGAGATCACTCACCAGATACCATCATGGGCAAAACAGACTCGACTTGAGGAAATTAGTTTAATTTATTACCAATCAAATCAGAGTAGGATAATGAGAAGTAAAACAAATCATTAAAAAACAACCTCCTCAATCCTCCCTTTCTCCCTGGCTTAATTTTATTCCTGGTTCTCTACCTCCTTCCTGCCAGCAATGCAGGGGGATGGGGAATGGGGGCTACATCACATGTTGTTTCTGCTGCTGCTTCCTCTTCTGGAGAGAACTCCTTACACTCTTTCCCTGCTCCAGCATGGGGTCCCTCTCAAAGGAGACATTCCTCTACCAACTTCTCCAACATGAGTACTTCCCATGGGCTACAGTTGTTCATGAACTGCTCCAGCATGGGTCCCTCACAGGGTCACAAGTCCTGCCAGCAAACCTGCCCCTCTGGGCTCCTCCCTCTACAGGTCCACAGGTCCTGCCAGGAGCCTGCTTTAGCATAGGCTTCCCATGGGTTTCACAGCTTTCTTCAGGCACCTACCTGCACCAGGATGGGGTTCTCCACGGGCTGCACGTGGATCTCTGTTCCCCCGTGGACCTCCATGGACTGCAGGAACACAACCTGCCTCAGTATGTTCTTCACTGTGGGCTGCAGGGGAATCTCTTCTCTGGCACCTGGAACACCTCATCCCTTCTTCTTCTTCACTAACCTTCCTATCAGCAGAGTTGATTCTCTCACATATTGTCACTTCTCACTTCTCTGACTTCAATTGCTTCTGCACAGTAAATTTCTTTCCCCTTGTGAAATATCTCAGAGCCACTGCCACATTTTCTGATGGGCTCAGCCTTGGCCAGCAGCAGGTCCATCTTGTACCTGGCTGCCTTTTTGTCTGTCAGACATGGGGGAAGCTTCTGGCAGCTTCCCACAGAAGACAGCCCTCTAGTCCCACCCTCCGCCCCATACCAAAACCTTCCGATGCAAACCCAGTACAAGCAGCCTTCCCAGCCTTCTGTCTCTGATGTTTTGTTCCACTTCACCTGTCACCAGTCTGAAGCAGCATTTGGCTTTTGCTTGCTCTTGAACCCATTGTTGGAGTTCTCTTTATTCTGTTCTAGTGGGCTCTTAAGCTACAAGTTTTTTACTTCCTTAGTTTGACAAAAGTACTCCAAGTCCTGTGCAGCTTCTGTGTTTTTTAATAGTGGATGTATTTTGTCCTTGCCCTTTGTGGGAATGAAGCCAGATCAGAGCAAGAATTTAAGCCAAATGACTGTAAAAAGCTTATAATCTCAGAAACCTCCTTTTGAGGCTACAGGAGTGAATACTTTTACTGACATTCAGCAGTCTTTGTTATGCTGAGTCTCAAGTAATGCCCATGCCCTCAGCATCAGATCTATCACCTGCCTCTAGGATGCCAAACACTCTAGCACAGGCAGTGAGAGTGATAGCTGACAGCACCCACTCATGGTGTGTTTTAAATGTTTTAAATCCAAGAGAACAACCTGAGCACTGGGTTCTTGTCATGTGGTCTTAATCTATTCTTGGGGTGGAGGAGCTTCAGGTACTGTGCTGTGACCACAGAACTAACATAAACACGCATGTTTTGTCACCAGGCTGGGGTGGTGCCCTGACTGCTGGTTGGCAGGCTGATGGAGATGGGAAAGCCTCAGCTATGAGCACAGAAGACAGAGGTCCAAGAAGAGAAGAGGTGTGAGGAAAAATGCTGGGATTGCTGAGTGTTGTATGTGGGAAGGCCTCTTCCCTCCTCTAACTACTAGGTATCTCTTGGGTCCCCCTTGGATCTGGCTAAGGTTATCTGGAAGATGGAATTAAATCTGTATACAGTTTCTGCTCTCTGTGTCATAAGGATTGTCAAAACCCGAATTTTAAGCATTAGTTTTAAGAATGATGTGCCTGAGGTAAAAGCATTAGCTCCATCATTGAAACAAATCTCCCCAATGATACCTGCATGAGAAGCCCTATGAAATATGTTACAGTGAGTTATTTAAGGGACTGTTCTTGGGGAGTGCAAGATGCCCTTCACAAAGGATACTTTGGTAGGAGCAAAACAGGCATGCAAGCTGTCAGAGGGTTACACCAGTATTTTCTGGAAAGGAATTAAGGCAAAACAGGGACACATCAAGTTTTTGGAAGACCTGGAATGAAAGTTCTGAGTCTTTATTTGAGCTGTGGTGGATGAGCCTGGCAGCAACTGCTTCTCCCCACCTACGTCTTGGCTGTGTCCATGGTGACTCTGACAGAGGAGGCTACAGTTAGTAATGGTTTTCATTTAAAAAAAAGGCATTAGCAGCAGCAAAACAACCTCTGTAAGTTCATAATCAGAGATCACATGATGGGCAAAACGAGGATATCGTAAAGAGCATTACAGGAACTTCATTCACTGCTAAATAGCAATTTTTATGCAAAGTGTGGCTGCAGCCTCTTACTTGGTCCTGCTACCTTTCTTCCATTTCTCTTCCAAGCAGAGGCAAAATTCATAGGTGTAGGAAGGGTAGCTGCACTCTCTTTATTTCCCAAAGATGCTTTTTGGACACTGTAAGATGAGATTTCAATTTTGCAGAGCACTAAGTAACCTGCAACAGGCCCTGTGGAGCTTGGGACCCTTCTTTGGGAACCACTGTCTTGAATTTTAAATGTGAAATCAAGACAGCATCTGTTTGTATTTAGTCTGCTATTTAAATGAACATAGGTTTTGGTGTGGAAACCTAATTAGTCAGAGACAGTGCTCCTTTTTCTCATATGAAATAAAAATCATCATCCACTGAATAGATCTGTAGTGAATTTTATTGACATTCTGGGAGGTTCAAGCATTGCCAGTGTAAATTAAAAGTATTGTCACATGCTTTCCCAAGACAGAATTTCAGTATATCAGTGCATTTTCATCCCTGCTGCCTATATGGTAGGAGCACTCACTGCTAATCTGATGGCAGGTAGCCATAAGCCATCAAATGCCTCTCTGCGTTTCTCCCAGGAGCATGCTCAGTTTTATTTCCCTGCTTCCTAATGAAGGATTTCTTTGCCAGAAAACTTGTGGAAATATTTTTCCTGTATTTCTTCATACTTTTCCCAATAGACAGTATCTTTCAATTTCAGCTCTTTTCCTCTGTCACGTTGACCCCGGTGCTGTCCTTTCTGGATTTCCTGCATGCCTTTTTTCCCAAGTTTCTGTTTTCAGTTTGTGATCATTCTTTTGCACTGATAGAGCATCTGCCCATAATTTACATTTCTCTATTGTGACAAGCGTTTTTATTACAGAAAGGCTTTGAGTCAGTGATGAATTCTGGTTTAGTCTGTTATTCTCAAAGATGACTTCTAGTCATTTAATTTCAAACCCTGAATAGCAGCCTAGGCTCTTGATACAGCAAGTAAAACCTCCACAGAGAAGTCCGTAGCAGTCTCCTGATCATGGATCAGATTGTCCTAAGTTGATCAGGGCTGGAGGAGGCATGTCCTTAGGGAGGACCTTCTTTGTCTCTTGCTTTTTATGGAAGGTGATGATCCTGTTGTGCTACTAACAGTTCTTCTGACTCACATACAAATATTAAAAGGTTAGATAGTGGTTTCTCTGTTTTCCAAGTCTGTAGCAAGGTTAGAAAAAGATACGAGCAAGGGACTGGTAAATCTAGCAGTGGCATGATGTATTGAGGAAGCCTGTGATTACCAATCCAATGCAACAGAAAAGTCTTTTGGAGAACTGTTTTTGTCAACGCAGTCTCCACAAAAGAGACTTGGGAAAGTTGTGTCAAGGCTGAAATGCTCACAGCACAGGTGAGTTTTCAAGCTCCTTTATTAGATCCCAGAGTGACTACATGGTCTGCATGGGGACAACTCTGGCCTTCCATCATTTTTAAGATATAAATGATGCTGGAACTGCAGCATCAGTCTCCCTGCCAAAATCCCTTAATGATACAGAGGGATCTCTAAGAGGGAGTTTCACAAGCTGTTGTGCAAGCCCCCATGTTTGGCCTATAAGAGAGGAGGGGATCTGTTCCAGGCCAGGGTTATGAAGAAGAGACAGAGAACACTGTCTTTAAAAAAAAAAATCCAAACAAGCCCCAAATTCAAAGGACTCCTCTATTTTCTCAATTACTGAATTCAGCTAACACCCACCTTTCATCTTTGCTGTACCAATACTGATCTCAGGGTCTAGCATATGGTTTAGCTCTTGACTTGGCTTCCATTTAATTCAGATTGTTGAAACGAGATTGTTCCGTGCTGTGCGGTGCACATTTATATAGCCACTCGCTAAATATTTTGCCCTTTCCTTGCCTATATAATGGCAGTAAAGTTGTCAGGAGGCTGTTACACCTGGACCTTTTTGTTGTTGTTTATCTTCTGACTGTTGACCCTACCATATGGGATGAATTCCAAGATTTTGCAAGGCTGTGTGGGGCTGGTGTAGAAATTTTCATTTAACATTCTTGGCAAAATCTGTCCACTATTGACCTCCATAAACTATTAGTGGTTTGTTTACAAGATTGGCTTATAAAAATACACATACAGGGTGAGTGAAAACTTGTTTCCTTGCTATAAGTGATCTTAACAAAGAGCTTTCCGGACTTGAAAGGCAAGGAAAGCACACATTAGGTTTCTGCAGTAGCAAATCTTTTAAAACGGCTCACAGAGATCTTCTTTATGAGAGGGCTGCATTGACCTTTAATCAAGTGGTAGTCAAAATTTTGGGATGGCTGTTGTTTGGTTAGGATGTTTTTAGTTCGTGAGGTTGTTCCTGCCTGTAGATTAAGAGTTGTTTCCTTTTGCTGCCGAAGGCTGAGGTTGGAAAGGAAGACTTACTGCAATCTATTTCAAGAATAGTCTGAGGAGGAAATTCCCTTCTTGTTCCTAATAACTGGTGCAGAACGCTCTGCTGGAGGAAGAGAATAGTTCTGTAAGTTAAAATATTTATATGAAGCTTTGATTTCATACATGTTGTTACTATCTAGAAATGTAATTTTATTGTAAACCTAGTATGTTTTATCTTCTTTGTTAAGAAGGGGGGGGAACTGCAGGTGTTGTGTATAGCTTTGATCAGTAGATACTAATTTGGTGATATAGCAAGAGTGAAATGTTCAGTTAGAAATGAAAACAATAGCAGATCCACTTCTGCTTGTATGACAAAGCACCAGTCTAAGCTGCTGGGTTACATCTGAGATACATTAGCAGTGCATTTCATTATCCAGGAGCGTGGATGGAGAGAGATAATTCTGCCCATCCATGCATCTTTAATGTTCTTATCTTTTCAGATGTTTCAGATTGCTTTAGAATACTTTTATCAACAATTTAGAATCAAGGATTCTGTTTAAATATCAAGAGTAGGGCAATGCAAACCTCCTTCAAGGCAGAGTTAGATAACCTAAGTGAGCAGAGTGAAATGAGAGTGTTTGTCCAGATGCATTTCTCTTTTGCTTTAATCTAGAATTAGGAATTCAAGGAATACCTAGTTTTATACTTCATCCAGAACCGTGTGTTGTCATGCTAGGGTCAGATGGCACTGCAGGCTGTGGGCTGCAGACCTGGGCATGGAGGCAAGATGGAAGCCCCTGTGCTCCTTTGTTACATGATGAAGGTGCTCCTTTTTCAGACAGGAAAGCTGGGGGGTGGTTGCTGAAGCAGAGTGGAGCCCCATGAAGTCCCCTTGCCCTCTGCTCTTTCCTCGCAGGGCTGACTCAGGGAGGAGGTGTGAGGGTCACAGTTTGGGTGCAGTAAGGCAAACACACGATCTCAGACAGGTGTGGCACTGCCTGTCCTCCCTGACTGCTCCTCGGCTGTCAGGAGAATATATGTCTTTATTCCCATGACTGGGATTCCACTGCTGCTTATGGGCCCCTTGCAAGAGCTGTTGTACAAATGCCAAAGAGGCTCTGCATTCCAAAAGTCTGCAACTGCTGAAAATTCACATTTCTTTTCTTTTTGCCACCCTTAGGGACTGAGGTTTGGTAAGCAAATTCTTGAAGTTTTTATGCAGCAGAACTCAAAGAAAATAATTAATTAAAAAAAAAAAGAATAAGCTCAAGATTGAAGAAACATCTTCTGCAGATAATTTATCAAGTATTCTCTGCAACCCCTTTCAAGCCAAAGATGTTGCTAGAGGTGTGAAGTTAGTTGGCTCATGCAGCTGCTTGTTTACCCAGGTGAGCCACCCTCACACACTGTCCCTGCCACAAATGTGCTAGCCTTTGAGAAAAGACACATTCTGGCATTGGTGTCTCATCCCATCCCATATTCTGTTTTGGGACTTGGCCAAGTAGGACTTTTATCTTCTGCAGACAGTGTCACCTGCTTTGAATTTCTTAAATCTCTCTGTCGATATGCATGCCAGTATGTGAAACTATTAATGTTCATTTCTTTCAAGCATCTTTCAGAAGATTATTTCTATTTTTAAATTAAAATCAGGAGATAATTTCTGCAATCCATTTTAAAGTATCATTTATTATATCATAATTGCCAGAAACCCATAGCAGAATTCTTTGGACCGTTATACCACACACTGTACAAGAAAATCTTGTGCATCTTGGTACAATTTGCAATTTAATTGATGATCAGCAATATATAGAGGGAGAGATATGCTGTGAAACATACAATTGTAGCTTTATGTGTTTGTGCATACTGATGTATATGTGGAATAGTTCAAAGTTAAATTATGAATAAATTAAGCAAGTCAAATTGTCCTCCAGCCTATCTACATAAATTTGTGAAATTTTTTATTAGTGTCAAATAACTAAAGTTTGTGGTATTCTTGTATTTTATTTTTCTTACATCTCTTTATTTTGCTGTAACTTTGGGCCTTCATATTTCTTGCAAGTGAAAGCCCAGATTTCAACTTTTAAACTGTATCTTAGACAAATTTCAGGAATTCACATCTTACTTTCATTTTTATCCCATTGGAAATACAAAAAAATATTACAGCTTGTCTGTTAAAACATGCTGGGTGATTTTAGTGTGTTTCAGGTACTCAGATTTTAGAATTATCTCTTTCTTTAAATAGTATTGCCTCTATTGTCATTCCAAGTGCTGAGAAATGGCATTGTAAGGCAATTCTTTTTATACTTGTAAGCCAACTTCCATATGACAGTACTTTGAAAGTGTTTTTTAAATTGTGCTACATCTGCATCTGATGTTAAAAGCATTAAAAAACAGCCAAAAAACAAGCCCTTCTAATGGCCTCAAAATGCAGAATATGTATACATATTCAAACCTGCCTATCTTTAATTTAAATAGCAAACATAAAACATAAATGCCCCCCTAAGCTTTCTCCATGAGCTTTACTGTTTTATGGACTTTCTCTGCCAAACTTGTCCTTGCTTACAGTTTCCTTGTCTGGGCAGAGACAGTCACTCTCTTCTACCCTCTGACTGGAGCTGTTTCGATGTCACCTGCTCTGCAGGGTGACACGGCAAAATACTTGAGCCGCTTGCTGCAACGCCTGGAGCACCCAGTGCCCTACTCTTTGGCACCTTCTTTAATCAATTCTTGCCAGGACTGGCATAGGCAGGGCTGCAGAGGTGTGGTGGCACTGCAGAGAGAAGCACTGCAGCCAAAGCCCACCTGTCTGTGGTGCAAAAACCATTGAGTTTAATTTAGTGTGAAGAAGCAGCACAGATGGGGTGAGCTGATGTGCTCTGTGAGCAGAGTCTGCTAAATGTCTTTGGAGAGAAGGCTGATGCCATTGCTACCAGGTGCCATAGCAGCAGAAAGCAAGACCTGACACCCAGATTGAGTGGTGGTAGGTTTGAGCAAGGTATGTGACACTGTGAATGGACTTGCATTGAATTTGTACCAGGGTGGCAGGACCCGTTATGGCCCAGCAGCTGAGTATCGGTAAATTAAGGCAGTGGCAGATTGAGAGAGACTGGGTCAGCAGAGCAATATGGGTTTAAAACTTCCATATGGTTCATTGAAACAGAAATGTAATAATCTAATTACATTTTAATTTTCTACCTAATATGCATTTAGAACTATTAGATTGTGTGTAAGTAAATTAAGGTGTCTTTTTAGGACAAAGTATATGTATAAAATAGAAGTTAAAACACATCAGCGAAGTTATGTATATGCTGGGAACCACCATGTGCAGGTATTATGAAACTATATTTAGTTCTGCCTTGGCAGTTTAGCTTTGCCCAAAAACTTAATGTATTGGGATTTAAGGGGCTTTAATTGAAAGTTAACAGAATTTATATGTTGTAATTTTGCAGCAAATTGTGATTTTTATGGATTGGTGAGGTTCAGCACAGTAAGTGGAAATTCATCCATCATTGGAAACTATGTGAAAATGAGTTTTACTTACTGTTTGGATTTAAATTGATTCTCTTTTTATTTCTGTGCTTATTGATTAATTTAAAGTATAGGAATAAAAATTAGGTTATATTACAATGGCTAAATCTTGACAATAGTTTTGTAGGAAACAGACCGTGTAAATGCAAAATCAGAATGGTGTGGTTTTCCTAAAGCAGTACCATATGTTAGTTGATTAACAAGTTCTAGGGATATTAGGAGATTTTAGCTGCTGGTAAAAAAGAGCATATGTTTTCTAAGACTTTTATCTAATGTGGGTAAAGACTTTGCCAAGGCAAATTTAAGCTTTTTTTTTCTTTTTTTGGGAGGGTTGTATATCATCTATATATTCCTTGGATATTTTCCTTTCCATAGGTAACACTAATGCATTTTTGGCATTTAAATCTAACCCTATCCCTGTGAAGAACATGCAGTAACATTATGAAGTAATGCAGAATGTCTCATGTCCAGATACTTTATATGAGCAGTTCAAAATTCCTTCACCATCACAGCTTGTATTTGGTGTAACACTTTATATTTTGTTTCTATCTTCAACCAGACGTCAACTCAAGTAACTAAAGTGCAATTATAAAAGTTTAGTTCCTTCAGAACTCAGCAGTTTACGCTGATGGCATTGCAGTGTGTGCCAAGTGCCAAATGTGTGTGCCTGTATGCATCACTGGTGTACTACAAAAACAGGTATCATGAGTTTTACAGAGTAAAATGTACCTCCACTTAAGACCTACTTTGAGATCTTAGATAGAGTTTTAAGTGATTAATCAATCTTGTAATACTGGCTTGCTGTAGAATCTCTTGTGGTCTAGACAGTTTTGGGGCTGTAGGGAGATCCAACAGTCTGAGGCTTCACTCTGAAAACAAATGAGGGCTTAGAGAAAGACTGGAGAACTTAAGTTGTTTCATGCCTGTCAAAGAGAGCTTCTACTTGTCTGTGCTCAAGATCACAGCTTGTGGTTTCCAACACAGCATCCAGGAATAGCTCTAACTTTTCTTATCCAGGCTTGATGAAGTTTTTGGACTTCAGATGGGTATCTTACTGACCACAGAGAGACAGCCTGTAGGACATGCTTCTGTATGTTCTTGTTTTGGGGCTTATTTTGTTTCATTGATGATGAGAGAAAAATGAAATTTTAAAAAAACCCTTTTTAAAAAAATAAAAAAGTGATTTGCATGTTGTTAATGTCTCTATTGTTGAAATCTGATTTATCTGTTCATCTGATTTCCCCACACTTTCATTATAAGGCTGTAATTTGAAGCTCTGAAGGAAGTTTTGAAACAGACAATGGGTGGAGAGCAACCTCTTTTCTAGATGCTTTGGGACTTTCCATGGTAGGAAACTGTTTCATTTTGCAAAAATTGCCTGTACTTCATTGGCAGGACATTGAGCTTAGTCATCTGATGACCAAAGTGAGAAGTTAGGACAAGTCTTGAGATAAAGCAGCAATTCAGGAAGCAAATTCCCTCTCCTACTTCTAGGCTGTGATTTAAGGAACAGCAGCTTCAATGCCTGTAAGAGGTGGATACTCACCTTTCTTGTAGGTGGTCACACTGGTGCTGAACAGCCTTCAGCTACTGCAAACCCCCAGGCCACTCTCGCCTATCACCAGCCCAACTATCTATTCTATCTGGCTAACTGACAGCTTTGAAAACTCAACCTTTTAATTATGCCTTCATCTCTACATGGCTTTTCTTCGTGCGTTTTCTGGGGATTGCAGGGAGGGGCGAGGGAGGGGGGACAGGGAGGCGAGGTACATGAGGCAAAGTAAGATACATTGTCAGCAAAATATGTTGAAGATGATAAGCCAAGAGGTGAGAGAAGAAGCAGTTAAGCAGAAGTTGTGTGGATGTGTGTTTGCGTGAGAAAAGTGTTACCTCCTCTGTGTGGTGCCAAATGTTACACAGACCCGAGATCCTAGTGCAGCTCAGCAGAGCCTGGTGTGGATGGCACCATGTCTCTACATGGATTGGGGCAAAAGTGTAGAAGAAAACGCTGTTTCCAACCCTTCTGGCACAGCCTTATGCTTCGGTTTTCAAAATCTGGACAGAAATCATGCAACAGCTCCATCTGGTATGAGACTGCAAACAGAAATCTAGTGCTAGGGTTAGGGTTAGGGTTACAGACCGTCCTCAGCCTTGTAAAACAGCATTTTATGGTGGTGGAAGTCTCCTTAAAATATGCTCAGGGTTGGATTGTTTTGTTTCAAGTGAGAAGTGTTTAAGAAACTAATTGTCTATACTGCTGGCAGCAGAATATGACAAAAAGTGTAGGTACAAAAATAGAAATAGGAAATTCTTCATATAGAGAATCTGAAACATAAGTCTAAAATTTAGAATTAAATGTATGCTTGGCTCTTAAGGAAAACAGTCTACATGGGAATCACTGCCTAACACATTGTGGAAATATTAGAAAGAGTATTAGACGATATTTCCATATATTGAGAGTACATGTTTTTCCAAATAAAAAAGTAATATTATTTTATTCTCAGAACTACTTAAGGTAGTGTGATATCATCCAAAAAGCCATATGTGCAGATGTTTCCAGGTGATCACCACTACCTCCACTGGAGAGCTGCCCACTGAACAGTAAGTGCTCTGCTGTGTGTGAGAGTCATCTCCTGTAACATTGGCCCTGTATGCACTGGGTGTTTAGTCTAATGTGTGTGCTGCTGTACAGCCATGGAGAGACAGCCTCAGGAGACTAATTCACCCCATCCTAAAATAGGTGTCTAGATTGAGTGGAATGAATAACCTTCAGCAGGTTCCTCTTCCACCTCTGTGATTTATGGGGTGGATACTAGCTGGACACTTGCTTGTATTTTTGATGGCTGAGACTATGTGAGGTGTGGCATGTTGGCTTCCCTTCAGAAGAAGGAAGCTCTGGGATTCTTTGGTAGTATCAGAGAAGACATCCCCTCAGCTAGAATGCAGCACTCTGATTTTCTCTTTTTGCAGTGTCAATATTGCGGATGAGTGTAAAAGAGCTCTAGACCAACCAATGATTCTGCCAGCCTGCAGCCACCTTTGCAGGTCCGTATGCAGTGGACAGATTTGGCTGCTCTTATCCAAACAACAGTATCCAAAGATTGTTTATGCAAGCTGTTGTGAACTTTGTGTGCTCCATATGCATGAAGTTTCCGTGATTTTTTTTAACTACTTCAGATTTTCAGAGTCCAGAGTTACTGAGATACATCACTGTATATTGTCATACGTGCATCACTTGAAAAACAGTATTTAATCATGGAAATAAAATGGTGGCAAAAAGTTTGCTGCAACATATCCCAACAGCTCCCTGTTACAGCAGTATCTCCATGTACAAGACACTCTTTGCTACTCTGATGTGTTTCTCCAGTTAACACAGAAGTACATAATCTCAGGTATGAAACTGCCATTGCTTTCCTGCGCACTTGGTAATTCAGTAAGAACTGCTTTCTAAAGTACTTAAAAATCTAATGGGATTCTGGATAGGCCTCTTTCAAGTCAGCAAGTCATAACATTCCTTGAGATTTTGCTAGTAAAGGTTTCTTACTGTGAATAGCTGCTTAATAAAAGGTGTATTATTCTTTGCCCTTGAAAAATCTCCTGACTAACCAAAAAAACCCTCCTGTTTTCTTGGAGTCAGCAAGCAGAGGGATGGTTAGACATTTCAATAAGGAAAGGAAGTAGTAAAAGCAAATTTCCAAAGAACTACAATGTGATGCCTTCATGGTGAGATTGTGTGCTGTAGTGTGGGCAGATATTCAGATCTCATGCTTCTAAATGACCAAATTACCAATGATACAGTTGCTGCTCGATCCCAGTACTACATGGTGGAGTAATGTGTGCTGATCTGCACAGCCTCGCCTGCCTGTACCTTGGGTCCCATATCCCAAAGAGATGGCAAGGGAGGCTTGGCATCATACTGTTCTTCAGTCTGAGTTGTAGCACCTGAATTCCTCCAGAGTGGCCTCTCACTAGTGGAGAACTAATGCAGAAGAAAATATGATCTCAGCCCCCCAAAGCCATACAGATCCCTTGTTCAAAAGGTTTAATAGTGTTCTGATGCTTGATGGTAGCCAGAGCTTTGGATGCTCATGCCATGTAAGATTTAGCCTGCATTGTCTGCCACCTCTGTGGAATAGCTGAAACACTGCAGCTTCATTCTCTGGCTTCCGCTGCACTAACTTTCCTGTGTACACAAATGTTTAAGACGATTTTTACAACAGATGAGATATGACTTAATGGATTGTATGCTATTCATTTGCTTCCATATCCTTGCTTCAGGAGATTTCCATACAATTCTCACCACACAGCAGAATGTTTTGATTAGGTTTGGAGTTGTTCTTTTTCTGTGGCAATGTAAATGTTCTATTTTTTCATGTTTAGAACATATGACAAAGTGTTACTGTCAGCATTAGAGCTTCTTGTACCTTGTCAAGTGTAAGATCAGTGATAGCCAGCCCAACAACTTGTCTTGAATGGTGATGGTTACCTAGGGAAGAATACAGGATCAAGGAGAATTTGAAGTCATATTTCTAGTATATCCTCCCAGCTCCCAGAAATATGTGCTTAAGAGAGAACTTGAAAGAAACCAATGATTATTTCCTTTTTTTAATAATGCCCAATGGCATTTTTTTCCATTAACTTTTTTAATTTTTTTTTTTTAAATTCCTCTTAAACTCAAGAATTGCGATGTTCTACAGAAGGAAGTTCCCCAGTTTACCAACACTTCCATAATGCTCTGTGAAATTAATGTTCACATCTATGTATTTTTGAATCATTAGCCTAATTCTTTCATTTGATGACCCTACAGTATGTATTGAGAGAGACAATGAAGAGTCTCTCTCTGTTCAGCTTCTCTCTGTCACTCATGTTTATACACCTCAAACAGATGCTTGAGTCATCTGTTTTCATAATGGAGAGTCCTACATAATTTAGTTGTTCCTTGTACAGAAACTGTTCCATAACTTTGATCATCCATACTGCCTTCTTCCTAACATTTCTACTTCTGCTGTATCTTCTTTGACCTGAAGTAAATTAAAATTGCATGCAATATTGAAAATGTGGGTAGATTGTGGATTTATGCCGTAGCATAATGCTATTATCTATCCTGTTCACTATTCTTTTCCTAGCATTTTCTAACATCATTTGATTTTTTAATCACTAATGAACACCAAACTGAAAATTTAAAAAAATGGTTGTAACCTCAAACTCTTTTTGAGCAAGAATAGTCTGTTCAACACCAGTGTGCATCACTTTACATTTATCTACATGGGATTTCATCTGTCAATTTACTGCCTAGTCGGTGAATCTTGTGAAGTCTCTTCTTTTTAATCAGCCCTTCTCTTCACTGACTATCAGAATGTACTCAGCAAGCTCTGCCACCTCACTTAAACCTTCTTTTCCAGCTCACTAATGTTGAGAGCTGTCTGGACCAGTCCACTCTCTGTGATGCCATTGGTAATCTCCATCTCCAGGAAAATTTGCTTTTGTTCCTACAGGGTTTTTCCTGTATTTATTTAGTTTCTTTATCAATGGGAAGATCTCTTTTTGTTTCTTTACCAAGGGATGTTGCTACATGCCCTGAGGAAATCCAGGGGAGCTGGCTATCACATGTCTGTTCTCTCACTGGGTTGGGAAATGGAAATGCAATTCTTGCTTCTGCTTTCCTTGACTCATATGATCTTGTGTTTCAGGTTCTCTCTGCAACATTAAATTATTAATTTAACAGTACCATACTTGGGGTTGCTACTTGCCTAACAAATTGTCCACATGGAACCTGTCAAGAGCCCTGTTGGGGAGTGACATACACTTCTTTCTGAAGCTGGGAGGAAGTGTTTATGATTCTTATTTTAGCTCCATCAGCAAAATAAAATTACAAGTGATAGTGCCTCTGTGGCTAAATTTGTGGTTTATTGAAACTGTGGCAGAGCCCACAAGATGAGGAGAGAAAATAATGTCTGATTTTGAATTTCAGCTGTTGGCTGCAGCTGCAGCTTTCAGAAAGCTTTTCAGCCTGGCTCCTGCCCCATTTTCTCCTAGCTTCATTTTACTGCAGAGGGAATCTGAATTGTGACATTGAACACTCCATGACTTAGGTTTTTTTAGTATGCAAACACCTTAGACTTTAAATGGCATGGCTTTGAGCATAGGTATTATCAGATGTACATTACTTAAGAAGGAGATGTGGGAACAAAATACTTTAATTCATTTTTTGAAGTCTGAATGTGTAGCAATCTACTAGATGTTTTAAAATAAATAGAAGGAGGATTGTTTAATTTTCTGCAAGGGACTGAGTTTTATGTTAATGTTTAATTGAGATGTCACTCTCAATAAACTAATAACCTCAGAATTCACAGTTAATTATCATGTATCAATAAAGTTGTATATTTGTGCAACTGGTGACAACTACTGCAAGATATGCCATTTAAGAAGGGGAATTAAGTCTTTAACCTAATAAAGAATCCCAGTGGCATGGCAGACCCACGCTGATGAAGGCAGCTGAGGAACTGGAAACATGCTACCTTTCAGCAACCAAGTCTTTTTTCATGTCTTGGAAACACTCCTGAGATTTACATGGAGCTATGAAGAAAAGGTATTTAGTGATGATTTGCAAAACATTGCCACAGTCTTAATGTCCGTGACTAAAATCAAGTACAGTGTAAGACCATGTTGAAAAGGACCTCATGCTGCCCAGGAGGCCTGGGATGGCCTTGTCTTCAAGAGAAATATTTCTCAGACTCCTAAAATCAGAAGACCACCCAGTCTTTTCCTTGCAGGGTGGGGAAAACAAACAAATTACCTTCTTTGATGGCTGGGAAAAGAAAGTGATTGATAATTACTGCCTGTGCCTGCAGCATTTCCCCCCCCTAACTGTGGTATTCAAACTGTGTTTTCTGGCTAGGTTTAGGCACTTCTAACTTAAGAAGACTTGGTGCAAAAAAGCAGACTAAAAGTATTAAATGAATACTACTGATAGGCTGCAAACTCATCCTTTGCTTACCTCTTCACCCTCTTCCAAGGGCATCCTGCATTACCCTCTGTTGTGAGAGAGGATTTATAGGAGCATATAAAACTGAAATAGGGGCATGTAAGTAATTTTGTATCTTGTCTCAAAGAGATTTTGATACTTCTTTCCTTCTAGCACTTTGCCCAGAATTTCCTCCAGCTGGTGAAAGGATTTAAATACTGTTCCAGCTGCAGTTCCTGAAGTACCATCTTTTAATGGCAATTCTAGAGCAAAAAGCAAAAGACAGGGAACAAAAAGTCAGAATTCATCACTGTTATGTTAATTATGAAATATTAAAGTAATAGTATGAAAATCATAAATAAATAAATCACTTTTACAGATGAGTCTCTGAAGTCAGAGTATTGGAGTATATGCATATGCAGTAAAAGCTGTCTATGTTGCCAATTAGTATTTCATTTCCTTTTCCTCTGGAGTAAAGGAAACCTGTCATTGTCACTACTTACTGCCTGATCCCTACCCTGACACATGCTGCATGTGCTGTGTTATGGAACATATTTATATATCGCAGTGCAGAATTGCAGTTTGTAAAGGGATGTAACTAATAAAAATAATTTTATGTTGTCAGTGGAATGCTCACCTGTGAGTCATCCCATTTTTTGAAAAGTTTTTGTAAGAAATGCAAAACAGTTGGAATTAAATTGTCTTGGGTTATGTATTTATTAATGAGAGAGACAGAGTCTCTACCTCTGAATAAGCGTAAACCTTGTGTTACACCTTCCTATGTTAACATTGCTTATTCTTGTCTTCACCTCTGGCAGTTCTGTGCACTTCTTGGAGCCTGATGAGACAGAGCATTGTTACTTTTTCTCCCATTTTATCTTCTTGCACAGGAGCAGACTTCCACTTGTAGGAGGAATAGGTTATGATGCCAGAGTCATGACACTGCACCTCACTTGGTGTTTTGACATTTTACCCTTGCAAAACCCAAACCATTCTCTCGCTTCTCGGGAGGAGGTTGCTGTGGCCACAGGCTTCCTGTCCCGGCTGGGGAGAGTGCCACAGCCTGTTGCCTTTCCCGGGGGACTCTGTGCTGTCGTGCAGCATCCAGCTGCACCAGTGTTTTCAGAGGTAAATTTAGGTCACGTACTCCTTTATTACTGTTAGTATATGAAGTTCAGGAGAGTGGGCTCTGACAATTCTGCTAGCTGTACTGCAAGGAGAAGATGGGAATACCGGAAAGAAAGTGAAAAGAGGCAAGGACTTGTTTTCCAAGATGAAAACAGAGAATGGGAGATAACGCAAGTCTTCAAGAGCTCAGCAGATGTGGTAACTGATTGAGAAGGAGGCTGTGAGGTGGCTTTCTCAGCAAGTACATGTCCTACAGCACGGGTGGGTCTGGCAGAAAAAAGGGGGAATAAATCTCATCCTTGGAAACTGAAGCCATCTTTACTCTGAAGAAATAGGATACCATTTCTTATCACCAAGAGTAATTAAACATTAGTCAGTTAACTGTAACAGCCTGTGAAATGAGAACAGGTGTATTTGCAAGCCATCTGAGCTCAGGAAGCCTGTATTTACAGGGTGGTTGTTGCAGGGTGGAGGATCGTGGCAGTCCTGCTGCTGCTGGATGTGGTATGCCTGAGTCAGCACCTCCAACAGCACATCCATGGGCCTGCATGCAGAAATACCCTCAAGTAACACGCTTGTAGAACCAGAAGCTGTTTTACAGACAGCTATTATAATTAACTGTCATGCTCACACCTTTCAGCTTGTAACATGCACTTTCCGGAGGATTTGTTGCCTTCCATGTACATCAGGTCAGGTATGTTTTGAGGTGTTTTCCTTTAAGATTTTTTTTCCCTGCATGAGACTGACTGTGCTGGAGATGGTGACTGAATGTGTGCATCACAGCTTTGATTAGGATGGTTTTGGCTTTTTTTAAGGTGGATGTCTGATCTGGAAAATTAAAGTCAGAGGAAAGAACTTTGCTTAGGGTTAATCTCCCTCAGTTGGAAGCTTGATGTCCTACACTTTCTTATGCTGATCATCTGGGCAGACCTCATTGCATGTGTGGTGGAGTTTGAAACAAATGCTAGTGTGTATTCAGCATTGGTCTCCTGAGATCAGTAATGTCTTCTTCATCTCATTTAAGTGTTTTGCCTTTGTGTGAGGACCCCAGATCAAATTTAATGGCTTGTGATGGATGAGAAGTCATACAAGATAATCAAATGGTCCCTGTTGCCCTAAAGCTATGAAATCCTAAACACTGAAGAGAGAATTAATAAGTGTGCATCCCAGCACAACAGACTGGGCAGGCCTGAAAAAGAGCAGCATTGCCACTGCTGTCAGCTCTGATTGGTTTCTTACTAATCAGCTGTCTTAATGATAGCATCAGCATGGTCTGGGGAGGTCAGAGAGGCACTTTGAAGGAAGGAGATGTACACACTGTTGGAGAGGTCATTGATACATTTACAGGTTGAAAGGTCTACACCAGCCCTGTACTCTTACATCTGCCTTCAGGGCCTGATGCCCTACAAAGGGTAGAAACAAAAGCTTTCCATGCAAAACCCGTGATCATTCCTGCTGTGTTAGAAATCACATCTGCATGGAAACAAAACTGTAGGAATTTGACTTGTTTTTATCTCTGTTCAGACATTCAAATTGTCAGGTGTTGTACAGTACTGCCTTTGTGGCAGGAGACAGGGAGAAACTGTAGTAAGAGCAATTTAAAATGTCCAACTTATTAAGTCACAATGGCATCAACTTCTCACTTGGTTTCAGTCTGATTCTCAGAAAAAAATCTAGGTTTTGCCAGTGACATTGTGGAGAAAAGTCAAGTACATGATTTGGTACAGTCCAGAGATTAATAAAATGAATAATGTTCCCAAAAAAGTTACTTTTTAAGAAAGACCACCATCATGAATTGTGTGAATGCTATGTATTGGCAACACTGGTGCCATTGTGTTAATTTTTATTCATGATTTACTAATATTTTTATTGAAACAATCTTTTGTGCTAGAATATTTATCAGAAATCACAACATAATTTTGAACTATTATTTTATTTCTGAACCCAGGCTCCATCCAAGTACACTTTGCATTTCCTATTAATTCAAGCAGTCATCAGACAGTCTTATAAACTCAATGTGTACTTGGTAAGAGCTGAAATAAAGGATCTCTCATTATTATTTCAAAGTATTTTTGTGCTTTATGGATAACAATCTTGATACTTTTGATCACTAAAGCATATCACCTCATAAATTTACAACCAGATCCTGCAGACATCTGTGAAAACAGCAACAGTGTTTCAGGCAGTAAGTCTGTTCTTCTGGCATTGCTAAAGAGTTGGATCAAATCGAATCCAAACTCTCACCAGAGCTCTGTTTGAGACAATTCATCCAAAGGGAACTTATCAAAACCAAAGTGCTATACACTGGGGAGAAATAGAATTTGAATGTTGAGCAGATGTACTTAAAAGCAACCTTCCCACCTCCCTTTCTTCCACCTCCCTCAGAAATAATTCCCTTCATTGTTCTTTCCTACCCACATATTGCTTTTTATTCAATTAAACCCTAGGATCGAAATTTCATATTTTGCTTTCATAGAGTAAGTTGTCTGGTACCTTATGAAAATATGCTTGTATTTTCTACTTCTGTGTGTGCAGGCTTCTCTCTTACCTTTCTGTATGGGAAGTGTGATGTGTGAAGGGCTGGCTAGGCTAGAAGATGTGGAGGGGCTGAGGCATATCAGGGTCTTAAGTTCAAAGCTCGCTGTGCTGGTGGCAATGTACTAATATTAATGTTAGCTTGGTACTAATGTTAGTGGGATGGCAACAGGGGGTAGAAAGTCTGAAACAAGGTGTTGCATTACAGGAGTCAGAAACTTGCATCCTGTAATTATGCCCATTTAGCTTTGTTCCATCTTCCCTTGGGCAGCGGAAAGGGAAGTCATGTTAAAGTGTATCTACATTAGCTTTGTTGGGATTGTCCCAAATTAGAGAGGGAGACAAAGTTATTGATGAAAGAGTAGAATCACCTTTTTGTTCTTATTGTTTTTCTTTACACTTGAATGTTAGTACTTCTTTGTGATGACCACAGTTCTTTCCCTCAGTCCGATTTAGGGCATGCACAAATGTTTACTGATTTCAGGCCTTTTAATATATTTTAAAAATTGGAGGTGGGGGAAGGAAACAAGAATAAAACTTGAAAACTAGAAAATTTAACATGATGTAGGTGCCCAGATGTGAAAGTTGTGAGCTTGAACAAAATGTCTTTTGAAGCAAATGAAGGTTGGTCTGTTACTTGGAAATGGGCAACTGAAAGCTTGGTGGTGCCAAGTGGAAGGTGATAGTAGCTGTTCCCAGAGCTGTCTTTGAAATGGAATTCAAAGGCTGGATATATCTTCTACCTGAATACTTCATGTTCAACTTCTTAGTCACTCTTTTGTAGAGTTGTTTTAGTGGCTAAGGCTGGCTCTTGGCACCACTGTTAGTTTCTGAACTTCTCTGCAGAGCCGAAACCAGTAGGACTGATAAGACACAATAAAATTCTGTTGTGGAGTGTGTAGGGAAGCTCATACTCAATTTTCTCTTTGCATAAGTTGGAGTGTTACCATTTCATTCCTCGGGCTGATTTTCCTCGTAAGTGTAAGAGTTTTTAACTGAACTGGAATGGACATAGTATAAATATTGAAACTTTCCACAGATTTTTAACAGGAAAGGTAATTTCATGATAAATAATTCCAGAGGTTTTATTAGATTGCTTGTCATCATAAATTTTAAAGTCAAGTTCAGATGTTTTCCTTTAATTTAAGCACTGAATATTTTAACCACTATCAGACCCACCTCACTGAAATTACTAAGCATATGAGACTAAATGATCATAAAGTCCCCCTCCACATCTTAAAAATCTGAAATTTTTTCTACAATACCAAGTTAGTTGACAATAAATTTTAAAATAGTGTAAGCCTTTTTGCTGCCAGGGTCTACTTACAGAGGTTCATATTGATAGACCTCAGAATTTTTTTCATTTTTCTTTTACAAGCTAGTGACTATTATCATCTTTGATGGTGTACTATCTGAATGTAGGGCTTTTCTTTTAGAAGTGAGTCTATTTTAGTTCTAGGTATTGAGAGACCATACCAAGCTTGGCCGTGAAGAAGCTGAGGATGAATGAGAATAGAGGTGTTCTCAAATGAACTGCAGCCCTCAAATTGCTTTCTGCTTCCTGAGGTGGAAACCAGAGCTTTACCCTGTTCCATGCTGCTTTTCTGGCATTAAACATACTTTCTCCCTTTGAGATCTGACTGGTTGGTAAGGAATGGCCACCCACAACCCCCTGGAGTAGAGAAAGGAGGTTTCCTGATTCGCTGGAACATCCTCTTAATGCCTTCTCCAGGGTAGCCCCAAGCCATCTGTGGCCACATAAGGCTTTGAGAGGTGCTGCAGTGTGACCTGCTCATAATCCCTTCCAGGTTTCTGCATTGCCACTTCAGGACTAATATATATTTCTGGAGTATAGTGGGTTAAACAGTGTCAGGCTGGTTCCCACAGATGTTTTTCATGGTGGCTACATGTTTTCACATGGACATTGAAGCAAGTCTTTAATTGCAAGACATTTCTTATCCTTTAACTATTAATAATTAACTTCCCAGATTTTAGTTGTGAATAATTGCCAGAGCCATGGAGTCATTGTATATTATAAGTTTGACTAATTGAGTGCAGCCAGTATTTGTTAATTGTTCCTGTTATGCACATGCTAAACCCAGAAGTGTTGAAGTCGCTCTGGGACACTAATTTTAAACACAATTAAAACATCATAACCTGTTGGCAGTTACTCTCTATGCATTGTTTTGATATTGATGGTTCCAGATCTAAGCACAGTAATTAAAAGGAACCACTGTTATTGTTGATCCCACAGATAAACAAATGCTGATTGTATGCTGTGAACTGGTTAATCGAGTTTATTTAACTTGTCGTTAGTGATTCATTCCAGTGACTGTATTGGGGAGCTCTTTATTTGAGCCTAACAGTATAATGGTTCTGGCAGTCTTCACTGCTAAAGCAGTTTCACTAATTCTTTTAAATAGACTTTAGTAACATCTTACTGAATACCATTGTTACAGACACAAATTAAATCCAGTTCGAGAGCAGGGACTTGTCCCTTAAAGTTAGGACATGTTTTAAGACCTTGCTGTCCCAACTGTTCCCTGTCCTGAGCAACAGGAGAGGTAATTATGTTTTCTAGATGGTGACTGTGTTTTATGGGTGGGCTCTTTTGTTTTGCTTGATTTTAATGATACTGAAGTGCCATGTTAAGTCTCTCCCTTTGCTAATGCTCTTTAATCCTGTTTGAGAAACTACTTCTGCACCTGCACAGTTCTTATAAGGTGACACCCAGTTTCCAAGTCACACATCCACAAGCAAAAAAGCCATCGCTCTTACATCATCTCTGCATTTTGGGAGTCCATGTTGCTCCCATGGAGCAGCACTATCAATACCATTTACTGTTAGTCTCAGCGGTGGGAGTACCTTTCTTTGGCCATAAAAGCAGTCGTGTCCGACCAGTTTGACCCAAGGGGTAGCTGGCTGCTCACTAGGACACGTCAGTGGGTGAGTCAAGAGACCACCTCTGTTGTGTGCTCTTGGCTGTGCAAAATTAAAAGTGCTGGCTAAAAGTAGACAGATTATTATTGTTATTGTTGTTAGTATTTTAGTCTTAGACTAATTTTCTAGGTATTTTTCCCCACCATGGATGGAGGTAAAACCTTCTAAGGGGCCAGAGTACATTGACTCTGATCTTATTAATGTTCTAGGTACAAATACTACTGACCTCTGGAGCTAACTCTGGTTTTGTACAAAGCTGAAAAAGCTCCTTCCTTTCAGGCATTTTAGGCAAGTATGTTTTGACTGTTCCTTTGTGTTATTTTGGGATAAGGTCTTTTTAAATGCCCTTAGTTCCTGAACTCTCGGTTTCTGAGCCCTGTATACAGGTTATGTCTTGGTACAGCTTTTACGTTGCTACTCCAGGCAACCACACTGGCTTTCTTTCTCCATCAGGGGTTTCTGAGTTATTTTACATTTCTTAAACATGGTGGTGTTCAGTGTTCGCTATTCCTGTCAGAGCCCTCTCATCCTTCCACATGGCTGTGAATGTAAATTGCAAGAGCCTCATCACACTTGTTCAGACTCTGGAAAATCTCAGTGTTAAAGGCACATTCCTTCATGTCACAAAAGGCAACATCGGATAAGTGGGATGGCTGGCCATCCCTTCTCCTCCTAAAATAGCTCACAATCAGAATGAGCAGGAGTAACCCAAGGCCAGTAAAAACATTACTCTAAATACAATGTGTATCACGCTGTTTTCTCTATAATTGCGGGGCAACTATAGGAGTATTCTGTTGGGAGCACTGTATTGCAGCCTTTAAATAGCATTGCTAATGTTTAAGTTGTATTTTCATCTTTTCTGTGTTTTCCATGCCAGATTTCTGGGACTTTTGCCAGGTTCCAAGCCCATACAGAATTAATTGTTAAAAAGGAAAATAAATATTTCTTAAGTGCTAGAGAATATATGTGTCTAATCTAATGAGCAATAGTTTTGTTCATTTATCAATTGTTCATTGTAATTCAAATATTTTTCTGTCTGGAAGGGAGAGGTTAGGGGCATGAGGAGAGTGATCCTCCTTGAGCTTTTGTACTGAATTTATATATGCACAAACATTTTTTCATTCAGTAATCTAAGTGGACAGGATGACATTTCTGCCAGATAGAGATGTAGAAGGAAATGTAGGGGAATTTTCCTAGGCTGTCTGGACTGGGTAGTTGAGAGGTCATTGTAAGCAATTTGGCTCATACTATATTGAAGTCAGAGTTGAAGAAAGCTTGAAAGACTATATTATGCTAGGTTTGTTTGCAAAGACATCCAAGATACTGTTACCTGGTGTTGGAGTATGAGGCTGATTTAAATGAGAAATTGTGTATTTTTATTAATATCTCAGTTATGCTTTGTTCTCAACCTAATTCAGAAGTTGTCTGTGGATAAGCTTTCTGGACTTGATGCTGTAACTCAATGCACAGTTTGTTCCACCATCTCTGACTCAGTGTTATGATTTTGATAGACTAAATCAGTCTGATATTCTCCACTAAATCAACACATGTGGCATCTGCTGGAATCTGTGGGATTTGATCTCGTCCTTTGCAGACACACTATTTTTTGCCTTACAGCCTGGTAGATCTATTGATTCTCATCCAGGCTTCTGGCCTCTGATCTGCCAAAAGAGAATTAGTTATATGTGTCTGTATGTTTTGCTACTGAGGCTTCGAAATCCCTCTTAACCGAAGTCCCTGCTTACATATTGCTACCATTCATTTTTATTGGCTTCGCTAAAGTTGAATTCCTGTATCTTGATTTTCCCCCAATTCATTCCCTGAGCGGCCTCAAAGAATCCAACAGAAAACAAAACCTCAAAGCGCTTATATAATGAATTACTTTTAAACTAGACGCTAAAAAAGACAGAGGAGCATTTATCAGGAATGTTTGTGGGCTTGGTGGTTACGAGCTTAAAAAAAATACTGTGTGGAAAGGCTTTTGTCCCATGACAGAGATTTAAAAGGCTGCGGGTTCGGATTCCAGCAGAGGCTTAGGCCTGTAATCGCGTTTGAAATGTTGCCTTTCACACTCCTGCCCGGCTGCCGCGGGGCGCGGGCCGGATAGGGGCGGCTGCGGGGCCGCTGCGGGACTGCTCGGGGCTGCGGGACTTCTGGGGGCTGCGGGGCGGCTGAGCCGTCACCTGTTGGGGCCCCGGGCTCGGGGGCGCCCCCGGCCGCCGCCGCCCCCTCGGGGAGGCTCCGCACCGGCGGAGGCAGCGCTTCCTTTCTCCTCCCCAAGCCCGGCGCTGACAGTCCGGGCGCTGCGGCTCCAAGTTGGAGAGGGGAGTTTGTGCGGTAGGCAGGGACAATGGAGGAAAATGAAAGCCAGAAACTTGAGCTGTGCCTGGCTTGCCCAACAGACAGCAGGCAGACGAGGGGTAAGTAAGCGGCGATGTAAGTAAGGCAAAGATGGAGTTACGCTTAAGCATGCCCCTCGTTGCTGCTTTTTATAGCTGGAGGCAGAATGCATGGCAAAAAAAAATAGCATGTCTTTCTTGTGCTAAAAGCTCTGCTGATTTCCCTAGTACTCCGACTTTGTGAGTTTAACTTTCTCTCTGTAGAGGTTTCTGTCTGCCCGCTGGAGCCGGGCGCACGCCGTGTGGCTGTCACGGATGCGAACCCTGCCGTGCGGAGGGTGCTGCTCCCGCGAGGCGGGGAAAGCATCTCCTCTTCGCTTTAAATGCTCTGCCAGCCTCACCTGTGGCACAGGAATACTCTTCCCTCATAAGAGTCGGTTTGAGCTCGTCTTTACCTGGGGGTGTCTTTAAAAGGGAGAGATCCACGGCAGATTGTGACAGGGTTAGTTTACTTTGAGTGAAACCACTGGAGTTTGTTTTGGAGCCAAGCCAAGAATGTCTATAACCGGGGTTTCCACGGCGGGTCTGCTGTAGTGCATTCCACATTCACTGCTGCACTATTTCATATAAAGTCAATGAAAACTATTTCCTGCCGAATTCTACGTGGGCTATTCCACGTGGAACGTAACACTCAGGTAGCATGACAAACACCTAATCTAACCTATTACAGTATTTGTGAGGCACCTGTATTCTTCATAGGCACTGTAGGAAAAGTTGTGTTACTGTGCTTATGTGAAACAAATAGTGCATGTGGTTTGAAAACAATCACACAGGTTTACAAGTGTGCGATACCAACAAGTAGTGCGTTGACAACTAGGAGGAAAAATACTCTTTTTTTTTTAATTGAGGGTTCATTAATTGATTGATGCTCTTTTGAATAATTTTTTAAGTTAAAATACTGAGCACTGCAAGTCACCTGTGTCTGTGTATGCTTATGTTTAGTGGGACAGAAATTGTCACTTAAAGAATGTGTCTGAATAGGAAAAAAAAGTCCTTCAGTAACACAGTTCTTCTGTGGCGGTAGTATGAAACTGCCTGAGATACATGCAAAGCTAGGGAAACAGAGGTCTGACCAATCTCATCCTATGATTCCCAAAAATGTTGAGTGCTGAAAGCTCATAACCAAATGTTGTAGTTTTGGCCCATATCCAAAATTTACATTTGAAAGTTCCTTGGAAAGAGTGCTGATTGTGAAGACAGTGGAGTAAATTAGAAAAATTCCAAATAATCTCACATTTACTACTAGCATAAATGCAATGGAGATGGGTTTGACTCACACTGTTAAATCTGTATTCTTTTTTAAAATGTTGGTATTGAATGGACTTGCTTCAAGGCTCAGTTTCACAGTATAGTATGGGTCAGGTCTGCACTTGTTCCTTTCTGACATTATTCTCAAATTGTTCTTCTCTCATGTCACTTGGGTTGCAAAACAAGACTGTTAAAATCTTCACAGCATTTAAAGTAATGAAGCAAAATGACTTTCCTGACCTTTGTAGACTTCATGGAGGGTGCGACTTTGAAGAATTACATACCAGAACATGTTGACAGACTTTTTTCTTTCTCTCTCCCCCTTTTTTTTTTTCCTAGCTCAGAGCCATTAATCCTTAATGATAATTTTCCTCCTAATCCCAGGCATACTGCTTCTATGCTGCAAACCTAGGCCTTTTCTGTACTTATATTCACTGTAGTAGTAGGTGATGTTGGTGATGTTAAGAAATCTTGAACTTTGTTTTCAGATTAGAGAAGCAACTCAAGTGTAAGAGTTGCTCAAGCCTTTGGATAACCAAAGTCCTCCCTGTCAATCAGCAAATCTTGCTCTTAGTTCCCCTCTAGACTTCCTACTTTATTGAACAGAAAGACCTTCAGCTTTTAGCTTCTGAATATGAGGGAGGAAGAGAGACAAGCTTACCTACACTTTTGCGTTTTCCATTGGCTTCTCTTTGCTCCTTTTCCAAGGAAGGTACTTGCATAATTTATACTTTTCCTACTCTTAGCCCTAATCTGGGAACTGTCACATGATCCTTCACACATATCAGAGTTATCTGTGGAGGTTGATTTGCTAGGCCTATTATCTTCACTTGAAAGATATGAGAGAGTGACCCACAATGTTATTGAGCAACTCCAGAATCCAGAAAAACTCTCTCAGGTTTTCCTCCCTGTACTACTCTGGCCCACACAACATCTGTAGAGCTGATGTGCCTCAAGATACACAAGGGGTTTTCACTGATCTAGTGTTCAGCCTTGCCATTTAAGTCACTTACCCCTATGTAGGAAGTGGCCAAAAACTTTTTTTCAGCGATTAGTAGGGAAAAGGCTCATATTCAAACACAACAGATTTAGGTTTGCAAAGAAAGTCATGTGCTGCTGTGTGCTGTGATGCCAAAGGATCAGGATTCTGATGGATGCCCAAGTCAGCTCTCTGGCAAGATGAGCAATTAATTTTCATAGTTTGCGTTCCTTTCTTTTCACTGGTATCTATTCACTGGTATTTATATATTTCCAAATATATGGAAAAATAATTTGTTGATCTTTCTAATATAGTATAAGAAAATTATGTTATTTTTGACTCCTTCTCAAGGTTTCACCCAATAACAGTGGGAAAACACTTTACTTGATATCTCTCTTTGTGTTCTCCATACTTAGCTCT
The DNA here is from genome assembly GCA_013396695.1 of Sakesphorus luctuosus. Classification (NCBI taxonomy): domain Eukaryota; kingdom Metazoa; phylum Chordata; class Aves; order Passeriformes; family Thamnophilidae; genus Sakesphorus; species Sakesphorus luctuosus. The sequence continues at coordinate 693,838 of VWZD01008203.1, forward strand.
TTCTCAAATTGTTGAAATGTCTGAAGTGCAGAGTAGGGAACGACTTTGCATGAGAGAAATGTAGAACCCAAAATACACATTCATGAGTTTTGAGTTTTGCTTGTTACCATAAGTTTACCTGCTTTCTTGAGGAGGTGCCTGCCATGAATTCAGTGATTGAAACTGCTGCTGTGACTGTACTTTGAGGGTTTTATACCAAATTTCTGCACTCAGTCACCCACGCTCTCGCTGACTCCCTCCAGCTCCAAGAAAATCCCTTATTTATGTCTGCTGCCTTTGTTCCAACAGCCTCAGGGATATAACCTCTGGGCTCTCAGTGCAACAAATTAAAGAGGGTACATTCTATCTAGCCCCAGCCCACCTCTTTTTTGTCCCATGTAAAATCCATTGAAATGACTGTGCAGCTTTTAGAAACTGTTTTGACTGAGCGTATCTGGAGGAGCCACACTGACTTCTTGCAAGCAGAACTCTACTGTTTGCCATTTTGCTCACACAAGCTGCGTGAGCCTTGTGGTTGGTGCTCCGAATTTTCAATCATCAGAGAGGATGGATGTTTCTTACTTGAGTTGTGCTTGAAAAAGTTGAGTGCACGTGTATGTATTTGTATATGTGCATGTGAGGTTGCTGCTCTGAAACTTTAACCAGCTACTACGAAGGTCTTGGAAGGTGCTGCAGAGATCACAGATGACATTTTGAGTGTGGGTGAGAGTAAGACTTCCCTGTGAACCAAACTTGTTCCCAGAGTTGTGTCCCGATCTCTTTTCATCTGGTCCCCTGTGTCTGGATCTGCTTTCAAGATAAGTTTCCATGAATGCAAACAAAAGGGTTTTTTTGAAAATTTTGGAATCTTAAAACAGTATAGGCAGCTTACAGCAGCATATGAAGTCTTTAAAGATCTTCCAGGTTCAAGTTCTGTGTGGAAATCCAAGGGAACTGGTTCCCTATATGAATTGTTGGAACATCACAATGGCAGTGGCTCCACTGGTAGAGGATTTGCTTTATTACCAGGGCTTGATGTTCCATGGGATGTGGCAGGCAATTGACAGCACACACCAAAAGCTGAGAAATCCTCAGCATAAAATCCTGAGGCAAGGGTAGGCACGGTGTCAGAATGACTGACTGAACCATAAAAAGAAGCAAGTAGGTGCCTGTTTCCAAACAGCAAGTGCCATATAATGGCAGCACGTGGGGGAGACAGTCACTGGGAGGATAAAGGGCTCTGAGGAGAAAAGTGTCATACAGAGAGGAATAAAGATTTATTCAAAACAGCTAGAGGAAGGAGCTCCCTGCTCCTGGGGAGGTGCTGGAAAGGGTTAACTCTGGGATGTCTGAGACTGCCTGATCAAGATGGGGAAGGCCTCAGCAGACTTGGAGAGGCCTTTTCAATGCTTGGGGTTTTGTTGGTTTTTTTTTTTTTTTGGCTGACAAAGGAGTGAGGGATTTTTTCAAAGGTATTAGGTAACGAGACTCCAGACTACACGTTTTTGAGCACTAGAGGGTTCATGTTACAGAGTTACCTGAAGATAAGCCAGCACTTACATACCCTCAGTGTCCGCCTGTCTCTTTACAAATATCATCATGGTCTTTGGTTTTAAAGTAGATTTTAAAGTAGTAAAATTTATCTGAGGTTTGTTTTTTTTATATATTGTGCATAACTTGCCTTTATTCTGTTTCTTAAGAAATGGTTTATTGAAAAAGTGATGTAGAATTTTCCAGTCTGCTGTCCTGAGACGTATAAAATTCAAGGGAGATCCATGAAATTTAAAACCAGACCGCATTCAGAAATCCGGAAAAAGACTCCAAAACCCTCTTATTATTTCACAGGTGTTTCAGAACATGTTGAAAACACACTGAAAAAAGATTAAGGATTACAAATCTGCTTTGTCAAAGGAATTTTATCAGTTGGTATCCTTAAGAATACTAGTTATGGGGCCATTAAGTGTACTGGAGCCTATTGAAGAAACCTGTCTCTTCCTGTGGAAAACATCCTGTAGATCTTAAAGGTCAGGGAATAAGGACCCTGTCAGATCATCTTTTCAAGTCACATAGGTAAAGATGATATAAAAGGAATTTCCACAGTAATGATGCTCACTTTTCTGTGAGGCAATACTGCAGTTGTGTGTTAGAAGTATATAAGTATGTGCATAGCTTATATAAGGGATTATTTCTGGGCCGCTTCTTATGATGTGTATGTGCCTAATGATGCAGAACATGCCATTGCACACTACCAGACTTTTAAAAGGACCTAGCTTTTATATCAATCTTTTTCCTTTCCCTTACTAAAGTGACTGTTGGGATTCAGTTCTTATGACATACTCTTTGGGTTTGGTTTTTGGTTTTTTTCAGACCAGGCAAAAACCAGTTTGCATGTGACATCACTAGACGATGCAGAATGTCTCCGATCTAAAGAGCTCCTTCCGACCCCGAACAGTCACAATTCTTCTACTTCAAAGTCCACCCGCAACATCCCTCGAAGACATACAGTAGGTGGCCCTCGAAGTTCTAAAGAAATACTGGGAATGCAAACCTCAGAAATGGACAGGAAGAGAGAGGCTTTTCTTGAGCATCTGAAACAGAAATATCCCCACCATGCCACAGCAATAATGGGACACCAGGAGAGACTGAGAGATCAGGTAAGGAAGTCAAATTTATATCTGGCTTTTTGTTTAACAGTTCTTATAACTTCTACAGAATTGAGTGTTACCTCATTACAAAAGATGAGAGTGTAACAAAGATTGGGGATTTTTTATGTGGCCTGTGATTCAGTTGCTCCCTGAAAGAAACAGTATTTAAAAAGAAGCTATTCAATATTACCTTGGCATTGTTTGTTGAAACTGAAATTTCTGAAGAGCTTCTCATTTTTTTTAGAGTATACACAGAGAAAAGGGTGAAGGTGAGAGTCTTGATCATAGTGTATGGGTCTCCCATCTACTTTTCACAGCTGAAGATATGGAACAGCTGTTAACTTCTGTTACACTTTTCAGTATTGGTACCACTGCCCAGGAGAAAAGAAAATATCTGCAGAGTGTGTCTGTATGCTTTAGCTGGCTCTGTTACCCTTTCATTTGCTTTCTTTTCTATTTTCGAGTTTTATAAAACAAACAGAACAGACTTACCCATAACTATCTGCCTTCTCCAAGCGGCTTTCGCACCCCCGTTGGTCTGCCAGCAGCAATACCTTAAGGTGGTTTGCTGCTCGCCTGCCTGCAGTTGCTTTTCAGCAGCAAAAGGTAAATGCAGGGTCTGAGGAGATGTGACACGCTGATGTATTTTTCAGAGCAGGTGGAGGCTGCTGACATGCTGACCTTGTGAATTCAGGGAATGCCATGCAAGGATCTCTTCACAGCCTAACTCTCTGCTCTGATTTTAGGTGCAATAATAAGAGTTTAATTTGTTCAGCTTTACAGACAATCTACCATCTGCAAATTAAATTTTTTTGCAGTCAACCATCAGAATTTAGAGTTTGGTCTGAAAAACTTTGTGCTTGTTACTCTCAGTTTTAACAAATGATTAACATCAAACCTTTTATAAAAGCTTTTTTTCCTTAGTGGTGTATAGGTATTTCAGCACTAATAGCAAATTAATTGCAAATAGGGAATAAAAACAAGGTGGAAAAATACTGTACTCTGAAACAGGAGTTCTTACTGAATTCCCAGTCTCTTTGAAGCCTTCCATACTTGAGAACTTTGGAGATCAGACTACTGTTACAGGTTTGGAAAGATTGTAATTTGGTAACTCCCCACTAGAACTTCTTTTTGACATAGTCTCTAGAGATCCCAGGTGCTATCACGGCCTCAGAACCTGACTGGTAGAATCCATATGTATCCAGCTAAAATTGCTGTGAGACCTTAGCTCTAACAAGCATGATCCATTCCTTATTTTTAAACATCTTTACTCCTTTCCTTTGAAAGTCTTGATTTTTTTTTTCTTCCCACTTATCTCTTCCATGAACTTTAGTGACTGTGTGGAATGTGCTGGGTGGTGGATAAAGATAGCATACAAATTAAATAAAAGGGGTGGGAGGGGGTGAAATCCAGAGATTAGATCTTTTAGAGTCATGTAAATATTTAGTTCCAGTGTTGCAGACACTGCAAACCCAGTTTGAACAGCCTACAGCATTACACCCTACACATTTTGTAATTTGAGCCTTTTCTGAAGGCAATAAATTACAGAAGGAATGCTGAAACTGTTCCTAATACTTGTTTAAAATGTGTCATTCTTGCTAATTTAATGAAGCTAAAATTCATTCCCCTGCTTCTATTTTTTGATGATTAAATATATGTATTGTATGTGTTGTATGTAATCAGGTTTTTTTAGAATTTTAAAACAGAATAAAATTACTGTTATGGCATCAAAATATCTTTCTTGGAAGTGGGAAAGGCTGAAGACTCCATATATTCAGCATTACTTAAAAAAATGGTAAACTGAACAGAAAGCACATTAAAACATGCAGAAATAAGTCATACAAGTTGATTGTGAGAAATTTGCCTAGTTGACATGGGAGATATCAACTGTCTAGCTCATCAGATGCAGTAAGACTATAATGATTGTGCCATTACAGTTCAGAGGGGGATTTTCTTACCAATTGTTTCTGTGCAGTCACACCCATGTATCTGTGTATTTTGTGTATGTGTTTGTATTTATCTCTAACTCTGCTTAGAAATACACATGGTGGTATGCATATATGTACATAGTTATGTCTGTCTTTATATGTGTGTGTAAGTGTAATGACTGCTTTCTTAGCTGCTCCATGAGTAAGACCGTAATACAATTTTGTGTTAGAGGGTGCACATGTGTGTTTAGCATCCTTACTTCCTTTTTTCTGCCCTTATATATGTATGTGTGTAGCTGTGGTATAGAATATAAACTACACAGACGTGTAGTAGGCATGTGTATGTAATACACATGTGTATTACAAACAAAATCTGCAAGAAATATGGGAAGACATGAATTAAAATATCACAATTTATTTTCCAGGTTACTTTTCTCCCTCCTTACTTCTCCAGGTGTTCCAATATCTGGAACGTGGCAACACTGTCCCTGGTGGGAGTTTCCCCACTGTAGGAGATCTATCAAGAATAGTAGCGAATGTAATTAACACCATTTTCTAATCTCTCTGTCAAATGGTGCAGCTGAAACATAAAACACCCCAATATTTACAGTCAGGAGGTAGTCCTTTGTATATCATATAATTTCTCTTCCAGGTTGCTCTAAACTCTCATTTCCACAACCAACAGAAAATCAAGATTGGTAATGATCTCTTTTTTTATATATGGACCTTCTTCTCTTGTCCATTTTACACATCAGTACCTGAGTATGGCAAACTGACCCCTGGGTTGCAGAAAATAAGCATCAGGGAAAAGATACTTGATGCTGCCAAATCATACTGTATCACCTCAACCAGCAAGGTCAGCTCTGAATATTGTTTGCGTCTTCCAGAATGTACTAATGGTTTCCTCCAGGCTTCATTTATTCAGATAAATCCATCCCTGGATGCACCTCCTGAGGATCCATTTCTACTTTTGATAATCTGCCACAAATCAAAAGTACTAATCATGGCCAGGTAAAATGCCAGTGGCCATTACTGATGGTTAGCTAATGTGATGACCTGAAACCTCGCAGCTGTGCACACATCATCCCTCCTCCATCTTGAAGGTTTGTTGCCCTGTTTGTGATATCCTATTCTGGCAAGGAAAGCTCACAGAGACAGAGGCCATCTTTATTTGCGCAAGGGGCTTGGGATACTGCTGCAAGGCAAATAGTTTGGAGCTAAACCAGGCTGCAGTAAACTGGAGCGTGAGTTTGCAACAGTGGGGGTGGTGCAGATGTGCCCTGTGCACCCTGAAATGCCCACAGGGGAATGCAGCACCCTATGGGTGCAGGTCGGTGACCCACAGCCCAGCAGCTCACCCTCACACTGCAAGTCTTCCCACTTCTAAGATAAGGGCACCAGAACTCCCTTCACCTGGATGCCTGGTGAAAAAAGTGTTTCTTTTTGTAGGGAATGCAAGTTTCTGCAGGAGCTCTGAATACCTTACCTCTGCCAAGGCTGTCTCGTCTGTGGTAATGAAATGAAGGTGCTAATGTAATCCCCAGTAAAGTTAAAAAGAAAAAAGAGAATGGAAAAAGGAAACAGTCTGGGTCGTCTTAAGTTTGAGACAGTGTGAATTGTCTGCTGTGGAGCTTATGGTGGGACACAGTCACAAACTTCTACAGGGTTCACTCTGGTCAGCAAAGAAGGAAAGAGTAGGAACAAGTGTAAAAGCTGGGTCAGTGGCTGCAAGGATGAAAAAGGGTTAGCAGTTAAGAGGTTAAAATGCTAAACCTGGGCATGGGAGGGGAATAATCCCTGCTGTGAACCTGTTTTACAAGTCACCTCTCTAAAAAAACCTTTCTGAGGGGCAGAGAACAAAAATGAATGTGTAGAAGTTTTTCAGAGTAGGAGCTTGTGAGCCTGGGGTTAGAAAGTGAGCTGGAAGAAGTTTGCCACAGCTTTCTTCTGTTGTTGTTTGACTAGGAAATAGGCTGGGAGATGTGAAAGGGTCAGAAGCAGCTCTGCTTCAGCCAGTGCTCCATGAAAAGAAATTTTCTTGGCAAAGGAAATTAGATTTCGATCAATTAAAAACAACCCCCAAATCCTTCCGGTGCATATGTGTGGCTCTGCACCTAGAAAATGGTGGTTGAGGGTTTTTTTGTTACGTTCATTTCGGTCTGAACATGACAGGTAACTCTGGCATCTGGGCAGGTGTGGCTAAGGTTGCCATGGAGATCCATGATGTCATGCTTGATAGAGCATGTCAAGACAGCTAATCTAACATGTAGATGTTCAGAAAGTCCCATAGGCCAGGACTAAGGTTTATGCAAATAACAAAGTTACGCTGCAAAAGGGTGAAAGAAAACACGACTGAGATATGGCGTACGTTGTACCTGGCAGCTTGGAAGGATTATTACAAGCTTCAGCATAAATTAAAACTTTTGGAACTAAAGGAAGAGGATTTCAGACCATCTCTGGCCTCACCTGTGGAATCTCACATTTCGGTAAACAAGACTTTTTCTGTTTCTGCTCTTGCTGTAAAAAATGCTTTTGAAATTGTGGAGTTTGCTTCACCACGTTGTTCCTGCTGGCAGCAGGGCTGAGTCAACAAAGCAAGTTTTCTGGCAGGGGCATGTTACCTTTTCTCTTTCGAAAATGAGTTCTTTATTGAATGAACTGCGAATTTGGAATTATTTGAAAGGCATTGTAATGTATCATGTTGATTATATGAATCATGCTGCAAAAATGTCCTAGGTAGTGTTTTGGAGGAGAAACTAAGAATGGAGACACTGTATTTATTTATAGATTATTGCCAGATGTCTCTCCTTTAACTGTTAAAATAGAACCCTAAAATTCCATCAGCATTTATTCCAGGATTTGTTATCTATTAAAATACTGAAGGTTTTGTTTTTATATGGATCATAGTATCAGCTGGTTAAACTGACTTTGGGTGTGTGCTTTGATACCACAAGTAACGCTTGGGCACTTCTTAATAGATTTTTTTATTGGGTGAAAGTACATTAGTAAAGGGTAAACACATTTGGAGGTAAATTTTTGCAGCAGAAAGGCTATTGGGACTTTGGGATTTAGGTATATATCAGAGGGGTTATTTTCAGTCCCTCTGGAGGGACAGTAAACCCCCTCGTTCTTAGTTGCAACTACTTTTGTGCTCACTTCAATCAGGACAGATCAAGTAAACAGCAGTAGGTAAGGGATGCCCCCCGCTCCCCCCCGGCACTGCTGGGATGATAACGGGAAGCAGGGTTAGGGCTGCAGAGTTCAGTGAGTTCAAACTGCTCGGTATGAAAAGGGGGAGTTCTGGCAGCGGGGAGGGCAATGTCTGGGCTTAAAAATGCAAAAAGAGAAAAATCTCAGGTTCTGCCTAAAGACACCTGAGAAATGTAAACTTGAGAGGAACTTCAGCTCAATGTAGAGCCTCAGTAGGATTTAGGGGATGAGTGGGCTGCAGAATAGAGTAAGCACAGTAAGCACATTGTCTAATTCCAGGTGAAAAAACAGGGTATAAAAGGTTTTCTGATGTTCTGCATTGCTTGATCAGGCAAGGTTAAATAAACTTTTTTTGGAATGTGTAGTGATTTTTAAAGTGAAAGAATTGAAAGTAGTTCAAGTGAAGAAAAATCTAATTTTTTTAAGTCATTGCTCTTTTGCTTTTACTCCTAGTTGTATCTTGAATCTGAGCCTTTAGTGGGAATATTTTAGAATTCATTTCAATTTAACCTTTTTCCCAGAGCCTGAGTGTTAATTATTTACTACGTGCATACGTACAAATAACAGTGTGTCAAATGAACTAACATATTTTGCATCATTACACTGTTGCTGGTTGATGCCCTGGAATCTGATGGGGAGAAATCAATTTAGTGTTAATATTGTGTGAATACTTTTTTTGGTCTGCGTTAGTTAAAAAACAGTTAAAAAATTACATTCAGTTTTAAAATGCAAAGAACATGATTTTAGTCTGGATATATGTTGCTGCAGATTTTTCTGGTTGAGAACATCCATTTCATTGAATTACTACTTGGTTCACATACTGCTGTATTTAATGTGTCACAAAAAATGCCTATTTTTATCTAAGAAGTCAGTGTCATACAGCTAGAACTTGCTGTTGAGTCAGTATAAGCTGTAGCTATTTGTTCAATGGAAAAGCAGTTTCAGAAGTTGTTTCAGGAGATTTCTGTGAGTTCCTACCTCCTCCCCACCCATGAATGCTACCTCCCTGCCTAAATGAGGTGGCAGTCCCCTGGATGGTCTGTGTAAGCCCAGCAGAGCATATTGCACATTCAGGAAGGGGAAACCCTCCCCAGCATCCCCACGTGTCCCCTGTCTCATGTACATCTGGTCCAATAATTTATTGCTTTCCACGGCTGCTGTATGTTAAGGGCAACTGCTCATATTTTACACTGTTAAAAGCACCTAAGAAAAGCAATGAAAATGAACATATGAAACATGATTACGAGGTTAAATCTCTGCTGGATTCCAAGCCCTTAGCTTTTGTTTATGGAAGGACATGAGATGACATGTCCATTTGTTTTGAGTTGAAACATGCTCTTTAGCCCCCAGATAGTGCTGTGATTGCAAGATATTTATAAATAGCTCAATAGATAAATGAACAAAGACCTAGTTCGTTAGCAAACTAAAGTGGATTTACTTTGTATTCACTCTAAGTGAAAATGCTGAGGAAGAAGAATATTCCTTGCCGTATGTCTCAGTGGAAAGTCTTTCAGTTTTACTCTCTAGTTTACAAAAGTAAGGCAATATATTTAAGTACATATTAACCTACTAGCCATAAGGTAACACTTGCTTTAATAAATACAAGTTTCTTCATTTATGTCTGTCAGTTAAAAGTAATGTAAAAAGGTGTTCTTCTGAAAAAGCAAGCAAAGCAAAGCCACAAAAAGGCTAGTAAAGTGATTCTTTTCTTTTTCCTTCCCTCCCCCATGCAACCACACACCAGCACAGTTACTTTGCCCCAACAGGATTAGTAACTTTTCTCCTGTGCCAACGCCTCTGCATTTTAAATAGCATGTATTGTTTGTAACTCAGAAGTCCCAGGTAGTTAGTTGTTTGTGCTTACCTTTGTTCACGTGAATGTTGTACATATATATTTCTAATCTAATTTTAGGACAAGCAACAATATTTTTAGAATCCTTTGTATTCAGCTGACTGAATAACTGCCTGCAGTAATCTTGTTTCAGTACTTACTGTTAGATCCAGTGAAGAATCTAGGACTTTGGTATCCCTTAAAGCACATTTCAGGCAGCTGCATTCAAGAGTGTTGCCCATGGAAACCTCTCCCACTTATTGTAGACGCCCAAGATTCCTTAAATTTCAGAAACTTAAGCTTTTCTGGCCCAACATATCCTGAGGCCTTTATAGGTGTTTGGTTTTTTGCACATGCGTGGTTTATCCCTGGGTAGCCTCTGTAGATGACTATCAGAAACTGCACAGAAACAGGCCACAAGGCCTTGTCTGGGGGGTGGGTTCAGTGCAGGACTGGCTCCTTCAGCAGTGGTGGAGAGGAGCACCTGCATGAGGGTGTTTTGCCACTGCTTCCTCTTTCAAGTCTTTTAAACCAAAGCACCACCGCTTGCTGTGCTTCATTCCCAGCACAGGGGGGGACAGCATGGGAGGCATCCTGAGGGAACCACTGTAGTTGTGGCTTGTCAGTGATCCCCAAATTAATTTCAAGTCCTTTGTTCACTTAGGAGAGCAACAAGAAATTTATGACAGAAGTAACAATGAAGCCCTGGTCTACAGACACTTTTGCTCATGCAGTTCTTGAGCAGACATTCTGTCTTGGCCATAGTTCTGGAGGTGTGTTACAGAAGGTGTGAGGATTTTGTTTGGCAGATGATCACAGGCAGACTGAGGTCTTGGGTGAGAGCAATAGATTGTGCTGGTGGTAGTACTGGTGTTACACCATAGCTTCCCTGCTCATTGGTCAAGAGTTTCTTCCGTAGCCGATGATTAGCCTCAATGTTTATGAACATTTGCTGTGTCCCAAGATCATTTCCCTGCAAATAGTTGTGAATCTGCTTGGGTTGTTCTTGTTTCAACTGAATACTCCTGTTATCTTCCCACTGGGGGCATTTTTGTGCTCTTTGCACGTTGTCACTTGGGATGGGAGCACATATTTATGTCAGTCATTAGCAAAGTAAATGCATCTCTGGACTATTGCTGTTGCATTAAAGCTCTTTCCAGTTGATTTTCTAACAAAAGCAGATTGCACCGAAGCCACCTGATTAACTGGTTTGGTTTAACCATAATCCCTGGGATTTACATTTCTTTTCTGGGCTCAAATAGGAGAACAATAGTAAAATAAGCAAATTGATTATGAACATATATTCAAATTTCTTTTCTCTTCAAATGAGTTGAGTACATCAGGAAAAAACAGTTAAAATTGTGACTCTTCACAGCTGTCCCTGAGATGTATATTTTTAATATTATCCTAGTCATGGTAATACTTGTGCTAATTGAGTAAATTCAGAATCTGGCAATCCTAAGTTTTGCATCTTGACGCACACAGCAAGCCAATGCAGGGACTTCTGGTTGATTGAGATTGTTTTAAAGGCTCCTTTTTTGGTTTTGTGGATTTTTTCTCCTAATTAGTACCTTTTGTACTACACATTTTGTGTGGTCTCTTGTGCAGTGGATGGTAGTGGTTCCATTCATTTACTAGGAGATTGTTGCCTCAGTAAGCACTGAGCTTTGTCATCCGTTAAAGTTTAGGAAAGGTTTTCATTGATTATCAATATAGTACCATGGGTGCACTTCACTTCAAAAAAATAATCTCAGATTCAAAATCAGTTGTTAAGGAATAGAGAAGCTATTCTTTTAGGTTATGTCTGAAATACAAAAGATCAATAATTTGTTTTTTGCCATGACCTCTGCCTCACAAGGAGTTTCCAACATCTCTTGGGAGGTGGACGTGGGATAATCAGCCATGCACATCATGTACTTTCTGATCTTTAGGAATTACAGATTATTTTGCCCCACGTCTTGAGATTTATTTTATCTTCCAAAATTACTGTCTTGTTAGTTTTAAGACTGGATCTTCCTGCTACCGACCTGAATGTCCAGTTCTGTTTTATATTGCTAAATTCCTGATGATGTTAATGTCTTCTGACAGTAAATTCCAGAGCTCAACTAAGTTTTAAGAATATTCCAGTCTCAAAGGGGTTTACATTTCTTACATATACATTTCGTAAACTATCTCCATGCTCTTCCAATTATTTCATTCAAAAGATGAAAACTAATGGTATTTCAATTTCAATTGAGGCTAAATATTTCCTCAGTCTGGAGGATGATCTCTGTCTTCCAAGTAAGGAGGAAGTCAGCAAGAGGGAGAAGTAAAGAGTGAAAAAAAGTGTAAAAATATTTTTTGTATTTGAAAGAAGTTGATCTGATTTTAAATCCTACATTGTATATTCATTCCAGGTACATTTACTTCCAGATGAACACGTAGAGACTTTTCCAATTTGCACCTATTTTGTGGATATGTGGGTGTCTAAAGTCTGGAAACGGACTTGCTGTCAATGTCTTTGTACGAACTTTGGGCTTTCTTCCACTGTGCTTTGAAAGCATAATTTTAGCTGCATTTATTCATTTGTAACCCTATTTTTAGTAACACAAAATACCATACATCAGACTGTTGTAATTAGTAATAAACTACTCACAGAAGGAACAAATATTTGACTTTGATTAGAATAAGTAAGAAGAAATGACACTTATTTCCCATTGGCTGAATAAATAAGCCCTTGTACAACAGTGGTTCATTGATTTAAATTATAGTAAATTTTGTTTGGAAGGAAGAAGTGTTACTTAACATAATGTAAAAAATTAATTCTAAAGATGTAATATTAATACTTGCATTAAAAATGTGTACCTGAAAAGTTAGGACATTTATAAAATTACCTGTAGGTTTTGACAAACTGTTTATTTCCCTTTTTTAATACATAAAAATTATAATTTTCATAAATTCTTGATCTAGGTTATATTTTCCCCTAAAAGTCTTCAAAGAAAAATCTATGCCAAAGCATCACACATGTTGTGTGCCAATTTCCTATTCTCCTCATGGATATCATGTGTTTTTTATTTTTTAAAAAAGCTATTTCAAATTAAAATTGCTTAATAGTTTTGCATTAAACAGACAACGTTATGTCAACATCTATTATCCAGGGATATGGGAGAACCTCTGTATTGCTCTTTTCTTAGAATGGAGTCACCAAGGTAATGCATACTTTGTCCATAACTGCTAATCCAAGTTGCCCTCTTTTTGGCTAATACTAAATCCAGTGCTGGGGATACAGGCAGGATGGGGCCTTCTGCCAGCCTCCAGCATGCTTCTGTGTGGGCGAGTGGACTGAGGAGGGTTTCTGCACTACACAGACTGGGTAGTCTCTGTTTTACCACAGACAATTACAATGGTGTCTGTCACTGGAAAATTTAAATGAAAACATGTGATAGAAGCAGAATAAAAAGCTTTCTGGAAGTCAGTGGAGAACCTCTCCCTTCTGAACATCGCAGAAGGGTGGGATGGGGTGGAGCGAGAAGGCACAAAATGTTTTTCTTGGCTCTCATGGCACTGGTATGGGTGTCAGTAAAATGTTCCTGCTGACCGAGGTACAGTTGGCTCAAACCCCCAGCAGATTGTCTGACCGACGTGCTCTTCCTCTGATATCAGATGCAAGCATTTAATTTCTGGCTCATGTGTACTTCCCTTCTCTTTTATTTTTGCCAAGTGTTTTCCACACCGGACGTTGCAGCAGGCGCCTTCCCGCGCGGGCAGGTCCTGCAGGCACCTGCTGCTGCCACTGCCCCCGGCACGCTGGGCTCGCAGCTCCCTGGCACTCGGCAGCTGTGGGCACTGCTGCAAGGGCTCCTGGCCACAGCTTTCTAATCCGGTCCTGAGCAACTGGGTTAATCCCATCCTGAGCCTGGGACTCTACCACAAGTCAGAGTCAGGTTTCTTTCTGAGACCAGTGAATAGCTCTCCGTAATGCAGGACCACTGTGGATGTCACCTATGATACTTGGTTGTTGCTGTAGTTTAATTACACAAGAGAGTTTACCATAGCATTAACCATTTGTATTCATTTGATTGCTCTTTCACATCTTTTAATGGTGCATGTTTTACTCTCTTTCTTCATCTCTAAATCGTGACCTCCTAGGCCTTGGGTATTAATCCTGTCACAAAAGGGTAGTTCTAGCCTATGTGCAAATGTATTTGCTCAATCCTCACCCGTGTGCAAGCATGCAACCATGAGAAACCAGTATTCTTTATATATGACTCATTCGTACACCCGGATGTGGAATGGAGTTTGACATCAAATGAGGCTCTGCTGCTTGTGCACACCTATGGAAAAGCTGCACCAGGAGGAAGAGGGACTCAGGCTGCTCCTGGTTCTGTCTCTCCATGCTAGTGGTAGTTTGGTACTTAGGGGATGGCTTTTGAGGAGGAGGTAGCCACTCATGCTCCTGTGGCACAACCCAGAAGGAAAAGGAGCCTCTCAGCTCTTTGCTGCTCCTCTGGTGATTCTTCTGCAAACCAGGTACAACTGTGATGAAGAGTCAGGGCTTTTGTCTGTGGGACCTTTTGGATAGGCCATTTTATTCAAAACGTTACTCTCTGTAAGAAAGAATGTCATTAAATGTTCATTGTTATTATCCTATTGTCTGTACATGTTTCTAGATTGATTTTGAAATGTGCAAAAACCTTCAGATTACTGCAGTAATCAGATGTTTTTAAGCGGGAGACTGACAGTCTACAGAAGAAAGTCTTCCCTTGAACCATGTTAAAATACAATTTGATTTCATCTCATGGTTTCAAAATTTGTCATATGCTGTCCAAAAACCAGTGTTTTTTCTTCTCTAATTATAGAGACTGTTTATATGGAAGGTTTAATCTTTTTACTGGAAGTCTTCCAGGACTCTGGAGTAACTGCTTCTTTGTGGGCCTCTCTGAATTGACGGGTTAGAAAACAGTAGACTTTTACTCCAAAGATAACTTGAACAGTGAAGATGAGTGAACTACTTATTTTCTCATGTCTTCTCTGGCTTCTGCTGTAATATTTTGGGTTTGACATATTTTTTTTTCCTCATGCTGTGACAGCAGGTATTGCTTTGTTTTAAAGAAACTGTGAACTCACTCAGTCTTGTTTCTGCATGACTTAAACCTGTCTCAAAGACATTATTTTGCCAAGAATTGTTGCGCTTACAGTATGTTAGACAGATTTCTCTCTGACTGTCTTATATAGGTAAAGCCAGATTAGAATTTAGGGAAACTTCATGTGGTTTGTAAAAGGAGAACTGAGGAAATTAAGAAAAAAAAAGGTTCACATACTAAAACAGGTACTTGTGTGGTGCTTCCCATGCTATTTTGTGAGGTGTTTTTAATGGACTTTGATGGATTTCTCACAATACCTATTAGCAATGTATTGTTAGAGAAAGGGCTGAGGGTTTTTGTGATGTATCACTGATAAGTGATTTTAGATGTAGGAACTGGAGCAACTAATTCTGAACTGACACCAAAAATATTTTTTGTTTAAGGTGATCACTCTCTGTATGACTCTTTTTCCTAAGGAGATGTATAACCTTTCAGATTAGGTCTACTTGCTGTGTAGCCTTTAAAACACACCAGACTAAAACTAATGTGAGGTAAAACTGACAGATGTATTGAGTCGCCTGGCAAAACAGGGACAGTTTAGATAACCATTCAGTAGCTTATTGTGGTAAGATAAACATGGAATTCTAGGTATTTTCTACAATAAAAGAATTTATGTGGTCTTTTGATCTGTGCTTTCTGCTGCTGCTTGTCAAACTTCCCTGGATACTGCCAAAATGTCTGTGCTTTTGTCATGGTCCTTCTCTCTCTTTTTTTAAACTTTAGTAACACACGATTAAATTTTGAGAGCAGAATAGCTTTTCTGACTTTTAACTTCCTCTGCAAAAAGCAGCCAGACAAAAGTTAGCAAGCCTTTCAAGTGAGGTTTGTCTAGCCACTGCTGCTTTGTTTTTTGGCTTATCTTTCCTGTGGTTTGAAAACTTTCTTATGTGTCTGGGTTCTGTGATCTTTCAGAGGTCTTTTAAAATGCAGTCATAATTTCAAGATGTTCACTCTGCCCTCAAATACTTTCAGTGGAGACAAGGGTGATGATCTGGTTTTACTTACCTCAATATATGGCAAGGACCTATGTTTGGAAACCTAATCTTACATACTGTTTGACTGCTCATTTAACTAGAACAGCCAGCCTGATTTCATATTGCTGTCTCTGCCAACCCGCTAAATCACCTGCATTTATTCACCCAAAGTCAGCAAAGTAGCCGAGTCTGGCAGCGTCCTGTTGTAATAGCAGATTTAAGTGATTTTATCTGAAATCTAAGAGGGAGGGAAAGTTGAATAAGAGTTATAAGGGGAAGAAAAGCCTGGATGAGCCATGGAGAGTGTTTTGCTTTGAGTCTGTTCTTGGTATCTTGGGTGTTGCACTTAAGAGCAAAACCATCAAAACCCTTTTGAAAACTCGTGACTGCACTGTCTGCGGGGTTAACAGCATATTGTGATATGCTCAACAAAAGCACATAGTTTGTCTTTTACATGACTAGACTGCCTTGGTTCACAAATAAAGGGAAAATTTCCAGTTTCCTTGTTAATAACAGACAGGTAAGCAGTCAGAACCATAGCTCAGCTATTTGATCATTTGAAAGCTCAGGCACCAAAAAGCACTGCTAAGAACAAATTTGCCCAGACTCATAGCCCATGCAATCTCTCTTATCTTTCCTGTCACTTTATTCTCATCTAAGAAGAGGATCAACCAGTTGTTTCTCTTTTAAGCCCCTGCTTCAGACACACATTAGGCATGATGCTCAAATATCCCCCATGGAAGTGAAGCTGATTGTCAGCAATGTAATAAAGGCACTGGTTTTTCCCCACTGCCTTTCCTAAAAGCTCCATGTAAATATACAGGCAGATCGTTTTTAATAACCAAGCTCTTCCTGTTGGAAGGTCTCAGTAAGTAGCAATACAGAAACATCAAACTGACTTCACTGTCCCAGGTGGGTGTTTGAGTTAACTGCTGTTCACTGAAGATGATTTCAAAAGCATCTCATTAAAATGTTAATATGAGTGCTGTTTTTCAAGAGTTTACTAATAATATGTTTGCAATTTGCTTCTGTGAGTCCACAGACTATTGATCAAAAGAAAAGTGAAGCTGAGATCTGGAGACATTGTGGGAATTGTACTTCTTTCCCTCTACCTAATCCAAAAAGACATAATCAAAACAAGTTAATAATTCATCATATTGGAAAATTTCTTAAATAAATACTGTACTCTGAGCTGTTTGATTTGAAGGATAACAGCTACTATACTTCCACTTAAAAGAGATGGAGATATTCCTTCTTATCAGCAGAGCTATTTCTTTCCTGCCAGATTGTGCTGGTTAGAAAGGATAAGGGATAAGATCACAGGCCATGTAACAGGGCCTTTTGCTCCTTTTTTCATATTTGGTAGTCTGAGAGTCAACAGGACAAAACCTGTATTTAGTTCTCTGTCACACTGCTGTGCTACTTCACATGAAAGCAGTGCAGTCCTAATCTAAGGGGGTTTGTACAATTTGAGTTAATACAAACATTAAGAAGCACATGGTTTAAAGATTTGCAGATACTATTTCACAGGCCAGAAAAACGTCTCAAAGAGTTTTGTTCAACCACAGTATTAGATAAACAAAATTAGAGCAAACCATGATGCAGTTGTTTTGCTTTTTCTTCTTTTGCAGGGTACTTTTTTTCTCTTCCCTCCTATATTACAGGTTGCCACAAATAATTTGTAGAGTACAGTGACCTTTACAGAAAGACGAGTAGCAATTGCTTAGGGATCAGTCTTGATAGCTGGAAAGAGAAGATTATTGTAGCAGGAAATGATTGGAAAGATGAAATATAAAAAAAGATACAGATTCTTCCCAGCCCCAGGCCCTGGGAGAGTAGCCCGAGGTGTATTAACCTCCAGTAGAGCCGGACCATTGAACAGATTCTCTGGCATGGTTTTAGTCCTGGTCAGTGATACCAACATAGTTTCTACACCTCCTCCTGGAAACTGAAATCAAGAATGTGATTTACCTGCAGGGAGGCAGGGGGAGGTCATGTGGATTTTTCCCTGCACAGATTTTAAGAAAAATAATCCGGGTGCATTGAGATTTGCTGGCCCTTGGGACTAACAGAGGCAGAACTAGGTGACATTTGACAGTTGAAGAAATCCATGGATTGCTTCAAAGTTTGGTGATAAAGTGCTCTCACCTGGTTTGCCAACTTGAGTTTAACAAAACTTTGAGTTTAGTGATCAACTTATTTTATATTTTTATAAATTTGGGGTGAAATGAGTTCATTTGGGAGGAGGTAAATATAGCTAGAAGTTAGGATTTTTCATACAGAAAAATGTTAAGTGTTGTTACCTCTTGAAACAGTTGCTGGGAATATATTGACAGGCAACTTTTATAGAAATGTTTCTTTTTACTGGGATCTGGACTTCAGTGAAGAAATTCGCTCTGCTTAAGCTGCCAGCAATTGCATTATAATCTTTTGCCATGGCAGTATGACACATTGTCATGGTAGGTACTCAGTATCCTGTTACAGAACCAGAGCATATCCCAACATCAGAGAGCATATTTTAGGATGAGGTTATCTTTTGTTTCCTCAATACTTCGTCACTAAAATACACAAAAAAGTTTGGCAGGCAATTCTTTAAAGATGTGAAGAGTGACAAGTGATAGAATGGTGATTTTACAAAACAAAAACTACAAATAAAACAGGTGAGGAAAGAGATTAGTCAGATGTGTAAACATACCCTTTGGGTCAAGGGATAAAGGCAGAGGTAAGGAATTGACAGACTCGAGTAACCATCTCAGGAAACACGAGTACGTATTTGTGCACAGACAAGTGTGTGCTCCAGTTACAGTTCCTCTGGGGCCAAATCTGCTGGTGGTGGTGTAGAAGCCTGCAGCTGCCTGCAGAGTCCCTTTTTTGTGCTAAAGACTAGAGCCAATTAGTGATTATGATCATGGTGTAAATACGTGATGTATGTAAGCATTTAATATACTGCAGTACTATATGGGTAAAACTTTCTAAGTGTTAAGTGCTTAAAAGAAGATACCAAGTTGGTATTGAAAGAACTGAAGTGGCATTACAATCCTACAAGACCAAATAACTTTGTAAACTTTTGCCTTGGCTTTTGAAAACTGTAATGGATTAACTGCATTTGAGCAGATGTGTGATTTTATGTCACCTAAGCTGGAAAGGACCTCTGCAAAGCATCTGAACTGCTGTAGAAAGCAGAGATTGAGATCAGGTTATCCACACCCCATCAAACTCAGTCTTCAATATATTGCCAGTAAAGGAGTTTCCACCACTTCTCTAGAAGGAATTTCCAGGCATAGGCTAAGCTATACCCTGAAAATGGTAAATCTGGAAGGGATGTAAGGGACTTTTGATCTTTCTGATTTCACAAGAGTTCCTAATGTGATACTATCATAAAAGGAGAAGGAGTTATTTTCCAGGAAGACAGTGATTAGGACTCCACGGTAGCCTTCCCACTGGGTACACACTGTGACAGGAATGCATGCTGTTTCAGAGACAGAATTGCTGGAGAGATGCTGAACGATGGGAATGTTGCAGAAGTTCACCCAAAATCATTTGAGATCTGACAAAATTGCTACTCTCAGAGAACCATGATTTTTTTGTCCATTGACCGAATTAAAATAGAGATCCTCCCTGATTAAGAAAAGCAGTTCTCCTGAAGCAGGACAAAATATACTGAGTTTATATTGTCTTTTTGAACAGCAATAAAAATCATAACAGAAAACAAAGGTTATAGCTGGAGAGCTGGGCAGATTCAAATCAGAAGTAACGCACAACATTTTTCACAGTTGAAATGATTCATTATTCTGACAAATTATCAAGGGAAGCATGAGGTTCTTCATCTCTCTAAATCTTTGAATTATGACAGGTTGCTTTTCTAGCTGATATGCTTTAGTCAAACTAAAGTTACTGATGAATAGGCGTGACTGGCAGAGATTTATTGGCTGCTCCTTGGCCTTGGTTATGCAACTGCGGCTCTTGGCTATTCATGCAATTTTAATATTTCAAGTGCTGTTCATAAGGATCTAAGTTTGACCCAGCTGCCTTTGAATATAGAACTATTTTAGGGAAAAAAAATTGCTTTAGTATTTAAAAATTTAGGTTACTTGAAAATTTAAGATAAGAGTTGTAAGCAAAATATTACAAGAAAGAGAGTCTAAATGAATACAATTGAGGTAGAATTAAACAGTATTTACCATTTATAATTAGAATATTAATATTTATTTATTGGTATCCCAGCCAGGATACCAATATATAGCTATCATAAACAAGCACCAGAAAGGCCTGAGTGATCACCACGGCAAAAATTTCCCAGCCTTAGATCCCCTTTTTTAACTTTGTTTGCTTTCTTTTTTCTTTTTAATGTGAAAAAACCCACCTCTCTGTTTTAATGGTGCTTTCTAGTTTTAGAAGCAGAATTTCTGAAATGCTGTAAAGAAATTTTTGTCTCAGCCAAAAGGAGGAATACTGGAATGCTTTGAAAGTGCATCTTTTCATGAGGAGGACCTACTTGAATTTGTGAACTGTGAAAATTGGATCAGTTTCAAATTAACAACATGGCACATTTAAATAGATGAATCAAGAACTAAGGCTATGAACGTGGAACTTCATTCATTAACATGGTAAATACTTTGTTAAACTGTGTCTTAAGCTCTGCTCCCAAAATATCATTCCTCAGTCCCCATAAAAAGAAGTACCTTTGAATTGAAATTTTCAAAACTATAGAAGATATTTTTTTGTTTTCCAGATAATTGCGATCTAAAACATTCTTCACACTGAGAGTATATTAAATTCCCTGTAACATTCATTTCAACCAGCAGTTCCTCCCTTTTAAAAGGAAGGAATATTTCATTATATAAAATAGAAGTCTAATGTACATGTAAGCTTTTATTAAAAGAGTTTCAGTTCTCCATCTGTCATGAAATAAATAATGTGAAGGAAAACAAAGCATCCAGAGTATGTGGATGTCAAGTGTACAGTTGCTTTTATTAGAGTTCTTGGTGGGGCTGAGTATTATTTGGCACAGGCTTTTTGAACTTTGCTGACAACTACAACACACCTGTAGGGTGTGGGTGGTGGAGTGAACCAATTAATTACACAAAAAACAATTCCAATACCAAAATGCACCCTGATGTGTTATGCACTCCTGGGTTTCTCAGTCTCTACTCTCTGGAGTTTGGCCCATGTTCTCTAGAAAGTCTTCAGGCTGTGTGTAGAGCTTTGTGGCTGATGAGAAATGCACTTTCAATATTTCCTGCTGCTTGACCTGGGTGATTATTTCTGCTTGTAATTCTCAGGCTATGGGTTGCTAGAGCCGTATAAGCACTGGCAATAACACTAAGCTTACGGAAGACCTTTAAAATTACATGTTAACCAGCATGAGATGGAGGGCCTCAGTTTGTAAAGCTCCTTGAAAAGCTCACTAGATTATGAAGGCATTTTTTCATCCATCCCCCTGACTCTAATGCTGTTACAGACCCAGCAGAATTCTCACTAATTGCCCCTTCTCCTTTGTTCCACCACTTTGTGAAGCCTCAGTTTTGTCATCCGTGGAGGCTCCTGACCATTTCTCCATGATCTGAAGTGATCAACATTATGTGTGGAGCACGTTGTCTTTCCAGGACCTGTTCTTGGCTCATGGCTCTCCCCTGCCACAGAGCACTGAAGTGAAGGCAGCATTTGAATACATGCTACCAGGTATTTCTCTGAAATATGAGCACACTGTATATTTGAATTAAAATGATCTCATTTTTTGTATAGAAACGGTACTTCCAAGTTATTTCCCTCATAAAATATCAGAAGATTCCTGCCTCCCCTTACTGTGATGAGGCTGGAGAGGGGAGAAGAGGGGAGGGATGGCTGTGAGAACACAAATGAGTCTAGAGAAGTGGCTGGGGCAGTCCGTGGACCTGTGCCATCAGCCAAGTGTGTCTGGGCAGCAGTGACCTTCAGCATTCCTCAGCCATCCTGTGCCCGCAGCCAGGGCTGGTGGTATCACTGCGTGACCTTTCCCAGGGGAAAGCGTCCTCCCACAGCATTTTTGTGGAAGTCCCTTGTATTCAGGCTTGGAGAGGAGGGGGAGTTTGGCTCTCTGTTTACACAAAGTAGCATACTGATGGTTGCTGCCAGTAAAGCATTTTGCACAGGATAGCGCTATTTGGATAATAAGACACTGAGATGAGGACGTCAGAGTTCATACCACTTTAAAAAGTTCATGTAATTCTATTAAGTACTGAAAATGTTACTTGAAGGAATGTCTGTATGTGATTGTGTTGCAAGAGTGAAACAATAGCACATTTTACTTGAGACCTTGAAAATATTTTCCTCTTTCTAATAAGACTGAAATAACTTTCCAGCCACTTGCACCAAAAGTGGCCAAGAGGTTGGGGAGCAGTTAGAGTATTACTATTTAACTTAATATGTGTGATGTTTGTACCTGGATGGAGAGACATGATTTACTTAACTGTGTATAAGGCAATTTCAACAGTGGGAAACAAATCTTAGAATGTGTTTACTTTTGTTTTCTTTGCTGAAAGTTGAAGAAACTTGAACTCCCAATTTAAATGAACATCAAAATTTCACTCAATGTCTTTTTAAAAAAAATAAGAGCCAAGGCACATCCTACCACACCTACAAGTGGTGGAGAATTTTAGAGAGATCTGTATTATAATATGTTATACTGGTTTATAATGAAGGCAGACATTGTTTTAGAAAAATAAACCTAAGTGTTATAATCAATTTTCAGCCTTGGTTTGCAGTCCATGCATATCCAAAATTTAAGTTGTACGAATCACAGAATTTGACATTGGCACAACAAGGATTTAAAAAGATTTTTTTGTCCCTTGAAAGTGGTGACTGGCTTTAAATTCAATTTTAATATGTAGGAAGAGTAGCATCTATAGAGATACTATTTTAAGATTTGTGAAGTGAGCTAGTACTTGTTCAGCTGATGGACCAGGGCATGGAGGCTTTCTCTGAAAAACAAAAGGAAAAATAGGACAAAATTTCATCCAGACAGAAGTGAGCCAAAAGTGGCCTATTCAGGGCTCTGAGCACAAGAGGGATGCATTTAAGTAGGAAGAAGGTTGTCCACCTGCCAGCTTCAAACACTTCTTGGTCCCAGGAAAGACAATTTTTGCCAAGATCAGTAGGTAACTCTTGGAAGTGTGTACAGCAGCATTTGTGCAGGGAGGATTAATGGCATTGGCCAAGGAGCCTTCCCAGCAATACCTAAGCATTGCAGGTGGGATTTTTGACTCATTCCTCTGACTCTGCAGATAAGCCATAAGCTCTGACTAGACAGCAGGAATTTCTCCAGTGAAAGGAAATTGCAAGGTAGTTGAAAGCCAGTATGTCCAACTCTACCCAATTTCCTTGTGACTGTAGGGTGAGGCAGAGGGGGTGTGGCCAGTGCTGTCACTGTTTGGTGTTCTGTGGCTTCTGGCAGCTCTCTGGGCACAGCAGTGGCTTAAAAAGCCCATGGGCTATTCACAATTGTACCACAGAGGTCAAGAGTTTATTAGAGGAGCAGAGAGGAAGTTACCTCCCCACCTGTGTAATTCAGCCAAATCTAAGATTCATACAAGTTTGGTCAGGATAATTTTAATAATATTGGAAAAGCTCAGACACTGGTTCACTGAGGCAGAGTAGTTAAATTTGACAGGCACTCAAATAATGTGGGATGAGAACAGTTTAAAAATCTTGGAACTATAGGTCTGAAAATATTCTTCAGGATTTCTACAGAAAGCAGGGAAAAAAAGGGATAATTTTGTCTTTTTATTAAAAACCAGCAAACAAAACAGATGGGACACATCTCAGATTTGTGTCTTCCTAATGTGAACTACCAAAGGGTATTTTCTCTGTTTTTCATTTTGAACATGGGGGTGAAGATAGATTAATGGGTTTTGTTTTAGCCTCCAGTTCTTAAATGTCTTGCACTTGAAAACAGTGTTTTTCCCCTCCTTTTTACCAGATGTTGCACTCTGGAGAATAATTTCTCAGTGTTTTCCAAGTTCAGTGAACTGCTTTGTATTTTAATGATGGTTAGGAAATGTACCAGTTCATAACCAATGATGTACCTAAGGCTGTTTATAGACTGCAGTATGGGACCCCTCACAACTGAAATGGCTTAGGAAGATGAAACTTGATCCTTTTGCACAGCTGTGTACTTGCACTGAGGAAGGACAATCAAATGAGGAAGGCACTGATTTTTTTTACATGATGAGATGTTTGGGAGCTTGCAGTTATCTAAACAATTCTTCAGGATTTATAAGTATCAGAATGATCCTCATAGGCAACAGGGCAACACACAGTATATTCAGATCATTGATGACTTACTTAAGCTGAGTATATTAAGGTAATTTAAATAATATTTGTGAGCTTTTTCTGTTTTTGGTTTTTACAGGGGTAACTCAGTGAAATATGAACAATTTCCTGGTGGATATCTTTTGTTTTCTCAGTGTGGACAGGGTGCAGCACTAGGCATTTCTCTGAAATTCTCAATTCCATTGCCAAATATTATTTCCCGCAAACTAATTGTCAGTTCATTTACTATTACTCACTCCACTAGACTTTTTCCTTTGTTTTGCAGCATGTTTCTCTACTTGCTTCTTTCACTTTCTTTTATGCACCCATTAAGCCCTGAACAAGTTCCTTGAATAGGTTTGTCCCTTTTCTGCCTTTAAATCCCTCTTGGCAACTGCCACATTCCTCTGTGAGACCAGTGCTTACCATGGCATCTTAGTGGACTAACACAGTGTAGCAGCATGGCCATTTAGCACAAGCAATCTTGCAAATTAGTAGAGACTCCCCTTAGGGAGTGGAATCTCAATTCAACCTGAAGGAGGTATCTAAAAGGGATCAGATGACACGTGTCTTAAAAATGCCCACTGATTTTTAAGAGTGGTAAGCTTACCCTTAAAGTGCAGCCTGTGGGAATCTACAGTGTAGGTGTCCTGGGTGAGTGCTAGGGAAGATCAGTGTTTGAATAGTTTTGACTTCTAAATAATTGTAATTAGTGCATTGCCATCTTTTACTTTTTTTTCTTAACGTTTGAGCTCTTTGAGGAGGGGGCCATCTAACTTGTTTGTCCAGTGCTTAACACATAGTGGATACTGTCATGTTAGTTAGTTAATTAGAGGAATTAGAATTTTTAGAGCTTGAGGTCAAGGCTGCCAAAACCACATGTTACTGGGCAGCACAAGGGATGCAAAACCCAGTTCAAAATTCATCATTCTTACTGCAGATCCTGCCCTGTTTTATGAAAAATATTGAAATACCTGAGGAACTTTTAGATAAATAATGGTTTTTAAACAGCTTCCTCAATCAGGCCACAAACAGAAAGCATAAAGCACTGCAGAATGGTATGTTTCCTTTATATAGTGACATCCTTGTGGCAGTAGTTCAAAAATCAGTAGAAGGAAGAAACAAAATATGTCTGGGTAGTTCAAATATAAGGATATATAAAATGTCACACAGGGCATAGAATCAAATAGTAGCTGGGAAGGATGCCAGAAAGACTTACGGTTTCAGTTCAGAAGTGCTTTTAGTCACGTCTTTCTTTTTGGAGGTGGGGAGGAATTAAAGCACCCTTTTTTTCTCCTATGGCATTTCCTTCAAGGGCTTCTCATGTAGATGCATTTTAGTAAACAGCTGCTTGCAATGAAAGACAATTACTTCATAGCCATTGTGGTTTCTGATAGATGTGTTTGTTGACTGGGGGCTGGTTGTGCTTCTGTTTGTCTTAATATAATCCAGATCAGAGTATGTAAATATTCTTAAACTGGGCAGATAACTCACAAAAAAGCTACATAAAGACCAGATAAAAATCATGGCTATTCATAGAACTTTCGACCTTTAGAAATCCTTGCAGTCAAAAAAATTATTTAAGTGTACTAAAAGTACATACTCATATAAAAGCTTTTATATATATAATAATTACTACCTATACATTGTCTGCCTATATATTACATGTGTGTGTAAAATTAACAATTATTACAAACATGTTTATTGAACTCTCCCTCTGAGGTAAGTGCTTGAGTATACTGTGAAGTAAAATACTTGCTTGACATTTAGGTACAACAGTTCAGAATTGCCGGTGGTGTCAGTTGTTCAAACTGTTTAAAAGATGGGATTTATTGGAGACTGGAATCTACAGGATTCATTTCCTTAAAAAAAATCTATATCTAGAAATAATATGTATAAAAATAATATATAACCTGTAAGATACAAATTCATTAAATTGCAGTTACATAGCAACCTCTCTCTTGTCAAAGATTTGAGGCCAAGTAAATGCAGTTGAGTACCTGATATAAGTTGGTCTTTCAATTGGAATTGTTTTGTCCAATGTAGAGTTGAAAGGGTCTCAAAATCTGGGAGCTTAACATTTTC
The DNA here is from genome assembly GCA_013396695.1 of Sakesphorus luctuosus. NCBI lineage: Eukaryota > Metazoa > Chordata > Aves > Passeriformes > Thamnophilidae > Sakesphorus > Sakesphorus luctuosus. The sequence goes on from VWZD01008203.1 coordinate 719,902, forward strand.
TGTAATCTTGAAGCTTGCTAAACAGTTGAAAGATATTAAGGTACAACAGTGCTCATGTTGGTCATCTGCGTGTATTCTCTCAGCTTTGAATAATCAGGAAAATACTGTCTCTAGGATGTGGGAAATACAATTTAACACAAATATGCCACTATAGCTTCACTTGATTTGCTTTACTGAGGCACAGAGGACAGTGGATACAGTAATCTAAAAGATTCTCTGAACACCAGAGTTAGACTATTATATCCTGCTCTGTAGATGATGTATTCTTGAAATGTTTGGGTATTTTGAAGTGAAAAAACCCTGTATTTTTTTCCTTATGCTTTCTTATGTTGAACTGCATAATAACTCTACAGGGATATGTCTCAAAATGATTGACAATTGGCAATTGCTAAAGGCCAACTGTAAAGCATTGCAAAATTATCTTCAGACTTGATGTTAAAATGGCAGGTGAGGTTCAATTTAAATAACTAAAATGCACCACATGAGGAAGACTAATCTTAACTTCACATATAACATGGTAAGTGCTAGCTTGAGCATTACCACTCAGGAGTAGGATCTGGGAGCTATTATGGATCCATGGAAATGTCAACACAGTGTTAAATAACAATCAAAGAATCAAATCAGATGTTTGTAATTATTACAAAAGGAGAACAGGGAACAAGAGGGAGAGGATCACCTGCTGCTATAAATTCATAGGTGTGTAGTTCAGGTGTCTCCAACACAAAAATGTAAAACTGGGGACAAGGTTTGTAGGACTGGAAGTTACAGAGCTGTAAATTTCTAGGGAATGAGAGAGTTTTGGAGTAGCGTCACTGTTTGCATTGCTGTTCTTAACCAGTTTCCTGGGTACCTACTTCAAGCTGGTGATGTAAACAGGCTACTAGAGTAACTGGACCTTTGGTCTAGTCCTTATCTCTGCGATATTCTCTAGGCCCCAGTAACCCCTGGGTGGCAAGGATGAAGTACAGCATAACACCAGGAGAAGCACCAGGTTTGGGGAGAAAAGTGATGGCTTTGTCATTTGAGTCCCCTGCTGTGAGCACTGAGCCCAGAACATCTCTAGCTCTCACAGTCTCACCAGGCTGCCTTTCTCCAACTGCTCCCCAATATCCTTCTTCAAATAGTTTTTCTTCTTCCTAGAAAGTGGTCAGTAATTTCCTTCAAAGTTCTGTTGTTTTAATTGTTTTTTGACGATGCTTTGGCCATCTCCTTCCTTACTTGGATATGCAGTTTTTCGGGGTTTTTCAGCACAAGAGAGAACTGTAGTAAACAAAACATTAAATTTTATAAAGAGGGCATTATGAAAGTTTTTAACCTATTTTTAACATAATTTATTCATGGAAAATTCTTTTAGATTGGGATACTTCACTGCACAAAAGGAAAATTTCTTCCTCTGTGTAGTAGGAAATGCTATAAATGTATTCCCTTTGAGGTGTAACCGTTGTACATAGGAAATAAAACCCCAAACTGTTCAGGAAAAACTTGAGCTGTCAAAGAGAATCTGTGGTTAAACTAAATTAAATTTAATCCTTTTCCTGGCTGTACTGTGTAGGTCATTGGCTAGTTCCTCAGGCAGCTCCTGAAGGCGTTTTGTCTTTGTCCTTTGTGCCTCTGAGCATTTGCAAGGTGAAATTGTGCCATGTACTGGGACTTTGCTAAGTTTGCAGTTTGCAAGGGATAAATATGGAGTCAGATGATTTGTAGTCAGATGATTTGATCAAAAAATAAAGGTGTACCCTGGATCACAACATTACCCAGCATACTTCTACATACTGCTGTGATCCAGTGTGAAACGAGTAAACCTCCATTAACTGCCAGTGTTAGAAACAGAAAGGCAATAACTGCAGGGATGGAAATAAAAGGCGAGTCAGAAACTGAGTTACACATCCATATTGTCTTGCTGGCTGCCTTTGGTGCAGTGCTGAGCTGTGGTTATGAAACTGCCCTGCATTTACTCATGTCACATTTGATTTGCCAACCTGTGTGCCAGAGTGACAGGTCAGTGCCTCCCTGCCCTGGTAGGAACACCCCTGTTCCATCTTCTCTGCAACTGGGAAACCTTTCAGAGTATGCCTTTGTCTGAGGAAGGATGCAGACACTGAAGTGATGATATGTGGCGCAGAAGCACAAATGGGATGATTTAACACAGTGAGCAGACAAGCTCTGTCACTCAGTCCTGTGACAGGGAACTCAGCATTTCCTTTTCTTCAAGAAACTTAATCTGGTGGAAATGCCTGTACGTGACACTGCTGTGTTTGCTGGTCTGGTCTGTTTGTCTGCATATCTCAGCCTGGCATGGATATTCTTTAATATTGGTCTTTTAAAGGGGAAATACGGTGTCTCTTCTCTTCCTAAGTGTTCGTAAAGGATAGTAAACTGATCTCTCTCTCACATGCAGATACAGTGTTCAAGATATGCAGTCCTGTTCCTGGTATTTAGGTTTAGGCCACCAAGAAGCTTCCCCACTGTAACTTAGATTGCTCCACACTAGTTAAAAATACATCTCACCTATTTCCCCTGGGGCTGTTTCTTTCAGATCTCCCCAGATGTCCACTTTAAGCATATGTAAGAAGCTGATTCCCAAGAAGCTGAATCCTGTAATACACTTAAAAAAATGCAAGACAAAGACCAGGCAGTTTGTAGCTATCCCGAGGACTCCGAGGGAGTGGAGTGGCAGCAAAGGGTGGAGACAGGGCAGCTCCACAACCCAGGACAGCACTGCACTGTGGGCAGAGGTGGCTCCATGGGACCATCACATCCAGGAGCATGGAAAGTCCTGTCCATATTCTTCTGCTGTGTCCTTCTCATTAGAGGGACCACACTGGTGTGGGAGCGAGACCCAGAGTAAACCTGGCTTTTCTGACCAGGGCCAGTGCCATAGCAAGGAAGAGGCCATCTGGTCAGCCTTGTCATGGCCCTTTCAGATCTTACACAAAGCCTTGTAATTACATTTGGGTTGGATTTAAATAACACATGAAGAGCCAAGTCTATGATAATGCATTTAAATACTGCAACTACTGTGCTTTCTGGTTTAGTGAGGATTGTGTGAATCAAAAATACCTTACTCATCTGCAAAAAGGCTTAGTCCCAGAAAATCATGACTTTAATTACAGGAAATAATCATAAACTACTTTATATGCAATTAAAGACACTTTCTTTTGGAGATATTTTTGTAATTTGTATTTCTTCCTAAAACCAATTATCCAAAATATTACACTTTTCCATGCCTGCAGTGCAACATTGTCTTGCATATAAATTGATTTTTTTAAATCACACTTTCTTTATGTATAATTGAAACTTGAAACTCTTTTACCTTTATCTAGGTAATTGATTAATAGGTCAATTAATAGGTCAACCTACTGGTTAGTAATAGCAGCTAACAGTTTGATGCTACAGTTTGCTTGTTTAGATAATTGTATTAATATAGAATGTAAATTGACACAATTACAATGCTGTTTTTTAAAATGTCAACTCAACATCTTTTATTGTAATGTCTAATCAGCCTTTAATCAAATGCCGAAACCGTTTGAGACAGAAAATACCTTTCACACTGAAGTTTATTGTAATGCTGGTCCAGAGCTTGCTAGTTTCATGGGAAGTTCAATGTTGGATTTGGACTATGCTCATAATTTTATCTATCACAACAGACTAAGAACTGTTCAAATTCAAACGGAACAGTGGTGTGGCCCAGCTTCAAACAAGCAATGGAATATTTCAAGGCAGTGGCAGACCTGAAGACTAGGAAGAAAAATATGTCCTAGAGGACATGTGCCCCCATGGTAGTTGCAAGCCATGACATGTGAAGAAGAGATATGTCACATTTCCTGACTTACCTGTCTGTCCTCTTTAACAAGAGAGATCACCCCAAAGAGAGAAAAGCACAGAGGCCATCTTGGCAACTTGTATGCTGAGGGGAAACAAGCAGCACGTCTTAAAAAGCAGTGTCCCTTCCCAGAGAGCTTTGATATTGAACATGATTGATTGTTCCCCATAAATATATTAGATGGATGAAAAAGTGGGGCACAAAATGGCTAGTTAAAGTAAAGGAGAGTGCTGGCTGTGTTGGTTTGAATGAATTTGGGCAAGCAGCTTGTGCTGCCAGGATAGCTGGAATGCTGTTCTGGGGCAGTGTGAGCAGGAAAGTTGTTTCCAAAAATTGATCACCTCTTATGCCTAATTGCCTGCAAGGAATGGATGTGACAATCCAGCAAAAGTTATTATGCCTTTGTGCTCTCATGGCCATTACAGGTAAGCCATGCCAGTACCATCCTCCTTAGTAAATACATGACTGGATTATTGAGAGGATATGCCTGGATGATGGGAAAACAGAGTTTTCTAGAGACTGCCTTGTAAACTTTCTGCCTCAAAATCCAGTCCAGGTGTGAAGCGAATTTCACAGGACCATGTTGCCCTTATTGCTGAATTGCTGGTGTTGGCAGCCTGAGCAGGGCAGGTTTGGCTGCCTGAGCAGGGCAGGAGTTCACACACCTCCAGGAGTACTGCACATTCTTTCAGTCAGTCCTGATCTGAAACATGATCTGGGGAATTCAGAGAATTAAGCTGTCAAAACTGCAAACAATTATAAGCCTAGATTTGGCATAAAAACTTAGATACAGTGTTTTCCCTGAGCATTTATATTTGCTGTTGGAATGCTTCAGCCCATAAATCTGTGCAGATAATGCTGATAGAGGAAATCGCTGATGAAACATAGTTTTACAGGTGATTTTAGGTAAACTTTCCATCAGCTTTATGTGCCTGTAACATATTACTATATTCTTCTGCTGTGAAGCATGAGACCCAGGTTTTCTTTTGTCTTCATCATTTGCATGAGTCACCCTTGCACACGTGGCCAGGTAACACGCCTGGGTCTGTGGGGTGCTGTGCGTTCCCCAGATGGGGCACAGGGGCGAAGGTCCCTGCAGTGAGGAATGGAGCTCCTGCAGAGGATGGGATAGAGGAAACAGAGAGCAACATCTCACACTGGAGACAGCAGCTGAAAGAGCCAAAAGATGGGATGGTGGTTCTGTCTGTGCTTGATATGCCAGTGGGAATGACATCTAGTGAAGGAAATGATAGCTCTCCAGATTTTGCTTTTTTAAAAGCTATGAACATGTGTCTATTGAAGGAGAAAGACCCAGGCTTCACTGAAGCATGTGAGTGTCAGTTGGGGGATGAGGGTATCAAGGGCCATTTGGATTCCTTGTTTGTGACCTTGGGGCAGTAATTTATCCAATAATTATAAATAGGCTATCTCAATTAATTTTCACAGCAGCAAGGCTAACTTAGTTTAAAATCGCATGTTATACCTATATTGATCTAACAACCCTCTATCCTTATTTTTCTCTTTTCCTATACACTACTTAAAGATGCATAGAAACAGGAGAAAATTAATCTTTGTGTTGGAGAATGAGAGCAGAAGACAAACATTTCACCTTATGCATGGGGAGGGAGATGGAGATGTGTGGCTGGGATCAGGGCAGGAATACTGAGAGGAATACTAAGTCATCCCCCTTACAGCTGTGCTGAGCTGTTAGATCAGCTGAGGAAGAAATACATGTCTTCAGCTTTATATTTGTTCATGGTGTAATCCTTCATTTTTGCCCTTCCCAAGGAGTCACTACTGAAACAATACCAATAGCAAAAAGTATTTATTCAGATGCAAGATAACCATTTGTTTCACGTGTCCCTCCAGAGACACAAGTAGATCCCATTTAAGTAAATGAGTGTGCTGAAGACCTAATTAGAGACAGAGTTAAGTCCATAGTCCTGTGCCAAAATGCTACATCATGAACTAAAATTCATGGCAACTTAATACAGAGTCAAAATTATTTGGTATATTTAACTCAGACTTTAAACATTAAATGAAAGCCAATACACCCAATAAAAGTCTGTAATCCAGGCCATAACAATAAATCTCATGCTGGTATCCCAGTGCAGATGAGGATGAAATTTTAAGTGCATTGGCATTAATATCATAGTGCATCTTGACTTCAACAGATCCAGGATTTTTTGGTAATGTGCTTAGGGTGTTAATTTACTAGCAAAGTATGTCATTTGGGATTTCCTGTTTCCCCCACAGTCACTGATGATGTGCTCATCTTCTGGGACAATACTAAATTGTACTCTGGATTTCTCTGTCAGCATCAGCCACCTCCCTTTTTTAATCTGTCTCCCAAAGACACTTCTCTGTTTTTCACTGACCTGTCCTGCAGTACACAGCCTTGGCAGGTGCACTGGCATTTTAGACTCATTTCCTAAGAGGAGAAAACTTCCATGATTGATTAGGTGGTTTTTTTGTCTGCAGAACTGTCTTTAATTATTTGAATAAAGTTTGAAAAGATAATAGCTATCCTGGGCAGAGGAGGCAACCCTGAGGAGGCAGCCCCAAGTGAGTGCCATACACTGCACCAAGCGCAGTTTGGGAAGGGAGCAGAGGCAGCACTGCCAGCAGCTGACTGCATGTGACACATACATTTTTCCAGACTAACTGCAGCAGGGGCCTGTCCTTCCTCAACGGGGATGGTGGAGGGAGCGCGCGTAGGTTTTGCACTGTCATGGTGGGGAGCTGAGGAAGGGTTGGGGGATAGAGGACATGGATGAAAGGCAAAACAAATTCCAGAGTTGCAGCATTTGCAGAATCCTTTTTTTTCCCTTGATCAGTTTGCTTTCATGTGACTTCAATACCTTCCACTGCATGGTGGTAACATGATTTTTGCCAAAGTGGCTGATTACATTTATTTAAGAGGCATCTAGTGGTAGCAAATCAGCAATAAAATGTAATTTGCAACTTTTTCTGTGCTTTGCAAAGGCATGCAAGTTTCATTGACACTAGTTGGAATCAAGTGAAAATAGTACATAAGTTAAGAAATATGTCTTAGTATACAGTGATAAAACTTAAACCACTTATTTTTTGAATTAATTTATGTTTATTATGTATTATATTACCATGCATAAATGGTAATTCATTTTATGTTCTTGGAGATAGAAAACAATATGGAAACTACATTCATACTTCAGTGATATAATTTTAACAGCTTTTGTGTTCAGTTATTGTCATTGAATTGATTTGGAATATCAAGTATAGTGTTGGTTTATCTGGATCTTAAAACTGGGGCTTACCAGCTGGGAAGAAGGTAAGGTGTTTGTTCTGTCTGTTCCTTCCTTTATTACCTGTTTGCCCTTATTGCCTTCAAAAGTATCTGCGGGTGTGCAAGAGGTACAAAGGTGGCTACCAGTGGTCTGTTTACTCCCTTTTACTGTTTTGAAGGGTTTAGCAACTCCTTTGTAGAAACTTTTCCATTCATTCTTCATTTTTTTTCCTGGTCTTACCTAAAGATCTCATTTTGCAGGCTTCAGTATCTGAGTTTATCTTTAAAGGCACCAGTATTATAGTACTACAAACGTTAGGCAGGTTTTTTGAAGTTAAGCATATGTGAGTGTCTGCAGAGTTTAAGGAGAGACAGGGAGACACTGACCTGCCATCTGAATAACAAATACCTTCATTTTCAGGAGTACTGAGAAGTGAAATGGTCCTTAGAAGGTTGCAGACAGGTTTCATGGACTGCAGATGCACTGGGGACTGATCTATGAGCACCTTTTGTCTGCTACATGAGAGCATCAATATGTTTATTGTAATATATCACAGTAACAAGGGCAGTGCAGTGGCAAGCAGACACCTGGCTGACCAATTGGTTGAAGGAATGAGTGAGGACAAAATTCACACTTCTGTTTTCTTGTAATCCAAGATAATGGTTGTAATGTGTCTGAAATTAGGGTAAGAAAAAAAACATAGTAGTACTATTCAGCTACTAGATTATATTATTATATTTAGTTGATGAATTCAGTTATAAAATTTACCCCCTTATAATTTATTTTCTTTCCTTGACGGGAGCCTTTCATTTCTGATTGGCAGGTAGGATTCATATGTAGCTGTTTTCTTACACCTTCCCACCCTTCCAATCTGTGTGTGTCAGGAGATGGGTCCTGTGTACAATTTCTCCCAAGAGAAGGGCTTGCTGCCTGCAAGCAGCAGTAGAGAGAGTCATTTAGTGCTTATATGGTGCTTCCTCCACAGAGTATCTCCTGCCTCTAAGGTCTTCCATCCTGTTTGTTATTTAATACCTATTTTATTGGGAGGGGAAAAAAAAACTAAAGAGAAATGGGCATTGTTCAAATCAACTGTTTCTGCCCTGCAGATATGAGAGGAATAGTTTCCTTTCCACAGGAGAGTTGCCAGGAGCCTTTTAGCCAATTACCACAGCAGTTTGTAGACCACAGCAAAAGAGGGATTATTTCTGCCTTCCATAGTGAACATTTAACCACTGCTGTGCTACACAAATGGGCCTTTTTTATTTTATCTACTTTGATATTTTGAGGAAATGAGAAGTCATGAAATGACAAAGCCTGGTAGTAATGAGGCAAGTTATCACCACATGGTTATTATCAAGAGAATTTTCTTTTTATACTAATGTGTGTTAAAGAAGAGACATGTTCCTTGTTTGCCTTGGAAGGAAAACCATTCAAGTTTACTCTTGTCAGGTTTCTGAGAAGAATAAAACATTGTTACTGTTTGTGAAGGAGAAATGACCTACTTAGTGAAACCTGGCCCACCAGTTGTCTTCCTGGAAGCTGCACGTGATCGTGGCTTTTGTCATGTCTGAGGTTTGCCTTATTTCACCTTGGTCCATTGTCAGTTCAGCTGCTGGTGTTCATTATCTCCAGTAAAGTTACCTTATTTGCAGTAAAAAAAAAATATTGGACTTGGGTGTCTTGTGAGCAGCATTAGACATCACCTGTAAGGCAGGAATTCTTCTGGCAGTGAACTGCAGCACTTCTCTGTAGAAGGTGGTAAACCAGGAAGTGGAAGACACTATCTAGCATCCACTACATCCCTGAGGTAAGGTTGTTTTAAAGTATGTCCCTGTCCATGGCCTGATGTCCTTCATGCTGTATTTGAAGTAGACTGACCATAATTGGAAGCTCATGTAGATACAACTGACTGAAAACAGACCATATACTTAAATTTTGTATGATAAAAGCTGCAGATTGAATTAGTAAATCACTGTTCACTGTGACTTCTGCTTTAATCTTGTTTTCATGTAAAACCCTTTAATCACATTTTGTGTATTAGTCAGTGAGTCTTCACTGAAAACAGCCAGGTGCATAAGGACCTTTGGATTAATGCTGTGCTCCACTCACTAGCACAAGCACAGAGCTGTCTAAATACTCTTGCAACTTCTTTATTGAGTGTCAGGTATGAAACTACATTTCTGTCAGTGCAACTGTGGAGCAAACCAAGAACCTTTGCAGTGCTACACTGTTGTGTACACTTTAAAGTGTAGTGTTACACTAAGAAGTAGTGTTACATTACTACTCTGTGGTGTCAGCAAACTGCAGAAATAATCACGGTGTATAAATTAACATATGAGCTTTCCAGACTTGCATGTGGTAAGTTTTAGTTCATAGTTAACAACACGGATAAGGTGGCAAAACCTATTTAAATATCTTATGGGGTTTTTTTTCCTGTCTTCTTTTAATGTAGGTGCTCTTAAATGTTGTGGATGCTATGTATAAAGCTTTTGTGTAATATAGGACTTGTATTAACCATCTCAGTACGCACGGCAGCCTTTACAACAAGCAAGAAGAACCTAACTGAAAATAAGAAACTTAATCTCTAATAAGGAATTGTTTGAAAAGTTTTTCGCAGAGAAAGAAAAAAAATCATAAGAAGCTTGTGACACTTTTAAGCCTAGCAAAGTAACACATTTGGATTCTAACGTTAATTGGAAAGATGATTTTAGTAATTGTACATGTGTCAAGAACAAAAGCACTTAAAAATTGACAAAAAGGGAGTGCAAATAACTTTATCAAGGTACAAAAGCTTTATAAAAGTAGACCAGATACTGCATAGCTGGATATGCTACCATAAAGGAGCTGAAAGAACTACAGAAGTAGAAGCTCTGAGATTCTTTCAGATGTGTGAAGTAATGCCTTGCATTGTTATGTGGGCACAGCAGTTTTTCTTGGCCATAATTTAGGAAGGCTGTTGTATGTTATCATCAGTGAATCAGAACTTGAATAACAAATCTTGGATATAATCATCATAATCTGTTCTTGTTGGAGAGGGACAGAAGGAAAAAACCTTATTGTAAAATAGTTCAAACCTATTTGATGAAAAAATATGGATAACTTATTTGCTTAGAATAGTTTATCATTTAGGTGGAATTTTTTTGTTGAGTGATCCATAATCATGTAGTCTGCTTTAAGAGTTCCTAACTCAATCATACTGCAGTAGTGAGCTCTGTGTACTGTACTGCTTAGTATCTTGTGTCTGCTTTGAGTTCCATATTGAAATGGAGTAATTGAACATGTCAGTCTGTGCCATAGAACAAAAATGAGTAAAGTAAAATTGATTGCAATGTGTTCTCCATATTGTGTACCTGCCTGAAGAAATTACGTTTCATAGGTCTTTGGAACAGTGTAACTGTGTAATATATGCTTCTGTGTATATATTCATATATGCATATGTCCATTCATAAATTATTTTTTACATATGTCAATACAGATCAGAACTTGGCATCATCTTGCCCTGTGATTTTAAGTATTCTTTGAAGGTGTATATGCGAGGGTGTCAAGTAGTAACACCATGTTGAAACTTTGGGCAGTCACATGAGGTGGTGGTTGTTAGTTCTCAATTTAGGAATCTGAAAGGTGGAGAATCTTTCAAATAGGGAAGTGGATAAGATGGAGATTTTGCTGAAAGCAACTTTTGCCTTGTCTGGTAAAAACTGAGAAGAAGGTAAATGTCTACTATGTGGGGATGAAAGAAATGCAAATTTGTGGGCAAGAGGGATGTGAGAGGTGCATGTATTTGCAGATGCGATATATGGAATTTCAGACATAGCAGTCATTACTTCTGCTTCTCTTCCTTTTTTTCTTCTTTTTTTTTCCCGTTTTTCCTTTTTTTTTTTTGAAGAAGGAAAAAAGATCATTTAAGTGAGAACCCTTACATGAACTAGAAGCTTTTTGGTTATTTTATCACCCCTATATCCCTCTGCCCTTAGTTTTCCAGCAGCTTGAAATTTCTTACTGATGACCCCACTTGTATCCAGTTCCTCCTAAAACACAAAACAAAACACCTAAACATAAAATAGTGCTTTCTGATTTAGTAGTATTTTCAATAACTTAAAAAAAATCATGGTACATTGGTTTGGGGGAATGAAGTGGCTTGTTGAAACTTTTAAGTGGCTGACAATATAACACAGTCATTAGAAAGACATCCAGTGAATTTGTCTTTACAGGAGCTTCTTAATGCATGGAGGTTTTGTGAGGCATAATGGTGTGGGGTCATTCCATAATTACCTGAATTTAGTTGGGTTTGGTCCTCTGTGCTTCAGGTTCAGAAGCATTTCCTTTGTTCTGCTGTGAGTCATAGTGCTTCATTATGACATTTACATTGACAGTTATGGGAGAGATGAGCTGAAAGGCACTGGGCTACATCAACATTTTCAAACTCCCACATGCTTCTTCCCATTTTTATTAGGATCTCCTCAAAGTCCGTTACACACCCTCTTTCAAATTGTTCTTGCTAACTCAGGTTTGTCCGGTTGCCTGTACAACACTCACAAGTGACTGGGCAGCTGGTATGCTAATTGCTGCCTCACTGAACCAACCATAGTGTGCAACTTTTCTTGTGTCAACGTTTTGTCTTTGACCATGAATTTTAATTATTGTGGCTTTGGAGTGGATTTCGTTGCCTGCTTTGAGCTTTGCAATGCCTGTGTACAGCACCGTGTGCATTGAGACCTAACCCCCAGTTGGGGACCATCTCTAACACTGCAGTACAAATACATTATATTTCAACATTTTTTGTTTTATTTTGATCTTATTCAAAAGGGGGGTTGCTGTTATTTCTAAATTCCTATATGGCATACTAGTTTTAAAGTGATTTTTCTGGCTATTTAAAGCAGTTTATTTGGGGGAAACACAATTCAGTGTTTTACAACACTGTATATATGGTTTAGGGGGTGATTTTTGGCATGTCTCTATTCTATACACAGTACATGCTAATGTCCTTGAGAGGTAAGATGTGTGAATTGCTACAAATCTTCACCTTTGCAAAACATGGGATTGAAGAGCTGGGCTAGCGTGCTTGCTTGCTTTTCCATGCTGAAGTGGTAACTATCTACCATTACTGTGTCTTATGGCATTTTAAAAAACAAAAGATGAGAATATTTTTGCTACTCTGTACGCCTCACAGAGCAGGAAAAGTAAGGCATCATTTAAAGTGGCTATTGTGCAGGAGGTTTCTGGAATGTTTGGCATTGCATGTTAAACTCTGGCATTTTGTCATCAAAAACTGGAGCACAGCACAGGCTCTCAAATATGCAGTCAGGCCTCTTGAGCTCCTGTAAAAAATAAGCTGGCAAACAAATCGCTCTAATAAAATGCTGATGCTGGAAAAGATATACAGTCATCACTTCGTTATGCTACTTTTCTCAGCATGTCTCATTTATTTCCGTAAGTAGAAAAGAGAGACGATTACCAGAAAGTCATGATGAGGTGAAATCCTGGCCTTGCTGAGACAAGGGACAGTTCAATCACTGGGTCAGCCTTTGAGCCATGAAATGTCCCAGAGGCCTGGCCAGGTCACTGGTTTCAGTGACCATTAACTTGGCAGTTGTTTCTTCTTTCTTTTTGATCTTATGCTTATTGTAGCTTAGCAGAGTAAATAGAATCATAGAATCATAGAATCGATTGGGTTGGAAAAGACCTCCGAGATCATCAAGTCCAACCCTCGGTTCAACTCCAATCCATTTACTAGATCATGGCACTCAGTGCCACAGCCAATCTGCGTAGGGCTTATGATTTTTAGTTTGGGCTTTTAATGATTCTGTAGCCATTTAAAATGCCCCATCTGGAGCCTTCCAGGGATTAAGTACACTGGAGAGGCAACAGGGGGCTTCTGGCCTTGGGATCATTTGGGCATTGGGCTGCTATTGAAAACCTAGTGGGCAGTGAGAGTGGTGACAGTGCTGCAGTGCTGCAGTCTGGGCTTTTTTTTCCTTACTGGTACTGTTCTTTTTCCTATCATTTGTTCTCAGGATGGTCCATTTATAGTTTTTGACTCAATGTATTTTTTCATTCCAAATCTGTATAGCTACTAGCCAACATTTTCTTAATTATTCTGTGTTCTTTCCCTCAAAAAGAACTACATGTTTTTAGTATGTACTGTGCGGGATGCTTGTGTAGAATAGTTGAAGGAAGAAACAGAAGTAATGACAGCCTGGAAAGGAAGTGTCAGAATATTTAGTTATTTAATTCATAAATTACAGTCCTAGTTAAAAACAAATGTATTCTCAGGTTAGACTCTAAAATCTATGTATCATCTGCTAATAATGACGGTAGAACTTTATTAAATACACATAAAAGGTGAGGGTAAAGAAACTTCTTTTAAAAGAAATATTTTGGCAGTGCTGAAAAAGGGAACTGTGGTGATGTTACAGAAATTGCAGTCTTCTTCCTGTCATACCCCACTGGCATGTGGGAGGCTGCAATAAGAAAAATGCTGAGGTGACAATCAAAATAAAAGTGGTAGAGGGGGAGTCCAAGAAGAGACCATGTGTGTCAGCCCAAGTGCACTAGCAAAGCTACCTTCCAAATACTCTTGTGTGTGGTCGTGATCAAGTAGGTTCAGAGGAAAACAAGTTTTTATGAAGCCATATATCCTGTTTTCTGTTTCCAGATTAATAATTTTTGCACTGCCTTCCCCCTTCTCTGGCCAGCTCTGCTGGGCACCTGTCGCTGCCCCGGAAGGAGCCCACGGGCACTGGGCAGACTAAGTATGTTCAATGAAGGCAGGACGATTCCTTATTCAGAGAGTAATACTTGTTAAACTGCAGCGCTTTAAATAAGAAGGAAACAGCACTTCTGATCATTAGTAGTGACAATCAGTCTTATCTTTTTCTTTGTGCTGTTCAAATATTGGGGAAATAATTATAAGCAGTTTACATGTTTCTGAAGCAACTCTCTGATCACATACTGTTTTGCCTCTTCAGTTTTGAAAGATCTAAAAAAAAGCACCCTATCAGGAAAATACTATTATTCAGTCTCTAACCAGTATTGTGTTTTAATAGACTGGAGATGAACAGCAGTGGTAATTTATGGCTTTTTTGTTGCTAAATTTAGTAGATGTTGTGTCCCAGGAATTGAACAGTACAATTGGTACATGGTCTATGCTGCTCCTGTAAGCAGCTCCAGGGACTTTCTTAAAACTTGTATCTTTTTTAAGGTACTTGAGCCTGGCTATCTAAAGGTTACCAGAGAACAGCATGTCCTGTGTGCTACACTCTCTTCCTCACGTCTTGGAATTGTTCTGGGTGTGTATAAACAGCTCCTCTCTCACCTCTCATGGCTTCTCTTGTGCAAGCTGAGTTTCGTGGCCAGCCTTCCTCCTCTTGACTTCTGGAACAGTCCCTAGCATTGGAGCAGGGACCAGGACTCAATCTACAAAGCTCTGTTAATGAAATTTTCCATGGGCATCCAAAGGTTGTGACACTATATTTGTGGTAATGACAAGATACTACCGTTAGTCCCCTGTGGACAAGATTCTGGTATCCCAGCGTTGTTTGCAGGGTTGGGAAGACATGGACCCCCACTCCTTTTCCTCCCAAAGCTCTATGAGAGGGAAAAAAACTCTTGTGAAGCTTCAATTTGCTGGACATGTACTGCCATTGCAAAATTTTTAGGGGTCTGTAAAAAGAAATTCCTTAAAGTTAGGCAGTTTCAAAAATCAAATAGATTAATCTTGGCTTGTTAGCAATGAGTGAGATGAAACACAGAAATTTCTAACATTTTGTCTCCCTTTATTGTCTTTGTAGCAGCCCAGCAGTCAGGATGTACAATAATTTGGAAATTTCTGTGTTGAGTTCCTAGAACAGCTGAGTCAGCTCCAGGGTTTCTCATGGCTGTGTTTTTAGCTGTTACATGGATGGTGATAGGACTGTGGACTTGCAGTGATGATGAAAGCAAATATATATTTGTGGCAATTAGACATTTATGTGTCAGAGATAAGCAGTACTGTTGTTGGCAGGATTACAAGTGCTGGGTTGTTTGGAAATTTAATGTTCTCATTGTGGCTATAACAGGGCAAGACTGAAAGCTCATAAAACTGAAGGCAGGTCATATGAACAGACCAATTAAACACAGTGTGTATCATGGATACAAACACTTGTGAGCTATACTGCTTACACAGCAATCATTATTTTTGACCTTTCGGTGTGAACTCTGTTGATTCCCCATCACTTTTTCATGCAGGATAATCTGCTAGAGAAAATGCTATCAGACATGACTTCATACAGTCCTTGACTTTAGTCAGACTTCTGCAGTCCTGACTTAAACCGGCTTGGTTTTACTGGAGTGATGTAGGGGACAGAACAAGCCAACTTTTTCTTTCTGTGGTTTTCACTATGGGTCATCTGAAAGACAAAACTCTGGTTTTCCTGAAAGGAATCCTCTTCCCCATCTGTTTCATTACTAAATTGGAGCTTGAGTGGATGATTATTGTGTATGGTTGAGTGGCAGTTGCTTTAGTGGTGTATTTGCAGGTGGCACTGTCTTTTCTGCCAGGAGATAGGAGAAGATCTAAGGACTTTATCTATTAATGACATAGCCACTGGAACAGCAGCAAGGTAGCTCAGTTTGCAACCACAAGGCTGTTAAAACACAGATAACTTTAAATAACAAGATTCAAAACAAACCTCTCTCTGTCTCATCAGTGCCTGAGCAATGTCTAATAAAACTAAGCTTCAGCTCTTCTTTTGTTCTGTTTGCAGAGAGGCTTGTTTGCATGATGCAGATGCAAAGGAAATACCTGTTTAGCTTCACTTTGACATTTCCATAAGATTAGACTCGGTATAATCTTGCATCACAACAAAAACCTGTGCAGGGCCTTATCTGAGGGTAGAAATCTGCTTAGCCCAACTGATGAGGAGGATTCCTAGTTGCTGTGAGTTGAAGAGAAAATGCACAGACTTGGAGCTTTTGTTGAATGCTTTTTTCATGCATCAGAAGTTCTCACTGAAACTAAACTCAGCCAGAAAGGTGGTGCCCTGATACCAGTTGAGAAGGTCGATATGGTCCTACACATGAAATCACAATGATGGCAAAACCCAAATACCAACCAACTGACAGCTGACCCGGCATCCTTCTTTACAGTGTTTTTTCTCTCTATGTTCAGTGGAATATGCAGTTCTTATATTGCTGTTAGTCAGGTGCCTTTAAATCACATTAAACAATGTTCTTGAAAAACACTAATAATGTGTTGGATTTTAATCCCTTTCTTGCTAAACACTTTAGTTAAACTATTGCAAGCCCCTGTATCCTGTACCTTTTCCTCTATTTTTTTTTAAAATATCTTGGTAACCAGACGTAGTAGTAAGTAAGAAAGAAAAGTATGATGAGAAAATCTCAGTTCTTAAAGCTCACTTTAATATGAATGAAAACTAATCTTGTGCCTCTGATTTTTGTCCTGGTGAAGTCCCAGCTCTTTCCATCAACTAAAATCAGGGGTTCACCTCCAGAAATACAGCTTAACATTAAAAACTACACATGTCTACATTTTAGGACCAAACTGATTAAGAACTTTTTTCCCTTCTGTCTCACATGCTTTTTCTTCTGAACTGTATTTTTTTATCAGAAATTTCTCAAAAGTACCCATATTAAATGATCAAGTCACTTTTTCATACTCTTTTGAATAGAGCCTGCAGGGAGAACTTCTCTGGCATCATCTATAATTCAGAATTTTATAGCTCTTTTCTGAATGTGCTGAAGTTTTTCAACATTACTTTTGAAATACAGACACACCAGAACTAACCTTGCATTATTTTATAGTCCTGTCAGAGCCATATAGAGGAGTAGTGCTGCTTTCCTACTGCTACTTTGAATTCCCTTCATATATTGTATTCACTGGTGCAGCATATCATTGGGAGTTCATGGTCTGTTGTTGCTTTGTGTTTTTAAACCATTATCTTAAAGATTGTCATTTGTCAGTGGCGGAACCAGAAAAGGTTTCACAGATTTCCTGAACTTAATTATGCAAGGTAGAAAAAAATTCAGCTTACTACTGAACAACACTCTTTAACTGATGGCAAGGCATATCAATAATCACATAATAAGCAATGTAATTTATTATTTCCTTTAGGTTTTTGACAGTTGTCACATTCAGTAAAGAACTACAGTTCGACAATGTCCCTGTAGATTGGGGAACTATGTTTTATTTTGAAGTGGGGAAACTGAGGCCCAAATTTGTCACTGGCCAGGGTGCTTCTATACCTGTTCTGAACCCAATTTTACTGAGTCCATGACCTATTCATTCATCCTTCTTGGGCTGTTTAGGAGAGCAAATGTTTTACACCTAATGTCACCCCATCATGATGTTATTCTGAAAGTGCTTCCTTGTATGTGAGGTCATACCTGTTTTTAGGACAGTCCTGTGAAGGTTAGTGGTCCCTTACCAGTGCATGAAATGCACCATGACAGTGTCAATTTAATTGCACAAAAAGTCTGCATTTCTTGGCACATGGTGCAGGATAATACTGCTGGTGTCCAGACCTACTGTTTTCATAGTGCTGCATTTCCTCACTAATGGCTTATGAGGCAAATGTTTAAGTTCTTATTGTTACATATTCTCCTTTTATCTCATTATTGATAGAGCAGTGTTAGTGTGAAACTGTAATTTTTTTTCCTTCTTTTGAAAAATGAGATCAACCAGCAGAAGGTGAATACTTTCAAGTGTGCACTTAGGAGTCTATTCACAGCAACTGTTTTTTCTCCTGTGGTTCACTCCTGACACTCCTTCAGCTTAGCATCCCCCATCAGTGGAGCCTGCTGTGCTCTAGTGCCTGAGCTCCTACAACACCTCTGTGTCCTCACTGGAACAAATCTGAGGGTTGTCAGACCCTGGCAGATAGATGGTCTCCAACCCTTAGAAGTCCTGTCAAATCTACTAAAGCATCTTTTATGGTGGAGAACAGACACTAAGTGCTTCAAAGGACTTGCTCAATCTTGCGTCTTCTTTTTTTCTCTGCTGTTAAAGATATGGGGCTCAGGTCAAGTTCTGTGTGGGACCTTTTGTGCCATGGAAACTTTTGTACTGGAAGGAAAAGCTCACCTAATACTTACACTAAAAGAATAACTATTTTAGAAACTTTGAGTACTCTTGTTGAGCCAGATACTGAGTATTTCCTGGGGAGCAGGTTGTCCTCTTTGCATTTTTTGTGTTTTACTCCTTTTTGTACCTGCAGAGGGTTTTTGCTTCAATGTTCATGATGCTTTTACCTTTCTCAGATCACCCAGTATTGCTGTAGCAAAGGACTCTTTGGGGTGTTCCTTGTTCTGCTTAGGAGACCAGTTGTTCCTCTAGTGCAGGTGTTTCTTGGAGCCCATTTCGGACTGGAAGCCCTTGACTCAATCTGAAAGATGACTGTCCATTTCTTCCCTTCCTGATCCCATGATAACAGTCAGATTTACCTCACAGCCTGGATTGATCTTCTATGCCTGCCCTGTCTGGAAGCAAAGGCAGGAGATGACAGGAGCTGTTGAGGCAGCTGGAGCTGGAAAGATGCTGGTGCCCATCCTGGAGAAGCTGAAGTGATCCTGGTCTGAGAGGTCTTCCTCTGAGCTGCTTTCCCCACTGATGCTTCAGTGGTGCAAGGCAAAATGAGCCCTGCTGTCTGCCCCCCTCCACATGGCTTGGCCTGCTGCTGCCCAAGGGCAAAGCCAAGGATTTTTTGTGGATCAGGGAAGTGTGGGAGAACCTGACATGCCCTTCTGAGCCTCGCTGCCTGCCTCCTTTTTGCTGTCCGTGCCAGCCTGCCGCTCTAGGGCAAGCCTTGCCATCTCATGCAACCCCCTAGGCTGAATTGTCCAACGTCCCAATTGCTAAGAGAAGGGAGGAAGCTTTTTTAATTAATACTTCGGGGCTGTGTTTTTATTCTTCAAAACATGCATCAATCTCTAGAGGTCTAGAAACCAGGATCCTGTCCAAAATCATAAATTACTGCCCTGACTGAGCCCACATCCTCTCCAAGTGGTCAGGTCCTTGGCTCAGCAGGTCTGGTGTTAGATGCAGCCCCTGGGGCAGGGGCCAGGTTGGGATCCTGTCTTCTGCTGTCCAGGGAGCCAGGGCTCTGCCACTACAAGATAGAAACAAAGAAGATAGTCCCTAGTATTTTGCTTAGGGTGTATTTGTTTACCTGCTCTCCTGCCATATATCCATGATCATATGGTTCTTAAATTTTTTTTAGTCTTTAAGTGTAATTATCAGATTTGTTCTGCATCATCTCTCTTCAGCCAATGCCCAAGCATTTGCAGAGGGGAATGACACTTGCTGTGTGGCCCTTTCATACTTGTATTCACTGCCAAGCTGCAGTGTCATTACCCAGTGTTTGTTTTAAATGTCTGAAGTCCAGAGCTATGCTGGTATGTTATCCCACCACCTCTGTGTAGTCTGGAAATGTTAAAACTATAAATTATTATAAATAAAATGCCATTGGGGAAGAATATACATTGTGGTTATTTAAGTAGTCCTATAGATTTCTGCCTTAGTTTAGTGCTAGTAGAATGTATACATGATCAGGCAAATACTCCACAGTTCACTGAAATACAAATGTATATTTAACAGATGTATTTCTGCTAAATACATACTTTTTTACTTAGGATTTTAGCTTAAAAAAACACTTCATCTTGCTTCATCTGCTTTCCATAGGTAGCTATTTCAGCTAAAATACATTGCTAAAGGTTTAATTGAATCAGTGCCATTATATACAGAATTTTCTGTATATGTACATTTGTCAATCAGTTAGCTTCCAAATGATAGCTAAGTGACCATTAGAATAATTTAACAAGAAAAGATTTTTCATTTATGAGATGTAAGTTCTCCTACATGAAATACAACATGCTGGAACTAATTTTCATTGCATGGTTATGATTAATGGTTAAAAATTTTCAGTCTCTGCACAACCATTTCCATAACACTGATCCATCTGTTTTAAAGAGACGTTGTCTTGAATAATACATAGTATTTGGTCATTGAGGAGGAACTCCCATGGTCCAGTATATACTCAGTGCATCCTTGAAATGTAGTCCTTGGTTTCAAAAGGTTCGGTGTTTCAGTCTCTGCACATCTTTAGCCCTCAATGAATATTTTGTCATAGTAGATAAGGTGAATGCCAAGTAAACTGCTATGGTTTCCAGTTACAGCCACAGGGAACAAAGTGAGTTAAGGCTAGAGCCTAAAATTTCTAGGCAGAAGTAATAAAGCTTCTCTTTGTTGAGGTTTTAGATGTTGCTTTGTTCTCATATGCCCCGGTGAAAAAAAATGTGTCTTTTAAAAAATATTTTACAGACACTTAATCTTGTGTCTAATGCCTTTCAATATTTTTAAAAGAAATTCCAAGTGGATGAGTTATTTATGTGTTTAGCTTTTATTTTCCATTATGTCTTTTAATAGATTCCAGATCTCATCCATATTGTAATGGCTTCTGTGTTACGGAGCAACACAATTTACTGAGTTAAATATCCATTTTTCTTGCCTCTCTGACATGAAAGTGCCACAGACCTATACAATAAATCGTTAACACATTTGTGAGCTTGGAAGTCCATACTGTCACCCTCACTGTCTGCACACCAGCTTCACCAGGTGTGAGGAGACCCCAGTGCACTGCAGCACACCTGGAAGCCCCATGTTATTCCTAGCATTCAGGTGAACGTGCTTGGAAGACATTATGATTAAAGGCTGTAAATGGAGAACTGTTCAGGCTTGAATTCTGTGTAAATTGCTTCCCTCAACCAACATGTTGAAGCACATGTAGAGCATAATTTTATAGACTTGTCTGAGACATGGGGTATGCAGATGGAATACGTAAGGTGATGGAAAAAAGAAGAGATAACCCAAACTGCCGTGTTTGCCTCAGCCCTCCCCATCCTCTCTTTCCTGTGGGTTTCTTTTTTTCCTTTTTTTTTTCTTCCTTATGCCCAGATTTATTTGAATTTCTGGGGAGATCAGGTGTTTAGGTGATAGAACAGCACAGGGAATGGGGCTCAGCTTTTAGCATCTTGGAATTGCCACCATGAATCCCTGATACATTATTTTTTCTGTTCTCTGACAGTACAAGCTCCAGGAATTGAAATATAGCATTCTGCACTCAAGAAATTATTCCATAGAAAATGTGAGGGAGCCTATAATTAAACACTTGTGCACAGATAGCAGGATTGGAAGAATAAATTTGGTGCCAGTCTCTCCAGAAGTGGTTGAAAACCATAAATCATGAAGCGAATAGATAATCACAGATATAACAAACTGTAGCTGCATCTGCTGATTATTTTCTCCTCAACCTCTTGTGTACAATTAAGAATTCAGATCTAACAGCTGGGAATGATTTTCAAATGTTGATCTGAAGCAGAAAGTTCTATTCAGAAACTTTCAGCAGTTCTTTTATCTTCCCCATTCGTTATTTTTTCTGGACTAGGTTAAAAAAGATAGTACTTGACCTGCTCTGCATTGAGATAGAAAAGAGATCATTATAAACTCAGATATGGATTTATGCTTAATGATTCATCTTCTAGTGTGACTGAGTTCAACAGCAAACAGACTGAATATCTGTCAACAGGCTAAGCTTTCTTTGGTCAAAAAACTTTATCTGTTAATATTTTATTTTCCTAGTTCAGCAGGGAGACATTTTTCAAAGGTTTCTTGTTGATAGTTGTGGCAAGGAAACTAAGGTAAAAAGCTCAACGTGAGTGCCTGTCAGATTAAAGTTAGAGACAATATAAAAATGAAAACTATAAAAAAATGGAGGGTAGATACTAATGCAATCACACATCATTATATATATAATATATATAAAATAAGATATGGTAATACAGATTTCTAAATATAAGTATTCTAATATGCTGATCAGACGGATCTCTGTGGACCATGTCTACTTATCAAATTACTACAGAGAGATCTCACATATGTCACTGTGCTCCCTGTGCATCTGAGTACAAAGCATTTGGCATATAGGGTATCAAAAGCAGCAGTTCCAGCTCTAGGATACGGTGTTTATTTGGTTTTGTCTTGCAATTTATTTGTATTCTGCCAGTAAACCCTCTGTTTTTAATGGTCCAACAAGCAGGTAAGGGATCTATTACCTGAATATGAATGCACTTGGATGTACACACTTCTTTACAACAACAGATACTCAAAGATCTTTCCCTAGTCTAGTAAAGTGAATTGTGCATCTTTGTTGATGTGGTAGAGGTTTATTGTGATGAACCTGGTTAACTAATTAGTCCCTCCAGAAATGGAAGAAAGAAGAATTGCATTTTTGGTAGAGGAATGCTCTGACAGAGGGCTCTTAGGCAAGTTTGTTTATTCTCATTTGGCGCATACAGTTGTGGTGTACATTTGACCTTCAAATGTTTTCTCCTCTGTTATCTATGACTTTTGCTTGGGCATTTCCAGTTTCTTTGCAGAGAAACAGCATATTTCTATTATTTATCAAACTTTCAAGTCTTAGCCATATTGTTTGCAGATCAGGTCCAGGAAACATCTGAAGTCTGATCGCCCCACACAGATGTGTCATGTTCTGCATTTCTGAAAGATAACCTGCATTGTCAGCCAAAGAACCATTATTCTTTAGACCAAATATTCTGATATTTATATTTTTCCTTTTTTTTTTGTTTAGTTGCTTGGGGTTTCTTCATTTTATTTATTTCACTACAGCAGTCTGTCCATACCTAAGCTGTTTTCATTTTTGTTTTCTTCCTTTGTTCCACTTTCAAGGGACAGAATTATGCCTCCTTCTCTAAGCTGGGGTTGCCCTCTTGGTGTCTGGTCTGAGGAGTTTACTTATATTGACTGCTGTTCAGGTTAGGGAGTTTTCTTCCTACGCCCTTTGTGATTTGACTTTTTTAATGACAGAGACATAACATTTTTAAACATAATTTTACTAGCTGAACATTGAGAATTAAAGGACCGTTTCAATATTAATTGAAACTCGCAGTATTCCAGAAAATGTGCATAGAATGGAGGAGCTGTAATCAACTCCCATTTAGTTTTTTAGGCTGGTCCCACTAATTTTTAGTGCATCCAGTAATTATGGGAAGTTTTGCTCATGATAAACTGTGGTATTTTGGGGGGCTTCAGCTGGAAGAAGACAGTAAAATCAGCTAGTGGGATAAGTTTGCAGATGGCACAAGATGGGAAAATAGTCAACAATGTTCTTAGTACAAAATGATCTGCATCAACCAATTAACTCAAAGCGATAATGCAATTTTCAGTGCAGCCAGATGCCAAGATGTACGTGCAGAAGCAGAAAACATGGGCCATGCAAGAAAGATCCTAAGGACTCGTGCATGACTTCAATAAAAATGGAGAGGTGTTGTTAGATATTTGACCAATCATGACCTCCCAGTATGACCTGGAGTAGTGGAAGACTCTGCACAGCCTTGGGGATATGTAGGAGCAGGGGACTCTTAAGTAATGTGAGGAAGATGACGCTGTTTACCCAACTGAAATTGAAGGCATTACTGCCAAAACATTTGTTCTGGTTCTGCTTTCCCCAATTTGAAAAGAGCATTGAATTCTGGAGACCCAGAGAAACCTTCTAGTTAACAGCCTGAGAAGATTATTCATCAGAGTAAATAGGATTTCCCAACTTTAGTCAAGATCCAAATATCCTGACATCAAGACAAGATGCACACTCTTTGGTGTCCATGTTTTTACTGAGGAAAACTATCCACTGAAATAGTTGTTGGTTGGCTTTTTTGGTTTGGTTTTGTAATATGTGCTTTATTCTGACAGAAATGAATTTGGATTAGCCCCAGTGCCTATGTTCAGACTAGTAGGTTCCTCTTAACTAAATCCTGATTTATGAGTTTTCATTTTCAGGAGGAATGTGAGCACTTCTAATTTTCACCTATTTAAACAATCAGAAAATTTATGATAGCAAGTTGTGGAATACTAGCTTTTCTGCTTTTCTGTTATACTTGGAGATTAAATCTTTCCAATAATAGGGTAGCAGACTGGAGAAATAGTCATATGAACAAAGAACTGTTGAACCCTTTGAATTAAAATAAAAGCTGTGCTACTCTCCACCTTAATCAATAGAAGGGCCTGTTTGGGCCATAGAGTTTTTATATTTCTTTTTCGATTACAGATTTACAAAGAGAATTTTCAAAAGTTGTCTTCAGGTCTTCCTTCAGAGCACAGTTGCAATGTAATTACAAGATATGTGTGTTGGGGAAGAGGGAACATGATAAAAAAACAGTGCTAATGGTTTTCAAATAATGTATTTTATACAGCAGAAAGAAAGCAATTACTGAAAGGTTAGCCCAGATTACTATTCCTAAGTTTTCTAAGTTTTAAACAAATTGTTGTGGAAATTTTCATAACCTCATCATTTTCTCTTTCTCGGAAGGTGTTCAGATCCTCACACGTGTAATAGATCAAGTGTGCTTCCAAAAATAGGCGTGTTATTTGTGCTTGCAGTTCCAGATGATCTTGTTATGACAACAGAGTTTCTGTGAGGAGTTGTCTGTGGGCTGTGTGGCTCCTTTTCACTTCAGTTCCTCTTACAGCTCAGAGCTGCTACTGTACTGCAGAACAACCCTCTCTTTTGGGTGCCGTGCTTTGCTTTCAAAGCCAAATGCAATTAAGCCATCCTGATTAGATCATTAGAGCCTTCAGTGAAATCTGCTCAGTAACATGCCTGAACTTTTGCTGTGGTTCCAAATGAATAATTTTTTGGTATTTGACTTTGCTTTGAAATGTGGAGTGCTCTTTGCCCAAAGGGGTATCTGGTTTTGTATAAACATGGAAGGTTTCAGACCATTTGAGTGACAGAGTAAAGAAAATTCAGCTGTGCTGAAGATCTGAAGTATTTCAGTAATATTATTAACAGTATGTTCTGTGTCTGCTTCATCTTGTTGAAAATTTTACAAATCAGAGGGCCTCCATACAGACGTGTCTGGTGGAGCTCACAGGCTGAATTAGCTGAGGCCTCTCCCTCCTGTGTTACTGCTGTGTGTGACCCCGTGTACATTCATCACCTGCCATATCTTTAAGGACATCTCCCTCCCCAGACATCCTGCTCCCGTGGTACACCATGTGCCTCCAGAGTGGTAACTGAGTGTTGCTAAGTATTGAACATTGGATATTGAATACTCTCAGGGCTAAAGCTGTCATGAAGGCATTATTTACCAGCAAAGGTGAATCCTTAGAGAAAACAGCAATTTGCTTTGAAAATTGAGATCCCTTTCACATGCTGTGTGCCACTGAGCTACTTTCAGTGGCAAGCCTCAGCCCTTACTACAATGATCTGTGATCTGTGGGAATGCACTGCCACCAGATGCATGTGCAATGTTTACTTTGCGTGTCTTCAAAGCATTGTAGGGGCAAGAGATGTGGCCATAAGAATGAGCAGTGGAAGAAAATAGAGGTAGGAGTATAAAGGTAATAGTGAATGATGAAAATACAGATATAATGCTAGGAAGACAAAATATACAGAAGAAATCCCCTAAACATCTGACACCACCAGCTGTGCCTCTACCTACTTGAAAGTAGTTGGAGTGTTTCTTTTGAGTCCTCTGATGCTGTTTTTGTTTGTTTTCAATGCTAGAAATTCAGAGAGATTTACTGCAGGATTAATCATTGCTCAACATGAGTTAGGCTAGTGGAATTTGACTGCTTGACAATATTTGAGAACCAAAACATGTCTCTGTTTAAGTTCAGGTATGTTGCTGTTAGTACCTAATCTCCGTTTTAGTAAATAGTAAGCAGTTGATGTTTTCTTCTCTAAAATCTGAATAATTATTGGCAGGTTGGGGCTCTGTTTGTTTCTGGATAGGTAAGCAGTTACAGCTAAAGCATAAATAGTGTGATGGGATCTACATGCTTTAGTTAGCAAGTAATTTAAGGTATTTTAGTGTGAGACCCCTTTGTCAGAAACAAAGCAGTCACTGGAAATTCTAAGTGAAGGCTGATAATAGGGCACATAATTTCTTTTATTCTGCATGGCATAAAACTAATAACCGATAGTTAACACCGTTTTGGTGACTCTTGTTTTAGAAGCCAGACTGTTAAAGCTATGAATTTTCAGAGTTCCAAGCTGTTGTTTGGAGCTTATAGAAATACAACATTAGTGCTTCAGACTTTACATCAGCTCTGTGTCACTTAATTCAACTACATGAATAGCTGACTTCTTCCTTCCAGCAAAATGTGTTCTTCACAGTAAGCATTTTTGTGTGCTCCTCTGAACCACTCCAGTGAAGATAAAAAAATCAAGGAAAGGAATGAGAACCTGAAACATAGTTGGCAAACATTTCATACTTTAATACTAAAATGTTTTTCTGTTGTCAGTAAGTTTAGTAAAATTCCTTTTTTTTTTTTTTATTTATTTTGAAAGTACAGTGCCGTAGGAAATCTGTAGTACTTGCTAGGGAGGTCATATTTATTAACCAGAAAATAGTAATTGGAAAAGAGATGAAGCATGGTCTGTTGCTTTAGAAATTATTCTTTGAATTGGCCAGTTTTCAACTGTAAAGAGGTCTAGAAGGATTTTATCCCATTTCTGCCTCCTAAGTTTTTTTTCCCACTAGCGCACTGATAAAAGGTTTCTTGTGAGGCTTTCTATTTTTCCAAAAGGCAGAGGAAATCTAAATTGCCTCTGGGGGTTTTCTTAGTTCTAATGAGTTAAGCCTAGTACAGAAAGAATACACACAAAATAGAGAGATGCAATTTGGACATGTGTTCTGCTGTTGACACAGGATGTTGTGAAATAGCAGATTCAGGCATTAGGAATGCAGCACTTTGAGCTGGTAGGTTGTGACTGTACTTGCAGCAATTTGCATAGCATTTGCTGCAAGTATTTATCAGTTTACTTTTATTGCTATTTCACTTCCCATGATAAAGAAGTGGAAGATCCCCTTTGCAAACTGTGCTGACCAAAGGAAGAGTTGTCCTTCCTGATCCCACTATTCCATATCCACTAGAAAAACTTTTCAGTTTGCACAGTTACTGGTTTTCCCTTTTTTGTGTTGCATCAGTTTTGACTGTGGAAGAGATGTACTTTATCTTACCCCAAAAGATCAGATACTTGGAACTAACTTCTCAAGTGCTTTCATATCTTATAATGCACTTCTAAAATCTATTTTATCGTTGCTCTTAGCCAAAAAGGCAAATACTGAAAGCACTCAGGAAATACTAGATAATTCATAAGGCTTATGTGAGTGCTAGGTATAGTCAGTCAGATGTTCTGAGCTATGGCCCATTGATGGTTTGTGGCAGTCTAGAGAGAGAGAGACCTGGCTCTTCACATATGGCTGACTTTTCTTCTTGTATGTGAATTAAATGAAGCCCAATCTATTCCATATATTGCCATATAGTGTTTTCCTGTATAAGCAATGACAACATTTGATGCAGCAGTGAATGCAAGTGCAATTGAAGTGCCATCACAGGGGCCATGACTGGATGAGCTGCTGTGTCCGTGTTTCACTTGATGATCCACTCTGCACCAACATGTATCAAGTAGCTTGAGAGCTAGCAAAAATTGCTGTTTGGGGATTTGCCCACAGATTTAAACATGGGCAGCCCTGTAGGTGGCCCCCTGGCACGTGAAGGGTGTGTTGCTGAAGCTCAGTTCACCAGTGCTTGTAGCTCCTTCAAACTGCCCAGTATGGGACAATTTAGGACAGAACTGCAGCCAACTTAACTTATCTGAGCCATATCATGACTTTTATGGCCTCTGCTTCAAGGAGCTGAGGATGTTCAAAGTGGCTGATAGCTGCTTGCCTCATCATCCCTGCAGCCAAAATCAGGCGGATCCCACCTATTAATGCGTGGTCCAGAGCTGGAGAGCTCATCTGAAAATCTGTTTGCTTGCCTTGTGAAGGTTAACATTTGGTAGGGCTTTTTTGTTTGTTTGTTTGCTTGCTTGGAGTATGCATGTGACAAAGGAACAGGAGTTTACAAACTGTTTTACCTGCTACTTGGTCCATGTTGACACACCTTTCTCAGTCCTCACAATATACTGAAGTGGAGTTGCAGGTATCTGTTGTAGATCCTCAGAGGAAAGATCTCAAAGGGTAAGTACTGCTTTGTTCCCCGCTCCCCCCTTCCATATTTTAAATGCTGTCTAACAAGGATTCATTCTAGACCGTATGTTATTATTTGTCTGATATTTACTAAGCCATAGAGTTGCCCACTTTCACAATAGTTGTTCCAGGTTTCCTTAAAGTATTTCATGCAAACAGGACATGCAGGCTTAGTTAACTAGATTGAAAGGATTCATGATGGGAGAGTGTCTTTCCAAATTAGTATTGTCTCCAGAATGCTTTAAAAGACATCTGTGGGGCTTTTTGTACTCTTAGGCCACAGAAACATATTTTATTAAATTTTCATTTGCTTTTCAGGCAAGAAAAATAATATCTAGCTAATTTAGAAACCTACTCTTCTGGATGCTCTTCACTTAGAGTTTTTTTCTTCATATTATTCTACTGTCTGCCTTTCATTCCTCTTGGTACAACAATTCCAATTTTCCTTCAGCACAGAGGTTATCTTTGTAATCATCAATGTAAGCAATACTGTTGGAGAGCTTTATTTACCCTTATCAGTCAAACCTTAACTAAATAACAGTCTGTCTTTCTAATAAAAAACCCAATTTTTGTAGATTGTAGACCACTAATTTATAAATCATGTATTCTGATACTGAATTATTCCTATGTCATATAAACAAGTGGCCACATGCATTTAAACTTCACAATTTGAGTTCTGAAATTCAGCAAATGCTCTCCTAACAATTTAGTACCTAACATTTAGTACTCTTTGAGAAATCTCTTCAATTTCAGTTTTCCAGACAGGGAGATTTAAATGAAATTTATAAGAAAAAGTAATGCATTTGGGGAAGAAATCTACACCATTACTTATAAAATGAACAAACAGCCCCTCAGTTCACATCCCAGAGGGATCTGTGGAACCATCAATTTCTTGAATTACCAGTGAATCAGAAGACACATCTAGTTATTGCTGCTACTGGGTCCTTTCATTATGCCCTACTTTCTTCTATTACAGCTCTGCCAGGAACATATATGACATGACATTGTTTATTACTAGTTTCTGAAATAATCAAATTATTAATTCACTTTAGAATTCAGTGTTACTTCAGGAAAACAAAATGCAAGCTTATTTCTTTCAGTAGTATTGTACAACTTACACTCCTGCCTTATTGGATACTATTGAAATTACTAGCCATTTATTCAGTTCCTGAGATAAACAGAACCGAAAGCTCAGTCAATGCATGTCAAAGCAGATGTGATCATCCACTAGATTTTTTTCCACATGGCTTTCTTACACTACCTAACCTTCAGTGAACTCCCTGTAACAGCTGCTTTTTCAGAATTCCCCTTAATCCACCTTCATTGTCCGACTGGGCTTTCTGTTTGAGTTTTAGAAATAGAGAAGTAATGATACTTCTGAGAATTTCAATAACTAGAGAAAAATGACTGATGATGGGAACAGGTTTAAGAGGGTTAAAGAGATAATAGGATAATGCAGTCAGTGTGAATAGAAGTCTTGAATATGTTCATCTCTTCATAAGAACTTAGTATTGCCTTTTGAGTTAAGCAAATCAGAATATCTCTTTAGTTTTGAATTACTTTTGCACAAAACCTTCAGGCTTTTTTTTCAAGGGAGTTGCTCAGTCTCTCTTCTGCAGCAATCTGCTAAAAGATCCTATAGTATGGAAT